>BSBK01003615.1:0-397500 GCA_027943335.1 Chamaecyparis obtusa | reverse complement strand
TGTAGAATAATTGATTTAACTGATTCACCCACCCCTCAGTTATTCTAACAATTGGTATCAGAGCATATTGGTTTCTTGGAGGACATTTTTAAGGACTTGGGCAAAAAGATCACAAGGTTTATAAAAGGGAAGTGCCTAAGTTGAAAAAAGATAACTTATCTACATGGAAAAGTAGGATGAGGCTTCACATAACTAGAATTTGGAGAATCTTCTATCGATCTACTAGAGAATGTCTACTTACAATTGAATGTTGGACCTTTGATACTTGATCAGTTGAGAGACAGACATGAACATAATATAACTATGATAGAGATTGTTGCTGCTCTATCTGATGCTGAGTTTGAAGATGTCAAGGATTGCACTATAGAGAAACAAATTTTGGATAAAATTGGGTTGGAAATGGGCTAGCATCACTCATAGTTTTTGCAACATGGCTTAACTACCTCCTATTTCTTCTATAAGTCTAGTGGTTGTATCGGGCATTAACAAGTCAATCTTTTGGTGCAATGACAATCACTCCTTGTAACAAGTGGTATCAAAGCCTTGTCACAGGTTTGAATCCATGCAAGCCACATCGAGTGACACTGGGAGGGGGATTGTTGATAGTGCTCCAACATCCCTCATAGGGTTCACAACATGTCTTAACCACCTCCTATGTATTCCATAAGTCTAGTAGTTGTATCAGACATTAATAGGTCTATCTTTCGGTGTAATGACAACCACTTCTTGTAACAACTTGCACTAGTTTATGGTGGTGATGTGAATGTAATGAGAGCCAGAGATGAAAGATTAAGAGGCATATTTGATGACATGAAGATGAAGGAAGGTGAGAACATCACACAATACTCAAACCGAATTAAAGAGGTAGTAAATGATATCCAAGGAGTAGGAGGTATTATTTCTGAAGATACAATGGTAAGTAAGATTTTGAAAACCTTGTTGTCTATCTATGCAATTGGGTGACCCCACAATAGTGGGTCACACTTTTTTAGACATGCTGATTTTTGTTGAAATAACTCATTTTTACTAAAATATGTTGATTTAAGCCTTGAGAGGTTCCATTTGAAGGAATTAATTACAAATGGTTAGCTCAAAGCCTCTTAGATTAAAAAAAATTGATATAACATCTATACTCCTCATTCATACCTACAATAGAGTCTCCTTCACACCTATTAAAATGCTAACAAAAAATCACTTCGACTTTATGTTTTGGTAGATCAAATGAATCCATTTGAAAAACCTATCTATGTAGTATGATGCTATTTGGAACAAGCTTTCTAATGAATATAATTTTAATACATATTGAGTTCATTATCACTTTTAAATGTTACTTTAACTAAACATAGGTTGTTTGGTCAATCAACAACCTGTGTCTTCAAGACTTCAGGAAAAATAGTAAATTACAAAAAAATAAATAAGAAAAATATGTAGGAAAAGAGTATTTGTGTTACCTTTCTATTAAAAAAGAAAAAATGAATTTTGATATACACAGATCAAGTTAGAGTGATCCAAGCGACCTTATGTCTAAATTCTAGTTACTATCACTTTAGAACTTAATAAACTATGAAATATTGACCCAAAATGAATGAAACCAATTGCATCCATTAGATATTGAAGTTACAAATATAATCTCAAAATAATTGCATCATTATCATATTTTAAAAAAAAGTTATGTTGATCCAAGTGACAGTAACTCCTTAAAAACACAATTTTTTCACACAAACCACTTTTTGAAGGAGAAGGAAAAATGAAATTAAATGAATTTTAATTTTAATTTTTTAATGTATATATAAACTAGAAAGAAAATTGTAAAAGACTCTAGTTTACATCAACTTCAAATTCCTAATAGTTTTGCAGCAATAGGTGTTCTAAAGTGAAGTTTTTTCTCAGAATGTTGATCTCTGTGTCAAAGTTGGCCAAAAAATGGGACACACTATTGTGGGACCACCCAATTAGAATATATTCTATTCATGAAATGAGGTTTACACCTAATAGAACTCTTACTCTTGATAGTCTAATTGGAAAGTTAACTACTTTTGAGCTGAATAATTTTGACAATAGTATTGTACCGAGTGTTGAGTCTGCTTTTATGTCATCTCTAAAGATTGGTAAATCTAGTAGTAAGCATAGTATAAGAAATGAAAGTGACAGTAACATAGAAGATGAGCTTGATGAGCTTGAAGCACTTATGGCCTAGAGACTACAAAAAGGTAAAGGAATGTATAAGGAAAATTTACCTTTATCTTGTTTTAATTGTAAAGAGTTTGGCCATATTTTTGCTAGATGTCCTAACAGGAAAGAGGAAGATAAAGACAATGACCAATCTGGTGATGGAAAGTTTGGCAGGAGAAATAACAAAGGTTACCAACACTATGATAGAAGGGACAATAGAGACAACTGAGATTATATAGACAAAGGCAAGAAGGCATGTTACCTTGTTGATGATAATGAAGATGACACCAACATCAACACTGATGATGAAATTGAAGTGGTATTTGTTGCAATGAAAGATGATTCAGAAGAAGAGGAAAGGTATGTAGAAACAACACTCATATCTAAAGTTAGTAAAAATGATACATGGATTATAGATAGTGGTTATACCCATCACATGACTGGTGATGAAGATAAATTTGAACATCTTGAGAATTATAATGAAGGATCAGTGAAAATAGGAAATGATACGCCTTGTCAAGTAAAATGAAAAGGGTCTATCTCATTGAATGATAGAATTACATGTGATAATACATACTGGGTAAAAGGACTTAACTACAATTTGTTGAGTGTAGCACAAATGAATAACTCAGGTCACTGAGTTGCATTTGAAAGCAATAAGGTGAAAATCTATAATGAAAATGGAAAGATTGTCAGTACTAGAGGGTAATCAAAAGGTAATTTATTCTATCTTGACAATGCTAAAACTTCTTGTTTACTAGTGAAGAATGAAGATGTATGGTTATGGCATAAGAGGCTATGTCATGTAAAATTTGATAACATGATTAAGATAAGTAGAAAGAGAAGAGTTAGAGGTCTACCAAGTCTAACCAAACCTGATCATGTTATGTGCAATCAATGTTAGAAAGAAAAGATGAGCAAATCTAGATTTAAAAGTAAAGACTATTCATCTAAAGATATTTTGGAGTTGGTACATACCGACTTATGTGGTCCTATGAGAACTCAAAGCTACTATGGTGACAAATATTTTATTTTATTTGTTGATGACTACTCTAGGATGATGAGAGTTGTTAGTATACATATTTTCCTTCTTATCAACAAATATTCATTGACTTCCTTTCCCTGATAGAAGGAAAATGATACTATAATTGACTCAGTCACTCACAATTGAACTCTCTACAATTCAAGGACTAGCTACCTTAAACAAAAATCAATCTTGAAATTCCATTTATTTCCAAAGAATGAATTGAATACATACTTTTAACCTTAAACTAAGAAAGGCTATTTCAAGCTTCTATATAAAACAACTTTTAGAAATATTTTAGTATTTTGAGAAAGATTTGCATTCATCAAAGCCAACTGACTAAGATTAACAAAAAAAACATCCCCAGAATGGCCGATTCAACAGATACCAAAATTAAAAGAAGATGGAAAATAACCATAAAACACATGTATAGATTATAGCAGCATGCATTCGATTCCAATTGAAAAAGATTTACATGCATCAATCAGACCAACTGATCCAAAAGAAATACTATCCTCTACTATAAACTAGTTGACATTATAATCATATATTCCAATTCATCATACCATCATCCAAAGAAAGTATTTGCATAAAATAACTATAAAGTAACTAAGTTTATGAAACCAAAGAACCGATCCCTCAAAGGTCGTCCAAAATGAAAATATATAGCCACACAGGGCATAATCAGTTTAATAACTAATTTCCCTTTAAAACAAGAAATGAAACTAAAACCTAAAACAACTAGAACTATCTTTTGAAAGATTTAGTTGACTAATTGGTCCTTCTCAACATCCTTAGTCATGGTAACATCAACTGCTTTACGCATGGAGCTCCATTCCTCAAAGGCCACCATGAATTTCTTGAGCATTACCTGATTCGGTAAAGAAACTAAATGAAGCCTCTGCTCCCAGATGCATTTACTATTCTGTAACTATTCCATCTTAGTTTCCAACATCTTTATCTATTCATAACTAAGGATTATGAGTGATTTCACTCAGGCTATGACTAAGAAATCATGAGCTATCATTTCTTTGGTGCCCTTCAACCCTTGTGTTCACTCTATAAAGGATTCCTACATTCTTGCTACATCAACCCTACTTTTAGTTTCATTCTTGTCCAGCTTGTAGAGGCAATCGATATGATTTCTAAGGACCTCTTCAATACATGCTAGCACTTTTAGAATCTAACTAGATTGTTCAATACCCTAATCAAAGAGTGTGTATTGACATTCTTTGCTAACTATTGTCACCAAGGATTGCACCCAAATGTGGCTAAGTGTGAACCTAGCAATCCTATGAAACATGGGACTACTTTCAAGTTGTGGGTAACCAATCAAAAAGTAGACCTCCAAATTAGGGGTCAGCTTCCCCTTGAATCACTTGAAACTTAACTAAGCTTTGAAGGAAAAGGGAGAGAGAGTGCATGAAACTAAAACTAAACTAGAGGATTCATTGTATTTGGATAGATCCACAATTAAAATAAGCTTACTACAATAGTTGAAACAAAATTGCAATTCACAACTTAATCCTACTACCTTAAACTCCTTAGAAAAAATAAGGTAGTTAGAATACAGAAAGGGAAGATGTTTTCACAATTCTGATTCCAGTTTGTACACAAATTAATACTTCAAAGCCAAGACAAATCTCTAAATATTTAGTTGAATCAACATGTAGATTGAGGATTAGATAATATCACAATAATCTTTGCATGAAATTCAATAACAAGAACTCTGAAATGGAAGGAAACAAGAAGGATCAATTTTGTATTACTGAAAAGAAGCTAAGTACAAAATGTGTCTCTCAGAGCTACAACAATCATATCAGAGAGAAAGAATGAAGAGTTGACCTCAATCACATAAGTGAGAGGTATAAAAAACAAGGCAAAAGGAATCAGCATTGAAACCTCCTCAACCTCCTAAAAAAGAAAAATCCTGCAAATAGGCCCATGAAGATGCCTCTTAAACCTGGATGTCAAAATCCTAAGTTTATAGGGGTAGTGGAGAAAATGAGACTCCTGAAAAGGGTGGTCACAAGAACTACCCTACCCACTCCAAGTCATGCTCTAAAAATAACATTTTGATGATGGTTTATAGAAATACCATTGTTAGAAATTACAATGAAAAATAAGCAATGACTTTACATTGAAATAATTAATTACCCCCCAATCCATGCCTAAGTATGTGGATTTAATTATATTTAAAATAGTTCTCAACCCAATATAAAAGGGGAAAACATATTTTAAAACATTTACATCTTTTAAAATAAAACCCACCTAGCAATAAATTAATTAAAACTCTCAACCCAATTTTTTTTAAAAAGGGGAAAGCATATAATTAATTGTCTGTGAAACTAATCCAAAGGAAATAAATAAACAAAATGGAAGATGCCCAAGACATCGACACTTCATTGTCAGTAAGGTAGGGAAGTTACCATTTGTATTGGCTCTCTGCATCTTGGATCGAGGGCTCATTTTGGAAACATTTGTCTCTTTCCCTTCACGGTATCATGGAAGGTAGGCACTCATATTTTCAACTCCTATGCATTTCATTTCAAGGAAATCTCTTCATTTTTTGAGGTCACTATTACCATCAAAGGGCATAATTTGTTTGATTATTTCTAGCATAATTTTTTCACCATTTCCTCTGTATTTGATAACATAATATATTGGAGGGCATGTTAATTTGGTTATTTTTTGGAATGTATTCACCATTCCCTCTATATTTTCGAGGGCATAGTTAGCATTTTTATTGAATTACTGATTTCATTTTCCCTATGGCTCACTTGCACTCACATTTCTTGGTCTATGCCAACACATTTTAGTGTATACACCCATAGTGTATTCATTGTTTGGGTTCATGCCAGCCTGTGAACCTCTGTTCTTCCTTATGTGATGGGGTGTTGTGAGGGATTTCATGCATTTGAATTGGTACGGCCCCTTTGCGCTTTCCATTGCACCATTTGCTGACTGCATGCTCGAGCCTGTTTACTTCATTATTTATGATTTTTACTGTATGTATGGTTGCACATAAAGCTTGACATCATATTCATGTTTTCATGCTCAATCACCAATGTTTTTTTCTTGCTGAAAATTTTGGCACCATGTTAAATTTGTCATTAGAGTTAGGATATTTTATGCTCATTGTTTTATTCTTTCTCCTTGTACAACTTGTGACCTGTACCCTTAATGTTGCAGGCCTATTTTTTACACCATTGATCTCTTAATCATTACTACTGATTTAGTTTACAACCTATTTATGAGGGCTATGAGCTCGATCTAAGGCACCATGTTTTACTATTCAAACTCACCACCGTTTGATGTGTCCACTCATCCATGGGCATCATCATTTTTCTGCTATCTTTACCATTGAGCTTATGTTTTATTTTATTACCTCTTTGAATTCCCACTATTTTTCCATTTGATGTTGAAGCATAAGATTGATGTTCAACATCTATGAGATTGTGGGCTTTATTCCTCTGTATGAAGACCCATTGATCTGTGAGATAAGGAAATACTTTCTTTTGTTTGGAGCTTACTGTCAGGATTCATTGAGAGCCTGAGAGTTGAAGCTTAGGCATCTTCATATTGTGAATTCATTGGAACATTTCTCTATCATGAATCATGACATTGTATTCTTGTGTTCATGCTATTATTTCATTGATTCAATGTGCAATAATTTATGCACAGGCCACGAGTTAAGACTAGGACATCATTTCACTGGTATCCATGCTATTTTGGGGCCCATGAGTTGTGGTTGTTGTTATTGATCTCACTGTTGGTGTCAGCCCCCAATTTTATGGCATCATGGATTGGTGTTTACTCACTTATTTTGAAATGAATGTCACCACTTTTCATGCTATTTACACACTTGTTGTTTTACTGATTCATTGAGTTGTATCTTTTGAATTTGCTTTTTTTTTTATTCAATGCACGATAATGGGTTTGGAACCCAAGTGCTATGAATTTTCTTTAATTGTTGATGCTACTCCATTTGATGTTGAATTTGGATGTCAATAAGTTTGATCAATGCTGATTAAAAATTTGATTGACAATGTATGGGTATTTCTATTTGAAGTTAGTACCCATATTGGGACTACATTTCATTACCTTGTTTGAGGCACTATTTCATCATCTCATGTTTTCCCACTGAATAGCATCCTCAAAGCACTACAGTCATACCATATGTACCTCATTGTTTCATAGGATCTTTTCCATGATGTTATGCAATCATTACATCATTGGTAGCTTCTTTTCTTAGCCTTAAAAGAAGATTTAAAACACTTCATGCCATTACATACTAAAATAAAACTATGCATATTTGTGTACCTTTACTCTGACATGTTGATGATGTACCCTGTATGCTTGATCATGGATTTCTTATCTTCATGCAGGTTCTGGATAGGATCACACTGGAACACGCTAGATCAACACTTCACTACTAGGCAATGTCTGGTACCCTAGTATTCATATTCATTTCATGTATGTCTGTACTCATTTATGCAATTATGAAAGTGGCTATGCTCATGGCCTATGTGAGATCAGATGAATGATCTTCTCCATCCTTTTTTATGTATCTTATCATGAAATGAACACAAACTTAATAAAGATCACCTAATAATCCAAACTAGGGTACAGTAGTCTCATTTAGTAATTAAGCCTCCAAAGATGATTGAAAATATGATAACATTCTGGTGACCTCAACTAAGTGCTTTCCTACTAAGCACCTTGACCAGTTTCCTTTAAATCCATTGGGCATAGAGTCTTGTAATCCAAAAATGAACTTATCTCCCAACCAAACAACCTCCTTCTCTCTAACAAAACTAAAACTAAATGCCTGAGATAGACTGCTCTAGCTTATTTCTAACCAAAACCAAACTGAACTAAAAGCTAAAAGAAAACTTGTGCTAAAGCACTTAGGGAACACAAAATTGAAAAAATCCTATCCTTCCCCACTCTAACCGCTATCAAAAAATTGATCAAATAAATCCATTGACTGTACTATTGAAATAACTTCCCATTCTCCTCAGAGTGTTATACTTTGCCTATTTGATGCCAACAAGGAGAGAATGGAATATAAAAATATACTGAACTACCTGGCATATCAACTTTTGAAATTGGTAATCTATATAACTAATCTTGATTAGATCATAGGTATTGTCTCCTGGGGAGTTTGACAAGACTAAAAAATATCTTGGTCACCAAGGAATAGACTTATGACATCACCCTCCATTGAATCCTTGAGTATGGATGTCCCACTTGACCCCACCTGAGCTAGATATTTGATAGGACACCCAATTGAGAGTATGAAACCAGGCCTTTGTTTCCTAGTATGCATCTCATTAATAACCTCAGCATTTTGATCAAAATTCTACCCTTCCATGATGGTCTTCCATACCATTTCTTCTTCTGTAGTTAGAGGATCATCCTCTTCTTCCATTGGAAAAGCCAATAGCTCATCAAAGCTATCAAATTACATCACTAATTCTTCATCATTATTTAGGAAACATGATCTCTAAGAGTCATCCACCACTTTATTGTAGATAGGTTTATATTCTATAATTGAAACAACATTAACTTCCCGAAATACAAACTTTTCTTTAAGAACATGGATTCTACTATCTCTTTTAGGAGGATGAGGAACATCAACAAGAGTTGAGCAGAAAAAATTAATTATGGAATCAAAATATTCTTGTGGTTCTAAGTTAGCAGCAATTATATCATCTTTCTTATCATAATTAGTGAGATCAACTAATAAATCCTATATTACCTCTTCTTGCTCAATATAAGAAGGCATTTCCTCAAATAAATCAATTAGGATCTCACCTTCTTCACTTGCTTCCTGATCCTTTTCTTATTAGAATGTGATGTTTTGGAGTATTGGAAGTCACCTTAGGGTTTTCATTCATGGAAACACTTATGATAATGTGATCGCATGTTGTGGAGATTGCCACTAGATTCACAGTCATGAAAATGACTAAGTCCAAAATGTAGAAAATAGGGTAAAGTGCCACAGTTTTGGATATCCATGAATAAATACAAAGTATTATGGCTTGCAAAGATAATTGGAGGTATTTTGGGATATTTAAATGCTTTAGTTAAGATCACATAAGTTTTGGATACCTGATGTGTGAGATACAGTGTTTGGAAGGTATGCAAAGATAGTAAAATAGTATATCAAGGTACATGAACATTTGCAAAGATCAAGGAGAGCATAATGGATATGGTAACGCGCTAAGACAAGTAAATAAAGTATAGTGCTGAATCTTTGGTAATATAAGAATGTCAACTCCATGTATATCATTTTCACTTGTTTTTATTATATTTTGTAAGAAAATTAAGGAGCTGAATTGAAGGCTAATTTTGTATAAGTATAGATTGGTTTTGTGAAAACAATATGTATGGCATATGAGGAAAAAGTAAGTTTGAAAATATAAGAACAGAGGTTAGATATGAGATCAATAAGAGGTTGAGCTATAACTAGAACCATCTAAGAAAGATAAGTACTTGTATTGTTCCCCCATTTTGAGAACTATCTTGGATAGTATTGATTGTAAGAGCAGTGTGCTCACCATCTTTAACCAGGTGTTTTGTATGCCCCTAATAGGGTTTTTGTAATCCTCTAACAAGAAAATGTACTATGTAATAATTAGCTCCTAACAGGGATAGATCTCCTAATAGGGACATTATATTTTAGTGCATATTTGTGGGTACCATCCCCACCGGGGTTTTCCCTTTAACTAGGGTTTCCTCAAGAACAAATCATAGTGTCATGAGTAATGTGTTATGCTTATATGTTCTTTTCATTTTTGCATTACTTTGGATTGTTTATAATTGTTTGAAGTTGAATTCAAAGTTATGTAATACCGATTCACCCCCCCCCCCCTCTCAGTATTACCTAATCCTAACATGTCTTGTTGCTCTAATCCATCATTATGTAACAAATCTACTTGTTCCTCATGATCATTATGAAAGAGTACCTAAGAGACAAAAATCATCTTCTTTCTTGTGGCCTAAAATACTATGAGGTATGAGGGTCTCTTCAGGGATTGGCTCATAAGGCTTTATCTGCTGCAGGACGAGATCACTGTCACTTAGGAAGTCAAACCTTTTAGGTATTTCTTTTATAGGAATAGAATGGAGAGGCTAGAAATCTGAGATGGGGTCATGAATAGGCTCAAAAAATGTATGGAGGTTAGGCCCCTGTTGACTAAGATTTTGAACTGAAGGAGAATTCCTAAAGCTTGGAATCTCAATAGAAGTGCTAGGGGACTTACTAGGCAAGAAACTTGGGATTTGAACCTTGTGATTCTCCTTTCTAGTATGCAAAGCCTCTAGGTCCTCCTTTTCCAAGCTTGCATCTCCTTGCCTTGGTGTTTGAGCCAAAAAATCTTTAATCAATTGATCCTTTTCTACAATCTATCTAGCACATGTCTCTTATTCATGGTCATGGAATTCATCATTTTCTGCTAACTCTTTTCAGAGATCCTCCCCATTTTTTGTAGATGTTAGATAGATGACCCTTATTAATTCTTGATGATCTTCAAGATTCTTATCATAAAACTTTTCTTGTGTCAAGATAAATTGGTTCTTTTCTTCAAGGTTCTTCTCATAAATTGCTATCTTGTTCTCTAGTTGCCTTGAGATCTCTTCTTTCTGAGCCCGCATCTCCATATATTGCCTTGAGATTTCTTCTTTTTGAGCCTGCATCTCTGCATAATATTTCATGAATGAGCTCATTTCATTACAAAAATTTGCCAACCAATCATTGGAGTTTGTATCTGAAATGGGGTAGGACTAATTTTGAGGATTGTAATGGTGACCCTCATAGGGTGGATCATAGGAATGCTGCTATGATGCTAGATGTTGGGTGGGAGGGTATGGTGGTGCATGTTGGTAATTTTCATTTGGTGGGCCATTGTGGCTATATGCTACTTCTTGGCTAGCTTGATATGGCATGAATGATGACACATGTGTAGCTTTCTCATGATATGGGGGGTGATAGGGAGAATATGCATTAGGAATTGACATGCTTACGCATCAAATGAGTTGGTAAAAGGATATTCTATGAAACTTACTAGCACTTGGACTACTTAAACTAGTAGATTTTTCTCATATTCACCATGGTGTTTGGAAAAATACCTCTAAAGGCTGATTGCATTAAGGATTACACCAAAATCTTAGTGAATGGTGTGAAACATCACTATCCCATTGGGCGTGCCAAAAACTATTGTCACTGGGGATTGCACCTGAATGTGGCTAAGTGTGAACCTAGTAATCCCATGAAACATGGGACTACTTTCAAGCTATGGGTAACCTATCAGAAAGTAGATCTCTGAATTAGGGGTTGGCTTCCCCTTGAATCACCTAAAAATTAACTAAAATTTGAAGGAAAAGGGAGAGAGAGTGCATGAAATTGAAACTAAACTAGGTGATTCACTGAACATGAAAGATCCACAGATTGAAGAAACACTCACAATGACACCTAAAATAACTTTGTGATTCACAACCTGACCCTATTGCCTTGATATTTTTAAATAAAGAGGTTCTTGGATTAAATAAGGGAAAAGCTTGCACAACTTAAAGCCCAAATGTACACAGATTAGAACAACAATTGCAAAACACTTCCCTGAACATTCAATTGGACAAACACACAAAGTAAAGGATAAATAGAACCACAATAAATTTGACATGAATTTCAATAGAAAAACTCAAAAAATAATAGGGATGAGAAGGAATATTGCTTTATTTTCAGTGAAAGGAGCCAAGTACATCAATCTACTTCTCTAGAGCTACAAACATTCACCTCCAAGTGAGAGAGAATGAAGAAGCTAACCTCAATCACATAAGTGAGAGGTATATAAAACAAGGCAAAAGGAATCAACATTGAAACCTCCTCAGCCTCCTAAAAAAGGAAAATCTTGCAAATAGGCCCATGAAGATGCCTCTTAAACCTGGATGTCAGAATCTTGAGTGTTAGCACCTTGAAAAATTTTCATGGCTCTAGCCCTTTCCCCCTGGTCTCTGCAATTGTTTTTAGGTCTCTGGCATTAGCCCTAAGTAGAATATTCAAAAACTAGCCATTACTTTTAAACCCTTTGTTAAACCCTGGCCTTGTTTTATTTCATGTTACTTTTTTGGATGACTTAAAATCCTAATCTACATGTGCTAATTAAAGTCCTTTAAGCTATTCGATGGTTAGGTTTTTTTGTCTGGCGGGGTCCCTTTTAATTTTTCCTAAGTTTCTCCCCTCGGCAGCCTTTAATTTTCCTCTAGTCCTCAGTGCCTGATTTTTCCTTAAAAGCCTAAGTCCTATGTTTCAATTCTTTCCTATGTTTTGGGTTATGTCTTCCTGGGCCCGGCCCTTTGACAACATCTACATCTGATGGCTATCGTTAAAGGGTAAGTGATGTGTCAAAGGCTTGCACTTTTGTGATGACTATTGATTCTCTTTTATGGTGTTGCCTTTCTCTGTAGATGGGTCCACTACCAAGTAAGCACACATGGCATCTCCCTATTGGCTGAAGGAAATAGTGAAGTGGCAGGGTTATTAGAATGAATGAAGAAATTGTATGTCCATCTGCCAATTCTATGATGTGGTAGTCCCTAATTCATTGGAGTATCCTATGCAACATGATGGGGTCACGCTCTATGGTATCGGCTAAGATTCCAGATCAACGGCTAGTGTGTATGTGCATTGAATCTTTTGAGAGCTTGAGATCTTACACCAATCATTGATCTTTCTTGATGATGCATCATTTCAAAGAAGTGGGACCTTTTGATAGGTGTGCATGATTGGCAGTCTCTCATTAGTCCACCTATTTATGATTTGGCAGTTGTCACTGGGTCCTGGGTTGCCAGCGTGTCAGAGGGTCCTAACACCTACAGAGGATTGATGGTGGGCATTTCTTCACAAGGGGTGTGTCAGATGTATGAGATTTTAAGATAGCCATTAATTTTTTTATGTGACATGACCTTTTCTTTCAGTGGGTCCACTGCTGCGTATACTTAGTTGGCAAGTGGTGATTGGTCCAGGTGTGCCAAGGTGGACTTGTGAGTGGGTCTGCTAGTCTCAGGGGAGTTAATATGCTACAGGATCTGACGGTTGTCATGATACCATTGATAGAATTTTCATGATGGATAAGTTAGTGGTATGGCAATAGCCATCGATCTTCACTAAAGAGGAAGGCTTTGCGGTGGGTCCTTTGTCAGTGATGACCAAGCGATTGTAGCAAATGATGTAGTGACATGTGGTAGGTTTTCAGGTGGGTTTGGGGTTATCAAAGGTCTTAGCAATTCTGATAAAGTGTTTTGGTGGCTTGAAAAATTTTCAAATGTTCGCTCATTTGTAAGGAAAGATGGTAGTTCTCTAGATGTTTTAGTAGTTCAGCGAACAAGCGTTCACGTAATTGCTAAACTTTCTAGTGGTATTATAAAGTGTTTCACAAACTGGCAAAAACCTTCAGTCTCTAGTTCGCTAAATTTTGACTAGGGCCCTTTTTTAAAAGTAAATCTTAAAGACCATGAAAGGGAGGAATTGAATGGCCACGACTTAAAGTTGATCTGATTTTAAAATATGACCATCAATTTGCTGCAAGTGCCATAAAGTAGCCATTGTTTTTCAAATTTGAATTTGTAGAGGGTTTCCTGTGACTAGACGGACTAAAATTGAATGTTTTCACAGCTAAATTTGATTTTTTTGGTGGCATTTGCTATTGTAGTGTGGTCCAGGGTGTTCTTTGATTGTTTGTAGAGATTTGTACCATGTGGTTTTGTGCTCGAGGCATGTTGTAGGTGGCTAAAAGGGTTGACAAATTCAAATTTTCATGATTTGCAGTAATTTCCCAGAGATCTATCATGAGTGAAAATCTTCCTTAGGCATGGCCGACTGGCTTTCTTCCCCTGAATTTATTTTGTGACCATTTTCAGTGGGTTTAGTGGTTGAAACCCTGACCCTAGTCATCTATAGCTTGTTGCAACCTGTTTTGGGTTTCCAAGGTGACTAGTGGTGGTATAAGTAGTAGAAGTTTTGACTTAGTGCGGGTTCCAAAACTTTTTGGTCCCTAGTTGATGTTGATGGTATTATATTGAGTAAGGAGAGCCTGGATCTTGGGTCTATTTCTTTGGCATTTTATTGTCTTGGTAATGTATTGATTCTGAAAATTAATGAGAATACACTTGAATTCATGTCTTAAATCTCTGATTGTCTTCTCTTTCTGATTGTGGATTCATATATGTTAAGGTCACAAAGTGGATTAGCATATGGTAAACAAAGAGTATTGTGAGATCATCTTGGAGTTCCTAACAAAGTTAGGATTAAAGCCTTTAGGGTGATTTCAGTGAGTTCATTATTAGGTTGGAATTTGATGATCATGTTTGGGAGTGAGGGGAGTAATAGGCAAAGCACTTACTCTAAGTTCATGTGTGTTTGAGTTAAGGTTTAGTTGATATATGTTATCAAGTGACTCTTTGCCCTGGTTAAGCCACTGATCCCTTCTCTAGAGGTAGTCCATCATCATCAATCACATAAACACATTCAAATGATAAAATCTTCAATCAATTAGTAAGGGGTATAGTTGTATATTATTTTGTGATTCCTTTGAAGAAGTGAATCAAGGATACACTTGCCTGAGCATTAAGGCTCAAAGTGTAGGAGGATCTCTTTTGATCCTTGTTAATTGGCCCTCTTCCTTATAGACTTTGGAGTGGTGATAGAGTCAAAGTTATATTAAAGTTATCCATCAAAGTATAAATCTGCAAGTTGAAGATCAAAGGGAACCCCAACAAAATGGTGACTCTATTGTGGAGATTCTAGATATAAAAGATTTTCAAAGTGCACTCTTGTTTTCTTATTGTATTCAGTGGAAAGATTTCCCATCTAGGTGGGTGGCGACTCAAGAGGTTAGAACCAATGTCATATTGTAAATCATGGACAAGAGGAGGAATACTAGGTCCTTTGTCAGAAAGAATCTGGAGGTCACTCTAGAACAATTGCCTAGATAGGAGAAGAAGAGTTGGATTAGATGGAATGGTGAGTCTACTAGTGCTCCCATAAGAGAACAAAGAAATACTAGAGGAAGAGAACCACATGTTTTCTCAAGTGAGGAAGGTTCACAATAAAGAATTTCTAGATTAGATGGTGGTCACTCAAAGGATAGATTTTATGATACCCCAGAGGCTATATTTCAAGACAAGGGTCCATTGATTGTAGGTCAAGATGAACAAGCCAGAGAGATGGGTTTGGAGATTGATGAAGATCTTGATGAAGATAATTTCAAAAGAGAACCCATGAGACCAAGGCAAGTCCACTTCCCATATAAAAATCTTACTGATATGGATGTGTCATCAGGTTCTGATGACATTATGGTAGACCTAGATGATTTAAATGCACTAAGGTTACAGTTGGCAGAGTAGGATGCCATACATAAGAGGTTACAAGAGGAGAGAGAGGTTGAAAAGGTGAATACTCTAATAGAAAGATAGTCTCTCCTTAGAAAGATTAATGAAATGAAGGAGAGAAACAAGATGCTTTCTTCTACTCCTAAGACTTTGCAACATGATGTCTTTGGTGATCTTGAGGCTTTGAGGAGTGAGCAAGAGTGCTTACTGCAAGATCATGAATTTGATCAGGAGGGCCATGTGGTTAGATAGGTTCAAAGTTATGCTTCCCTCCCTAAAGATAAAGATGGAAATGAGATCACTAGGCCTGCTATTGCCACTGGTGAGAGAGGAAAGTAGTATATGGTGGGACATCAAACAAGAAGATCATTGAAAATACCAGGGGTCCCACCACCCAATTCAAATAAGGAGACAGAGATAGAAAGAAGAAGAAAAGAAGATGAGGACCTTGCAAGAGAATTAGAAAAGGCTGAAATTGAAGCCTCTATTGCAGAAAAGAGAAGAAAGATCCATTTCTTGAGGGCTTCATGTACAAATTATCTTGGTCCATTTGCTACTGAACTAGGTATGCCATCAATGACTACTACTATTCCACTTAGTAATGCTACTAGTTCAATTCCTTCTTCATATGCTAGGATAGGTGCTGATCCTAGATAACAGTCAAATGCACAAGTAGATGGAAATGTAAATGCAAATGTTGATCCTAGGGTTAACACTAGTTCAAGTATTCAAAGAAGACCTATGCAATTAGAAGGCTATAGGAAAATTAGTTTTGATGGAATTCCTAGATACCTGAATACTTTTCCAAATGATATAAGAGATAAGGTACCTAAGTTTGCTGGTAATAATGCTATTAGTTGCGAGGAGCATCTTAGGCTATTTGTTGATATGCTTAATGATTATGAGGTAGAGCATGAGGATGTAGTCATGAAATTGTTTGTTCAATCTCTAATGGAGGATGCTAGAGATTGGTTTAAGAGACTTCCTGATAATTGTATTGATACTTGGGATTCTTTTGAGAGATGTTTTAAAGACTAGTATGGTGATAGGCCTAATGCTAGCTTCATGTTGAATGAATTCAATACCATAAGGAAAAACCAGAATGAGACTGCAGTTGAATTCAACATGAGATTTCAAAAGGGTATGCATAAGTTGTTCCAAGTTATGTTGTTAGATGAAAATGTTTGTCTAACTACATACTTCAATGCATTTGATGGAAAAATGGGATACTTGTTGAGGGACAAAGAACTGAGAACTCTTAGAGATGCTTTTAGGATTGCTGTCAATATTGAGAACAATATGAAGATATCAGGGAAATTGGGTGGAAAGAGAGATGACCCTAAGTTGTTTGGGGACAAGAAATACAAAAAAGAAAATGATAAGAGTGTTGGAACTAGGAGGCAAGAAGAAGATAAATTGGATAAGGTGCTCACTACATTAAAAGATTTGAAGGCACCTGCAAATAGGAACATTAGTTCTCCTACCAATGAGAGGCCTCAGTTCAACAACAATTTCAATAAGCAAAATAGATTGCAGAACTACCCCTACAACACCAAATGGAAGGATGGAAAGCCTATTGTCCCTCCTGCAAGAGGTAAAAATAATAGAGGTGTCCCTGACCCTCTACAAAAAGCTTCAATAAATGTCATGGAGGACATACCTTGGTGTGTTGCATGCCAGTCTCCTCATTCTGCAGAGCATTGTATGGTTACACATTCTATGGCTGCAAATCAAGATTATGGCAGTGAGGAGATAGATCAAGAAGAAGATCAAGATGATGTTGGATGCAACATGGCTACTTCATATCTAGGGTATGAAGATGATTCTAATTTTGATGAAGAAGAAGATGTAAATGTGAAGAGACATAATCAAGCCCTTTTTCATCAAGAGGTTTTTTCTGATAGTGAAGATATTGATAAGAAGACATGTAACATGAACTCTTCTTCTGAGCCAGTAAATTTAAGAAGACCTTCTAGAGAAGAGATGGATAGGATTACTAAAGAAATGATTTCCCAAGTGCAAACTAGAGGCATGGTGGCAAGGAATACAAATGAGAAAGCTACAGGAATGTTTATAAAAAGTACCAACTCCAGAGAGCATAATGAGAACAAATCAAAAGGTGATCACATGGTGAAATTCAAGAATGTAAAAGGTAAGAATTATGATCCTAAGGGAGTTGGATTTGAAATATTTTCTAGTGAGATTAAGAAGCCAATTAACAAAATGGCTAAGATTAAAAAAATGAGGGTGGCCAATACACCTAATGTATCAGATAAGCAAAGAGATGCTAAGGCTATGCAGATTGAGATTCCTTCCTTTGCTCCTATTGATATGTTATCTATATTGTCCCAAATTACAGTTAAGGTTCCATTGTCAAAATTTTTGAGGATCCCTAAACACAAAGACAAAGCTATTGCATGGGTAGATAATGTTCATAACAATGATGTTGCATGCAATGGATCTTAGGATAAAGATTTGAAAGGTGTTGCTGCTCAGGGAATTATGTCTCAAATTCCTCCTATATATTTGGATAGTTCTATCAATGCTAGCCTTGAAAACATTGATCCATTCTTTTTAAGTGTTCTTATGAATGGAATGAAGCTAAGAAATTTTATGATTGATAGTGGTGCCTCTAATACTATTATGCCTTTCAAAATCATGGAGAAGTTGGGCCTTAAAGTTGATACAGTGCAAGGCAGATGTTGTGCAATGGATCAGAGGGAGGTACCAATTATTGGGACTATCAATGCAATGCCATATAGGCTAGCAACATATCCAGAGAAAGAGTTGACAATGAGTGTTTTGGTGGTGGACATCCCTCCTCATTATGGGATGCTACTATCTAGAAGGTGGAGTGCTGCCATGGGTGGAAGTTTGCAGTGTGATCTGTCCTATGCCACTTTCAAGATTGATGATCAGTTTGTTAAGATTGATCGAGAGCCAAGAGTATGCCACATGATTGAGAGAAATATTGACAATGAAACTACATGTTTTGTGGATACTGATATTAATGATTTTAGGGAAGAGATCCCTATATTTGAAAATGAACCTATTTTGTCACCTATCTCTATTGAGGTAAGTGTTCATTCTATGAAGGGTGATTTGTGGGTAATGTACTTTGATGGTGCAAATTGCAAAGATGGAGTGGGAGTAGGTATTTTACTTATTTCTCCTGATGGAAGCACCTACAAATTTTCTTTCACATTGAATTTCTTTTGTACCAACAATATAGCAGAATAAGGCATTGTTGTTAGGACTAAGGTTAGCACAAAAGCATGGTATTAAATGCATAAGTGTTGTTGGTGATTCTAAGTTGGTGGTGTCCCAAGTTAGGTTAGTATATGCTTCCAAGAACAAGAAGTTGAAACAATATAGGAATGCAGTTTGGGATTTGAGTAACAATAAGATGGCTGACTTGTTAGCTAAACCTTTCCGGCAAAAACAAAGGCCTATTAATCCTACTTTGGCACCCAAGATGCAAGAAGAGTTGATGAAGCTGAGAGATGCTAGAATTATCAAGCCTATAAGGCACTCTTCTTGGGTGTCAAACCTTGTTCCTATGAGAAAGAAGAATGGTGACATCAGGCTTTGTGTGGACTTCAGGAATTTGAACATCAACTAATTAAAGGATAACTATTGTTTGCCCAATATGGAAGCTATGTTGCAAAGAGTAACTGGATCAGAATTGATGTCTATGATGGATGGTTTCTCTAGTTACAATCAAGTCATTGTCAAAGAATCAGAGAAATTCAAGACAACTTTTACTACACCTTGGGGGACATATGTTTATGTGAGAATGCCTTTTGGTCTCACAAATGCTGGTGCTACTTTTCAGAGGGAAATGGATGTTGCCTTTTTAGATTTTATAAATGATTTCCTTGTTGTATATCAAGATGATTTAACTACCTATTCCAAGATGGAAGAAGACCATTGTACTCATTTAGAGAAAATATTTGTGAGAGGGCCTTGGAATTTTGCATTTCATTAAACCCAAGGAAATGTGCTTTTGGTGTCATTGAAGGTAAGTTGCTTGGCCACTTAGTTAGGAAGCAAGGAGTTAGAATTGACCCTGAGAGGGTAGCAACTATTGATAAAATTCAGGGACCAAAGAATGTTAAAGGGATTCAGTCCTTCTTTGGTCAGGTCAATTTCTTAAGGAGGTTTGTGACAAATTTTGTAGAGGTTACTAGACCTATTTCTAAGATGTTGAAGAAGAGATCTGCAATCAATTGGAAGGGTGATCCTGATGAGGCTTTCAAAAATATCAAGCAGGCTATCAAAGATGCACCAATGCTTAAAGCACCTGATTATAGTATCCCAATGCACATCTTTTCCTTTGCATCTTTTCACACTATTGTTGTTGTTTTGTTACAAAAGAATAAGGATGGTTTTGAGCAGCCTATTGCATTTATCAATAAATCTTTGTAGGCTAATGAATTGAAGTATGACATAAATGAGAAACAAGCATATGCACTTGTGAAGGCAATCAAGGCTTTTAGGTGTTACTTGATGGGGGCAGTTTGATTGCTTTTGTGCCAAGTGTAGCTATGAAGGATATTTTCTCATGGCATGAGGTGTCTGGAAGAAGATGCAGATGGATCAATAGGATCCAAGAATTCAATGTTGATGTTTAGAATACTAAATTGGTTAGAGGACAGGGATTGGCAAAACTGATGACCCAATCCAATCTTGATGCTAATCAGGTAAATCATTCTGAAATTGATTATACATGTGACATGGATGATTGTGTTTGGTATCAAGATATTATCTATTACTTGAGAAATATGAGTTGTCCAGCAGGAATGAATGATAATTAGAAGAGGACATTGAAGTTACAGGCCATCAAGTATGTAATTGTGAAATGTAAATTGTATAGAAAGAATTTAGATTGCATACTTCTGAAATGTGTAGATGAAAATTAGGCTAGCAAGCTATTAAAAGAAATGCATGAGGGAGTTTGTGGTGGGCATTATATGGGTAAAACAATTGCTCATAAGATCTTGAGAGTAGGATTTTGGTGGCCCACAATCTTCAAGGATGCAGAACAGTTGGTAAGGATGTGTGATGCTTGTCAAAGGTTCTCTGGTAAGCTAAAATTTTTAGGTAATGTGTCATTAAAACTAGTAGAAGTTCAGGCTCCTTTCCAACAATGGGGAATTGATTTCATAGGGGAGATACCAAACAAGTCAAGTGGAGGACACTCATGGATCTTAGTTGCCACTTATTACTTTACAAAGTGGGTAGAGGCTATACCTACAAGAAATGCAACTAGTAAGGTGGTAATTGATTTTCTATTGAATAACATTGTTACAAGGTTTGGGTGCCCTAAGAGAATAGTAAGTGATAATGCCATGTGCTTCAGGTCTATTGAATATAAGGACTTCTGCAAAGGTTTGGGAATTTAGATTTCTAATTCCTCACCTTATCATCCACAAGGAAATGGATAGGTAGAATCATCTAATAAGAGCCTGATTAAAATCCTAAAGAGGATTCTTGAAAAGAATAAGAAGGCATGGAATTCAAAGCTGCCATTAGCTCTATGGGCTGATAGGGTGACTAAGAAGAGGGCAATTGGTTGTGCACCATTTGACCTAGTATATGGAATACATGCAAGAATGACTCAGAATAATCTGTTGGAAATGTATAAATTTGTTCAGTTATATGATGATGACATAGATGATGAGATGCATTTGAGGATTGAGGACCTCATTAGGCTAGATGAGACTAGAAGAGAGTCAGTTGCAAGAAATGCCAAATTACAGTTGCAGGTTAAGAATTTGCATGACAAGAAGATTGTTGACAGGAAGTTTGAGCTTGGTGATTTGGTATTAATTTGGAATGCCAGATTGGAGGATAAAGGAAAACATGGTAAATTTGATCCCATCTAGTTAGGGCCATATCTAATTCATGAGAAATGGGGCCAAGATTCATACATTGTGAAAGAATTGAATGGTGATGTTTAGGAATTGCCAGTTCATGGACAATTCTTGAAGAAATACTTTTTTTTAAGGTATTTTATTTCCATGAATAATAGCTAGGTCTGTACATTTTGTAAATTCTATAAATAGGTTGCTTTCCCCTATCTTGTTTTGTCCTAGTCTATAAATTTTTGGGTCCTATTGCTCTTTGTTGTCAAGTTTTCCAGTGGGATGGTCTACTTAAACCAGTGATTCTAGATCCTTGCTATGCCTGCAGGAGGCATACATCCCCAGAAAGAGCCACTGTTAGCACCTTGAAAAATTTTCATGGCTCTAGCCCTTTCCCCCTGGTCTCTGCAATTGTTTTTAGGTCTCTGGCATTAGCCCTAAGAAGAATATTCAAAAACTAACCGTTACTTTTAAACCCTTTGTTAAACCCTGGCCTTGCTCTATTTCATGTTACTTTTTCAGATGACTTAAAATCCTAATCTGCATGTGCTAATTAAATTCCTTTAAGCTATTCGGTGGTTAGATTTACATGTCCAATGGGGTCCCTTTTAATTCTTCCTAAGTTTCTCCCCTTGGCGGCCTTTAATTTTCCTATAGTCCTTAGCACCTAATTTTTCCTTAAAAGCCTAAGTCTCGTGTTTCAATTCTTTCCTATGTTTTGGCTTATGTCTTCCTGGGCCCGACCCTCTGACAACATCTACATTTGATGGCTATTGTTAAAGTGCAAGCGATGTGTCAGAGGCTTGCACTTTTGCGACGACTGTTGATTCTCTTTTATGATGTTGCCTTTCTCTGCAGATGGGTCCACTACCAGGTAAGCACACATGGAGTCTCCCTATTGGCCGAAGGAAATAGTGAAGTGGTAGGGTTGTCAAAATGAATGAAGAAATTGTATGTTCATCTATCAGAATCTATGATGTGGTGGTCCTTGATTCATTGGAGTATCCTATGAAGCACGGTGGGGTCATGCTCTATGGTATCGACTAAGATTCTAGATCAATGGCTCACGTGCATCTACATATAATCTTTTGAGAGCTTGAGATCTTATTCCAATCATTGATCTTTCCTGATGACACAACATTTCAAAGAAGTGGGACCTTTTGACAGGTGTGCATGATTGGCAGTCTCTCATTAGTCCACCAATTTATGATTTGGCAGTTGTTAGTGGGTCCTGGGTTTCTGACATGTCAGAGGGTCCTAACATCTATAGAGGATCAATGGTGGGCGTGTCTTCACAAGGGGTGTATCAGATGTATGAGATTTTGAGATAGCCATTGATTCTTTTATGTGATGTAACCTTTTCTTTCAGCGGGTCCACTACTGCGTATACTTAGTTGGTGAGCGGTGATTGGTCCAGGTGTGTCAAGGTGGACTTGTCAGTGGGTCTGCCAGTCTCAAGGGAGTTAATACACTATAGGATTTGATGGTTGTCATGATACCATTGATAGAAGTTGCATGATGGATAACTCAATGGTATGGTGACAGTCATCAATCTTCACTAAAGGGGAAGGCTTTGTGGTGGGTCCTTTGTCAGTGATGACTGAGCGATTATAGAAAATGATGTAGTGACATGTGGTAGGTTTTCAGGCGGGCTCGGGGTTATCAAAGGTCTTAGTGGTTTTGATAAAGTGTTTTGGCGGCCTGACAAATTTTCAAAGCTTTGCTCATTCGCGAGGAAAGATGATAGTTCTCTAGATGTTTTAGCGGTTCAGTGAACAAGCATTCGCGTAATCGCTAAACTTTCTAGCGGTATTATAAAGTGTTTCACGAACTAGCGGAAACCTTCAGTCTCCAGTTCACTAAATTTTGACTAGGGCCCTTTTTTAAAAGTAAATCTTAAAGACCGCAAAAGGGAGGAATCAGACGGCCATGACTTAAAGTTGATTTGATTTTAAAATATGATTGTCGATTTGCTGCAAGTGCCATAAAGTAGCTATTGTTTTTCAAATTTGAATTTGCAGAGGGTTTCCTATGATCAGAAGGACTAAAATTAAATGTTGTCATAGCCAGATTTGATTTATTTAGTGGCGTTTACTATTGCAGTGTGGTCCAGGGTGTTCTTTGATCATCTACAGAGATCTCTACCATGTGGTTTTGTGCTTGAGGTGTGTTGCAGGTGACTAAAAGGGTTGACAAATTCAAATTTGCATGATTTGTAGTACTTTCCCTGAGATCTATCATGAGTGCAAATCTTCCTCAGGCATGGCCGACTAGCTTTCTTCCCCTGCATTTATTTTGTGACCATTTTTAGTGGGTTTAGTGGTTGAAACCCTAACCCTAGTCATCTATAGCTTGTTGCAACCTGTTTTGGGTTTCCAAGGTGACTAGTGGTGGTATAAGTAGTAGAAATTTTGACTTAGTGCAGGTTTCAAAACTTTTTGGTCCCTGGGTGATTTTGATGGTATTATACTAAGTAAGGAGAGCCTGGATCTTGGGTCTATTTCTTTGGCATTTTATTGTCTTGGTAATGTATTGATTCTAAAAATTAATGACAATACACTTGAATTCCTATCTTAAATCTCTGATTGTCTTCTTTTTCTATTTGTAGATTCATATATGTTAAGGTCACAAAGTGGATTAGCATATGGTAAACAAAGAGTATTGTGAGATTAGCTTGGAGTTCCTAACAAAGTTAGGATTAAAGCCTTTAGGGTGATTTCAGTGAGTTCATTATTAGGTTGGAATTTGATGATCATGTTTGGGAGTGAGGGGAGTAATAGGCAAAGCACTTACTCTAAGTTCATGTGTGTTTGAGTTAAGGTTTAGTTGATATATGTTATCAAGTGACTCTTTTCCCTAGTTAAGGAACTGATCCCTTCTCTAGAGGTAGTCCATCATCATGAATCACACAAACACATTCAAATGATAAAATCTTCAATCAATTAGTAAGGGGTATAGTTGTATATTATTTTGTGATTCCTTTGAAGAAGTGAATCAAGGGTACACCTGCCTGAGCATTAAGGCTTAAAGTGTAGGAGGATCTCTTTTGATCCTTGTTAATTGGCCCTCTTCCTTATAGACTTTGGAGTGGTGATAGAGTCAAAGTTATATTAAAGTTATCCATCAAAGTATAAATCTGCAAGTTGAATATCAAAGGGAACTCCCAACACTGAGTATATAGGGGTAGTGGAGAAAATGAGACTCCTAAATAGGGTGGTCAAAAGAACTACCCCTCCCACTCGAAGTCATGCTCTAAAAATAACATTTTGACAATAGTTTATAGAAATACCATTGTCTGAAATTACAATGAAAAATAAGAAATGAATTTTCATTGAAATAATTAATTACCCCCCAATCCATGCCAAAGTACATGGATCTAATTATATTTAAAATAGTTCTCAACCCAATATAAAAGGGGAAAACATATTTTAAAACATTTACATCTTTTAAAATAAAACCCACCTATCATAAAATAGCACCTAGCAATAAATTAATTAAAACTCTCAACCCAATTTTTTTTTTAAAAGGGGAAAGCATATAATTAATTGTCTGAGAAATTGATCCAAAGGAAATAAATAAACAAAATGGAAGATGCCCAAGACATCAGCACTTCATTGTCGGCAAGGTGGGGAAGTTATCATTTGTATTGGCTCTCTGCATCTTGGATCAAGGGCTCATTTTGGAAACATCTGTCTCTTTCCCTTCACGGTGTCATGGAAGGTAGGCACTTAGATTTTCAACTCCTTTGCATTTTATTTCAAGGCAATCTCTTCATTTTTTGAGGTCATTGTTACCATTAAAGAGCACAATTTGTTTCATTATTTCTGGGATAATTTGTTCACCATTCCCTCTATATTTGACAGCATAATATATTGGAGGGCATGTTAATTTGGTTATTTGTTGGCATGTATTCACCATTCCCTTTGCATTTGTAGAAAATAACTATAAAATAACTAAGTTTACAAAACCAAAGAACCGACCCTTGAAAGGTCATCCAAAATGAAAATATATAGCCATGCAGGGTATAATTGGTTTAATAACTAATTGTCCTTTAAAATAGGAAATGAAACTAAAACCTAAAACAACTGGAACTATCTTTCAAAATATTTAGTTGACTGATTGGTCCTTCTCAGCATCCTTATTCACGGTAGCATCTGTAATGCCCCGCCAGGGAACCCAAGACAACTTAACCCAAACATGCATCTAAGTTTGTAGAATATTTTTTTAAAAAAAAGTTAGCAAACAAGATAAACATCAATGCAGAAGCAATTACCATTTACACACATTAATACATTAACCAACACAGGTTACAACTCTCAAGAGTTCCTCGACGAAGATTACGTTAACATTAACTAATTAAAATAGATTAGGTACAATTACAAAATTCATATAAAAAAATGAAGGATAAAAACAACATCACGTAGAAGATAACATAAATACATCTTGTACCATAAGGTATCCATAAATGTACATCCATTGCACATGTCACAGGGAATGTAATACAATAACCAAAAAGAAGAACACACAATATCTCTGAAAAACTAATACAAAGATTTAGGATCAAAAGAAGAAGAAGAAGAAGAAGATCAAGAAGGAACAACTGCCACAAGGATCATCTAGCACTAGTACATGAATGTCAGAATCTCAAATGGTAAAAGAATCACTACAACCTGACCTCATGAACCTAAATGGTCCACTCCCACTATACTGAGGTGATAACATCAGATCCCACTCAGATAACAAACATCAAATAGACCAAGCTAAGGAAAGGATCTTTTAAGCTTTCTACTCAAGGTGAATAAACGCAATGATATGAAAGACTCACTAATCTAGAGGCAACTGACACATGTAGGATAACTAGACTATGCATAGGAAGGTGTCATGATGTATGTCTAAGCCTTGAGTTTTGTCCTGGTAATCTCTCTGGATCCTGACACCCAAGTGAACATACACGGTGTCAATGACCTCTCATACTGACAAAGCCATTGACTATGCCAACTCATGCCTTTAAAGGCAGCTAGTCATCTTCTCCATTTACCACCTTAGTCTGTACTAGCACTAAGCCAAGGTGAAGAAACATATCTTGTTAGGTTCATTTTAATATCTCTCAATGTTATATTATGTTATCATTTGATTATAGATACTTAACAATAAATGATTTTGGTAGCTACTTGTGGGCCCTGACGCTTATTGCAAGCCACCTCCTACTACATATCTAGGTAAACTACCCTAGGCTCATAGATCTCACATAGATCAAACAGGTACACAACCAGGTAATCCCAAATCCAGTTTCACATACAAGAACTAGAAATGAATACAAATGTACCAAAAGTAGAATACAAAACATCACGAGCCTATAACATCAAGTCAGGGTATAATCAGATCTCATACACATATCAAAACAAAATAGTGAAAATATGAACAACTGACACATACCCCGGCCTCTATCTTCCCCCTAGGTCTTCTAGTATCCCGAAATCACAATAAGCACAAGAAGACACTCCAGGCATGAAGAAGACACATTTGCACCATAGAAAACTGAGATCTAAACTCATAAGCACTTTAATTTTCATATTGAACATAATTGAATCCACATATAGAATCACATAAAACTACTAGGAGAATCTAAACATAAACATTACAATATTGCCATAAACAAAAGAATATTCCCTATAGATTACCTAGGGATCTAATGAAGTAAAAACACCCAATTTTGGTGTAAACATAACACTTTTACGCTTCATTTTCCAATTACCCTAATTTTTTTTTAAAAACATCATATATATAAGTGACATTTGATAGTCAAATTCATAGGTCTAATCTAATTTAAAATTCCAGATTCAGAAAAATAAATTATACAATTTAATGTACCATTAAAAATCGTTATTACATATTAATATATTAACCCTTAAGATCTCAAACCAGAAGTGTAATAACAACTCAAAAGTATTTGTTTAAATGAAAAAATTTAAATAAATACTAATCAAGAAAAGGTTAAACTAAGATTAAAATATTACTAGAAAAATTAAATTACATTTCATTAATTTAGAAAACAAATTGTAATCTAAAAACATCAATAACAATTTCAATTAAATCAATATAATAAACTACTTTTATTTAAATTAGATTAAAATACAAATCTATTTAAACAAATTTTAATTAAACAACATTAATACAGTAAACTAAACTAGATTAACTTAATAAATAAAAATTAAACTAAACTAATTATAAAATAAAATTTAAATTAAATTAAATTATAAAATAAAAATTTTAAATAAAATAATAAATATATATAAAAAAGAGTTTATGGGGGGGAACTAGGCCCCACGCCAACTCCTTTACCCTTACCGCGTGGTACACAGGGTACCATCGGCAAGGCCTACTGCACGGTACCAATGGTACCGCTAGCAGGGCCTCCTGCTGCACGATACCATTGATACCGCCAGGAGTGGTGGCCCCCATCGTATGGGGGGAGGGTTATGGAGAAATCCGTGCCCTTCCCTTTGTTTAAAAATAATAAATTATTTTTTTAATTGATTTTTATAAAACAAAGCCTTTTATCATAGGTCAAACTCAATGACTATTTTTTTTAAAACATAAATTTATATTTATTTTTTAAAGCAATTTCTGAAAATGAAAATTATTATACTCTGTATTTTTTTAGTTGTAAAGTTAAATTGACTGTGTAAATATTTTTCCAACAAGCTCATCCCTTAACCAAATTGACTTTTATACCCAAATTGGGTTTTTTTTGCCAACAATTAATTTTCTCCTCATAAGCAAATTATTTTCCTCCCAGCCTAATAGTTTAACTATAGTCTAGGATTGATTTTTCATTTTAAAGGAAATCTATGAGAAATCTTCCAACAAATTTTTGCCAGCATAACCTTGTTGTGCTAAAATTTAATAAAATCCTAAAATAATAGATTCAAGGGTTTCCCTAATACCCAAAACAAGAAAAACACAGACAAATCTAAGGAGGAATACATGAAATTATTCAGACATAGAAATTCATCAAACTGCAAAACATAAACCACAGAAGGAGATTTTTAGTTCCTACCTTAGATCCAATGCACACAACTAAAATGGAAACCTAGAAGACCTATGAACACATGTTTCCTTTGTGCAAGAATTCCAACCTGTAGATCTGAATCCATGAATGATGCAAACACCAAAAATCCTGATGCCCAACGTAGCCAAAACAACAAGCAACCACAACAACCCAAATTTCTCCAAAATCCAAGCACATAAGCTCTCCCAAAAAATTCTCTTCCAAAACCTGTCTAATCTCCAAATGAATGAAATCCCCCCTATAAGGGATTCAATTCCCCATTTCATGCAAACCCTAGAGATGACTCAACAGTTAACTCCCAATCAAACTCCAAATCAAAAATTGAAAGAAAATCTCAATTAAAAAATTAAAAAAACTTTATTTTGCACAACTCAACTTTGACTTTTGAAAACAAGTTGTTTACTTTTTGAAAACAATTCTATTTTCAATTAATATTAATGCACATGTTATAATGTAAATATGTATTAAATAGATTAAATATTTAATGCATCCTAAATCAATGCAATGAAATATTTAATTATTTAATAATGCACACAAACATAATTAAATCTAATTACCAATTAAATAATCAAATAATTCCAGATAATCAAATAATTGGCTTTAGACTAATTTTCTCAATTAATCATTAAATTTAAACTGTAATCATAACATTAATAAACACATAAAATCACCCACCTAAACATAAATCAACTGAGAACAAATGACATAAAACCAAGCAAACACAGGAGAAGGGATCCACAAATTCATGCCTACTAGATGAATCCGGGTAGGGTAGTCAAATTGATTCATGTCCAATCCTAGGAAAAATGGGCTTAGGTTAGGGTTTTGGATCCGTGTTATCTCCCCTCTCTTACAATTTGAGATATTGTGATAGGGCATGCTCATCCTGACAATTTAGGGAAGTCGATGCCCGGTACCTGCAAACCTACATACAAAACCCGCATGTACATACATATATAAATATATAATAGACAATCACAAGAAAGTAACTACGACTCGATCCCTCAACACATCAGGCACGTCAAACAAAAATATAAAACAAACACATCAACCATACACATGAAAGTATGGGGTCAGTAAAATCATAAGCATCAATGATTTCCTAACATATAATCTATCATCTTAAAATAATCATAACATTTATAAAATTGGACTAGGGGCGGGGTACCACAGTATTGGCTACTTTACGCATGGAGCTCCATTCCTCAAAGGCCACTACAAATTTCTTGAGCATTACTTGATTTGATAAAGAAACTAAATCAAGCCTCTTCTCCCAGATGCATTTATATTTCTGTAAATGTTCCAGCTTAGTTTCCAGCATCTTTATCTATTCATCACTAAGGATTATGAGTGATTGCACTTGGGCTATGACTAAGCAATCATGAGCAACCATTTCCTTGGATTCCTTCAACCCTTGTGCTCACTTTGCAAAGGATTCCTTCATTCTTTCTACATCATTCCTAATTTTAGTTTCATTCTTGGCTAGCTTGTAGAGGAAATCAATATGATTGCTGAGGACCTCTTCAACACATGCCAGTGCTTTTAGAATCTGACTAGATTCTTTAATAGCCTGATCAAAGAGTGTGCATTTCCATTCTTCATTAACCTTAGCAAAAAATAGTAAATTGGCATCAACATCAGATATCATTTTATCAGTTAGAAACTTATCTATGCCATAGACATAGGCCTCATCCAGGTTAGCTATCTCAATCTCCAAGCCATCTCTCTTCCCTTCCCAGAGTTTAACATTAGCATCAACAGTAGACACCAAAGAGGAAGACCTCTTGGTTATATCTTCATAGGTCTATGCAAAATGAGTGACCTTTTCACCAACCTCTTCTATCCAGCTGAAAAATGCTTTAGATAAAGACTTGTCTTTGTGAACCTGATCCAGAAATGTTTGGTTATCTGGCGATTTGACATCTAAATTCAGGGGAACTATTGCCAGAGGTTGAGGTATAGGATTTTGGAGATGATGTATGTATTTTTCCATTTCACACAAGGCTTGTTTTAATTTCACCTTGTCCTCTACATCCTTTTGCACCCAATGATTAATTTTCTTATTGGTGGAGTTGAAGATTTTTAAATCTGCTACTCTGGAAGCTACCCCTAAATCTACCTTCTCCACATTAAAATATTGCTCTATGACTTTAGTACTAGTCTTATCAAAATTAGGTTTAAAAATTTATGTAACTCAGTGACCTGTATTAGGATCAATATCAAGCATGGACTCCACCTTTGGTTTATTTATGCATGGATTCTTTCCAAGATATTTATTGACTAAATCTCCAATAGGGACTGAAGTAGGAACAATATTCCTCTTTTTGCTCATGGATAGGTCTAGCCAGTTTAGAGTTTTTGGGCTTCCATTCTGTAAAGAAATGTCAATGCTTGGGTTATATAGAGTTGTCAAGTCCTAAAAACTTGAATCTCCACCGAGTCCTGTTGATCCAAAATCCATAGCTGGGGTTTTGTTTCTTTTCAATCTTTTAAATTGCTTTATACTAGGTTCCTCTCTATCCAAATCAAGAACAATGTAAAAGGTTGGATCACCTTCTCATTACTTTTACTTTTGCACATAAAAACTTTGATGCACTGTTAGAAACTAGTTCTAAGTCTTCAATATTAGTGGCTTCCCTAGAACCCGTATCACCTGCAAGAAGCAATGGTTCAATTTTATTTGTAAGGATAGAGGATAGTTTAGTTTTTGGGAAACTTGGACTCTTTCTGGTTTTCACTGCAGGGGATCCCTAATTCTTCATCTGTTGAGATTTGAGCCACTCTTTTGTCCTTTTGAAGACTTCTTTAGTTAAGGATCTTACATCTTCCTCTTCCTTGTCTTCTAGTCAATTTCCCTACTTACCACTTCTACATTTGACCCCATGCATCCTATTTCCAACACATCTTCTTCATCATCTTTTATATTTTTAATGTTAAAGGGAAGCTTTAGGGTGACAATTTTCCTTAAATAAAATCTAGAGCGTAGTCTCTTCATGACTTCAACTTCATCTATATAATCATCCCAAAATTCTTCTAGCTCTGGATGGTTTAACAACATAGCATCAACTCTAAAATGGTTCTCCACAAACTACTTGCTATCATAATAGTTCCTAGACTGGTATGGTTGAAGATTCATCTCTCCCAATTCATTAGTCAAGAAGGGAAAATCATGCATTAACCTTAAATGGTAATGCCCCAATTCTGATGGAAAGAAAGCACCAATTCATCTTTTGATCCTATACTTCTTTTCAACCATTAACAATTGTCTGCCCACCTCCAGAAAAACACATTTCTCTAAGCAGTACCTTGGTAATTTTAGAAGTTCATCATTGAAACCTCCAACCCTCAGGTAATTAAAAGTAGGAAATTATATGTAGAAACTACCATATATCTTAACAAACTCCATGGCTTCCTCACACATTCTAGAATTGGTTTTCCCTCTTAACTTAAAGACAAGCTTAGACATAAAGGTATCTTGTACACTTTTGAAACTTGGAGGATTCCTTCTTTTCTACAATAGGGGATGATACTCATAAATAGTCATGTTATTCCTCCATTCTTCATGTGGTAATTTGTCCGAAATTCTACAAATAGAAATGACATAGAAAAGATATGAAGACATGTAAAAGTTAGAAACCAAGGCTAGTTGGGATAGGTTTTCATGCAGTTACTCTACAATTATTTTAGCCCAATCAACATAATTACCCATATCTAAAATGGCTTGAATGATGATATACATCTAGTCTTCCCAATTAGTATCTATGGGGTTATCGTTTATCCTATTTAACATCAAATTTATCTCCCTCGCCTCTCAAAACATGTGGTCCTTCCTGAGGGGTCTGGGAAAAATAGATCCTCCTTTTTAAGGGTTTAATAGCCAATCCCTAGCTATATTGTTTTTGTATTTCTTCTTATTTTGATCATAATCAGCTTGGGCTCTCTTTATACTCCAATCTCCATACACTTCCACTGGCAAAATCCTAAATGTAGCCATTATCACCTCCATGTTTATGTTAACAAGCACCTCACCACTTTTAGTTTTGATACATCTCTCTGACCTGTTATACTGATTACGAGATTCCATTACCAACTCAGGACATGGAAACACCTCTAGAAAACTAGCTGCTTCCAACAAACCACTGTCTACAATCCTTGTGGCTATCACCCGACCTTTCATTTTCCTCAACATTTCCACAATTTCTCTAATATCATCATCAACTAGCATTGTGTCTCTCATCTTAGGAAAACAACTACTAATAGAAGAAAATGTACTCTCCTTTACAAATTTCATTTTGGAGGAAGACGTGGTAAAATAGAATTTCAATACTCCTACAGACACTAGTTCAGTGTAGAAAGGAACCCAACTCTTCGCTTATAAAAGAAAGAAGCTAAAGAAATCAAAGAGCTAGGGTTTTTCATAAAACTCACCATTCTTTTGCTCCATGAAAGTTTACCTAACCACTCCCAAATGCCTCCAAAAAAAAAGAAACATAGAATAAAGAAATAGAGGGAAGGAAACTAATTATACACACTTGACTTCTATTTCCATCACCTCGGGAAAACTACCATGCAATAAATATTTCTATTGCAATTACTACTACCAACTTGTCACACACACTCCACTTTGGTAAGGAAAACACTTGAGCTGATCTACAATCACCCTTCGGGTCTTGTCAATCACCCTTCAGGTCTTGTCAATCATTTCGGTATCAATATGCAAAGATATGGCACATGCCTTCTTATTTTGGTAATTATTGCATCTCGAAGTCTGAACCTTGAACCATAAATAATGGGTTCAAGATACGTGATTCATGATGCTTTAATCTAAGTACGCACTTTAAAAATGTGGAGGACTCTTAGAAAATTTACGACAACTTTATGACTTTGAAGAAAAATGACAAGTTCCGACTTTACAAACTTAAACTCTAGACTCCACATGATAAGATTTGATAGAAAAGATTGATGAAGTGCATATTGAACTATGAACTTTGAACCATGAAAAGGAAGGTTCAAAGTTCAAGATTCAAAATACTGATTACAATGAAACATGCGACCATGACTGATTGACTTGCTGCTATAATGCTTTTTACTTGATGATTTTGGGAAAATGCATTTTCAACTTTGAACCTTGAACTGGTAGGTTCAAGTTCAAAGTTCAAGGTTCAATATACAACTTGAACTTTGAGAAAGGAAAACAAAAATGTAGCATAAGGGAAACAGGAAAATTATTTGACTAGCAATAGGTGGCTTTGACTTGGGATTAGGACTGTGAGGGACTAAACAATGAATCCAAGATCTTTGGTTTCGCACTTGACAAAATAAGAACACACACAACTACACTAAAGCACGATAAAACTGTATGTACACAGGACCACTGAACTTAATTAAAAATCAAAGAGCTTAAGATCTTTCTCATTATAAGATAAGGGCATTTTAGTTCCATCTACCTACCTGAGTCTGAATGAATTAGGTCCTAGAACTTGACTGATTTCGAATGGCCCTTCCCAGAGGGATTCAAATTTGTTGTGATCACCTCAGGGTTCCCTCCTTTTATCCCATAGTAATACTTTATCATTCTCCATGAAATTTCTGGGCCTATCCCTCTTGTCAAAAATATTCTTCTCTTTCTTCTTGGATTTTTCTTAGATACATGATTCTTTTATCCAAACCATCAGGGAAAGCTTGGTCTTCAATCACTTTCTGTAGTTTTGTCACTACAAGCTCTAGAGGTAGTGAGAGTTGATCTTCTACTCCATAGACTAGTTCAAATGGAGTCATACTTATCACCCTCTTGGGAGAAGTACAATCAGCCCAAAGGGCTTCAAATAATCTTTTATGTCAATCCTTGGAATTTTCACTCACCAACTTCTTCATAATAGTGATCAAAGTTTTATTGGTAGACTCGACCTACCCATTACCTTGGGGAAAATAGTCAGATCAGTGTGACAATCTAATTCTATTATCATAATAGAATATTTTCATCTCTTGAGAGGATAAGTTTTGTGCATTATCAGCTACAATTTTCACAGGAACCCAAAATCTAACGAAAATATTTTCTTTCAAGAATGAACAGACCACCTCTGAAGTAGTTTTTCTTATCGGAATAGCTTCTACCCATTTTGTAAAGTAGTCTATAGCTGTTAGAATATGAATATGGCCAGCACTTGATGGAGGTTTTATTGGTCCTATAAATTCTAAACCCCACTATTTGAATGGTTTTTCAATGATAACTGGTCTTAACAGTAAAGCAACTAAATGTGGCTTACCATAAAATAACTTAGATTTCTCACATTGTGCTACCCATTTGTATGCATCCTTAAACATTCCAGCCCAATAATAGCAGTTCCTTAATATCTTGAAAGCTAGTACTATAGATGAGAAATGTCCACCATAAGCTTCATTATGGAAAGATTGAAGCAACTTCTTTTGTTGATCTTCATCTACACATCGAAGAAACATTCCATCTAAGCCTCTTTTCTACAATATATCATCGACTATGACATATTTGGCCACCTTGAGTTTTAAGGTTCCTCTACTCTTTTGTTGTTAGGTGATCAGGGTACTCCTAATAAGTGAGATAATAAGCTATGTCAGAGAACCAAACATCTTTCAATCTTGTAAACAAGGATAAAGGAATCTCATCACTAGATACTACATCATTTTCTACAATTAACTTGCAAAAGCCCCAACCTCTTACCAATTTGGTAGGTTTGATTTCCAAATCAAAATCTTGTACCTTTGCCACCCAATTGGCTCTTTTATTCATGGACACTTCTTTCTAAGTTAGGATACTCTTACAGCAGAATTTGCAACATATACAGTAGAGTGGGAATGAAGAATATAATACTAAAATTGTTTGATAGCCTTAACCACCATGAAGGCTTTCTTTTTTGTAGGTGAATACTTCAATTCATATTTCTTAGGAGGTATACTCATAAAAGAAATGGCAACCTCTTCACCAGCTTCATTCATCTATAACAGGACACCTGACATAGTGTGTTTAGATGCATAACAATGTATCACAAAGTCTTTCCAAAAATCTGGGTGAGCAAGAACTGGGGCTTGAACAATTGCCTCTTTAACTTCATCAAAAGACTTCTTGGCTTCATCATTCCATTTGAAATTTTGTTTCTCGCTCAGCAAACTTACCATGGGTCTAGTTGTTTCTAAAAAATATGGCACAAAACTCATCAAGAAGTTAATATGTCCAAAGAAAGACCTTATTCCACTGTTGTTAGATGGTAGACATAATTGTTGGATTTATCATACCCTTTCTAGATCAATTGTAATCCCTTTTTTTGATACTATGTGACCCAACAATTTTCCTTCAGTCACACAAAAATAGATTTCTTAAGATTGAGTGATATTCCTTGATTCCTTCATTCTTGAAGGACGAGCCTCAAATATCTAGGATGTTTCTTCTTTTTATGGGAGGAGATGGTCAGATCATCAAGGTATACCATAATCACTTTATTCATCAAATGGCTGAAAGAAGAATTCATGGCCTGTTGGAACATTGCCCCTGCATTGATTAGGCCAAATGACATTTGATTATATGCAAACATTCCCTAAGGAGTGGTGAACACCATTTTGTGTTGGGCCTTAGGAGCCACACTAATTTGGTTGTACCTCAAGAACCTATCTAGCATTGACATCATATCAGAACCTGCTACCATCTGTAGAATGTGGTCCATATTAGGGAGAGCAAAATTGTCTTTCAAACTAGACTAGTTAAGGTTCCTAAAATCAACAAAGATTTGGATTTCCCCATTTTTCTTGTGATCAGGTACTATGTTTTCTACCCAAGTAGAATGATGTATTGGATAAATTATCTTAGCCTTGAGAATTTTATCTACTTCTCTAAAAATTGCATCAGCCACCTTAGGGTTATAATTTCTCAATTTTTGGCTAAAAGGTTTGGCTCCTAGTTTCAAAGGAATGTGATGTTGAAACTTCCATTTTCTGAAGTCTTTGAAATCTTCATACGACCATGCAAACACATCTCTAAACTCTCACATCAATTTTGTTAATATCACTTTCTCCATAGGATTGCAACATGTACCCAAATTCAGAAATTTAGGATCTTCATTATTCCCAATATTTATTCTCTCATAATTACTGGATTATTCTTCTTTTGTTTCATTGACTTGGCCAACAAAATAGTCTTTGTGGTCAAAAAAAAATTTCATGGTCACAAGGCCTTTGGGAATATGATTTCCCTTTAACTGAACAATCTCTTCTCCTTGTACAACTTCTTCATCAACACAGAATTCTTGGCACTTGAATTCTGACCCTTAAAAAAATATAGAGGAAAACTTCTCAATACCTTGAAGTAATGTCAACACATGAGCATCATCACTGAAGACCTACCAAGAGATAGATTTATCAGACACACTAGGCCAATGAATGAGTTCTATGGTGTATTGATCACTATCAAAGTTAGGATGGGGAACTAACAACACTGTAGAATCAGCTAGGACATCTGCTTTGGAATTTAGTTCTCTAGCTATAGATTCGATTGAAAATGCTTCGAATCATTCACTCTCATCCCAAATTCTATTCTGATAGTGCTTCATCCTTTCATTTCTTATGGCATATTTCCCTCTTACTTGTTTTATAATTAACTGTGCATCACCTTTTTCTCTTAGCATTTTAATGCCTTTTCTTTTTGCTTCTTGAATTCCAAGTAATAGAGCTTCATACTATGCGGTGTTATTAGTATTCTCGAATTCAAGTTTGAAAGAAAAATGGAATTTTTTCTCAGTCAGAGATATTAAAACCACCCCAGCACCTGAACCAGTTGATGAAAAGCTCCCATCAAATTCTAGAATCCAAGGTTTTTCACTAGCTGCACATTTTTCATCTATGGCATCAATTTTTGGCATGATCAAATAGTTAGCAAAATCCATTGCTTGGTACAAGATGTGAGATCTGGGCTCTTCAGAGGGAAAAATAGTGTATTTGGACTTAGTCTTAGGTTGTAAGGTGACCTTTTGGTTTCCAATAGGAATGACAGCTTGTGACCAATCTAATTTAATCTCACCACCCAAATCTTTGCAAAAGGTTCTACTCAATAGCATACCATAGCTAGTTGGTATGTCAACAACTAAGATGGTCAATTTAAGCCTTTCGTTATAGAAGGCTCCTAATGCAACTTGAGCATCCTTTATTTGTCTGAGCAATGGGACTTTCTTGGCATCCATAGATTAGCATTTACCAAAAGTTTTTGTCAAAGGAAAATCAAGGGGGCTTTTGCTACTAAAGATGGCATAATATTATCGGAGGCTCCATAATCTATAATGTAATTGCTAAGTTTATGACCATGGATGAATAAAGACACATAGAAATATTCTCATTTCCCTATTACATGAGTGGATCTTGAGGACCCTAGACTGATGGTGGGTTCATTAACTTCAGGTTGTTTTTGCTTAAGACTCACAGGAGTCTCACCAGGAGATACAACATTTTCTTGACTAGACTACACATCAAGGGATGAACCCTTCACATAATTTATGAACTTATCTAATTCACCAGGATTTGATTTCAAATACTTAGCATGGGATATTTGGATTTTAGCTGACTTACAAAACTCAATAAAATCAAAAGTGGGCTTGGAATCTGGCCTTTTAAGAATCTTCACCTTTGTCAATTCAGCCCCTAGAGTCTTTGTGCCGCTACTAGCTTGACTCACTGGTTTTTTATCTTTCTTGCCTTGGAAAGGAGATGAAGAATGACTCTTAATTTTTCCACCTTGTTGACCTCAGGTAAGCACTGAACATGAAGGTTCCTCTAGAGTTATAAGAATGTCACCACCTCAGTCTGAATCAGACTCATACTCGAGATAGTAACTCATGGAGTCTCCAGGTCCTCTGGAGTTCTCTTCATCAACAACGACTTCCTGAATGGTTTCTCTATTGGCTTCCATTTTTTTGTACCGCATCATCTCAGGAAAAGAATCACCATCATGATCATCCATTAGATGGAAGATGCACATGTTATTTTTAGCAGGAGAATATTCAATCTGAAGTCTCAACTGGTGTGGCAAAGCATTGGACTGCTTTCCATAATTCCTTGTTCCTTGATTTCCATATCTTCATGGGGTATCCTTATATGGGGTAGGGGTGGACTTTGGTAACTATCTTTTAAGAGCCATCATGTTTTTGACAAGTCTTTGTACCACTAGATCAGATGAACTAGAGGTAGATGTCTGATTAGCTAGTATTTGCACATCTCTTTTCCACTTTACTATTGTTATAAGATCATCTTCAAGTTCTATTGCCAGAAGTTGGGCTGCAACTAAATCAGTAACTCTATCTCATCTTAACTAATAACTTATGTTAGGTGGCATTGAATTTACAAAGAAACCTTTTTGGTTCTCATCATTAGGTCTTTTGGCATTGGGTATTTGATAGAGAATTTTAATGAATTTTTTTAGAAATTCCCTCATTGGTTCTTGCATTTCCTTTTTTAATTGGGATAAAAGGAGTAGGAGGGAATGCTCATCTTTTGTAGATTTGAAATGTGATTCAAAATATATTTTCATGGAATTCCAATTAGTTATATGGCCATTTGGAAAATGGTAGAACCAATCAACTGCTGATTCAACAAGGGTTTGGACAAATAACCTAACTACCACATCTTCATATTGAACAACCAATAATCCACAGGTAGTATTAAAGGCATTCAAATGATCTTCTACATAGACCTTACAATTTCCATAAAACTTAGGTAAGATATCTCTGGCTCCCTTTGGCAAGGGGTGATTACCTCCTAAATTCAAGGGACTGACTGCTCCTCCCCATGGTTGGGCCATTATTGAACTCGGGAAGATTGTTGTGATGGGTGGAGCTTGGGTTACTGAAAGGGTTAATGCTTTCCAATTAGAGGAGTGTGAAGATGCACCAAGAGTAACTTTAGGTGGAGAAGAGGGCTACTTCTTTCTTTCTTCTTTGGGGTATAAGTAGTTGGGAAGTGAAGGTTTTGCAATTCTTGATAAAAGCTATCAAAAACACCTTCTCTTTGTTGAGAGTGGGTATAAGGTAAAGAATCCATTATGGTAGATGTTTCTATGGTCTTTGAACAGCTCTATCTACCACATTGGCCTCTTGAGAAATAAGGATTACCCTCAATCACTCTCCTATTTCTTCTTCTTCTTCAATGACCAGTCTCACTTGTTGATACTGAGGATCACTGATTCTAAGGTTCCAAGCTACTGTGTTAAGATTAGCAATTATATCTTCTTGGGTATCAGTGAAGTGGAGGTTAGGTTGCAATACTAGGAGAACCTCTTGCTAACCAAGTATTATATCAGTAGGAAGTAGCATGATTAATCATTAAATAAATATTTTGGTACTAGTCTACTCGTTAGACTCCCCAGCGGAGTCGCCAAAAATTTGTTACTATATAGATTTTCCTTATCAAATACAAATATTCATTGACTTCCTTATCCTGAAAAAAGGAAAATGATACTATAGTTGAGTCAGTCACTCACAACTAAACTCTCTACAATTCAAGGAGTAGCTACCTTAAACAAAAATCAATCTTGATATTCAATTTATTTCCAAAGACTGAATTGAATACATACTTTTAACCTTAAAGTAAGAAAGGCTATTTCAAGCTTCTATATAAAATGACTTTTAGAAAAAATTTAGTATTGTGAGAAATATTTGCATTCATCAAAGCCAACTGACTGAGATTAACATAAAAACATCCCCAGAATGGATGATTCAATAGATATTGATATTAAAAGAAGACGATGGAAAATAACCATAAAACACAAGTACAGATTATAGCAGCATGTATTCAATACCAACTGAAAAATATTTACATGCATCAATCAAACCAACTGATCCAAAAGAAATACTATCCTCTGCTATAAACCAATCGATATTATAATCATATGTTCTAGTTCATCATACCATCATCCAAAGAAAGTAATTGCAGAAAATAACTAAGTTTATGAAACCAAAGAACCGACCCCTCAAAGGTCATCCAAAATGAAAATATATAGCCACACAGGGTATAATCAGTTCAATAACTAATTGTCCTTTAAAAAAAGAAATGAAACTAAAACCTAAAACAACTTGAACTATCTTTTGAAAGATTTAGTTGACTGATTGGTCCTTCTCAGCATCCTTATTGATGGTATCATCGGCTTCTTTACACATGGAGCTCCATTCCTCAAAGGTTGCCAAAAATTTCTTGAGCATTACCTAATTTGATAAAGAAACTAAATCAAGCCTCTACTTCTAGATGCATTTACAGTTCTATAATTATTCTAGCTTAGTTTCTAGCATCTTTATCTATTCATCACCAAGGATTATGAGTGATTGCACTCAGGCTATGACTGTGCAATTGTGAGCTACCATTTCCTTGGTGTCCTTCAACCCTTTTGCTTGCTCTACAAAGCATTCCTGCATTCTTGCTATATCAACCCCAATTTTAGTTTCATTCTTGGCCATCTTATAGAGGCAATCGATATGATTGTTGAGGACCTCTTCAACACACACTAACGCTTTCAGAATCTGACTAGATTCTTCAATACCATGATCAAATAGTGTGCATCTCCATTCTTCATTAACCTTAGCAACAAATAGTAAATTGGCATCAACATCAGATATCATTTTCTCAGTTAAAAACTTATCTATGCCTTAGATATAGGCCTCATCCAAGTTAGCTATCTCGATCTCCAAGCCATCTCTCTTCCCTTCCCAGAGTTTAACATCAGCTTCAATAGCATACACCAAAGAGGAAGACCTCTTGGTTATATCTTCATAGGTCTGTGAAAAATGGGTGACCTTTTCACCGACCTCTTCTATCTAGTTGAAAAATGCTTTAGATAAAGACCTATCTTTGTGAACCTGATCTAGAAAATTTTGGTTATCTAGCGATTTGACATCTAAATTTAGGGGAGCTATTGCCAAAGGTTAAGGGACAAGATTTTGGAGTTGTTGTATGTATTTAGTGATTTCACACAAGGCCTATTTTAATTTCTCTTTATCCTCTACATCCTTTACTACCTGATGATTAATTTTCTTGTTGGTGGAGTTGAAGATTTTTAAATCTGTTGCTTTGGAAGCTACCCCTAAATCTACCTTCTCCACATTGAAATCTTGCTCTGTGACTTCAGCACTAGTATTATCAGAATTAGGTTTAAAAATTTCCGCAACCTAGTGACATGTATAACGATCAATATCAAGCATGGACTCTACCTTTGGTTTCTTTGTTCATGGAGTCTTTCCAAGATATTTAAAAACTAAATCTCCAACAGGGACTGAAGTAGGAACAATATTCCTATTTTTTCTCATGGATAGGTCTAACCAGTTTGGAGTTTTTGGACTTGCATTCTATAAAGAAATGTTAGTGCTTGGGTTATTTAGAGATGTTAGGTCATGCTAACTTGAATCTCCACCGAGTCATGTTGATCTAGAATCCATAGCTGGGGTTTTATTTCTTTTCAATCTTTTAAATTGCTTTATGGTAGGTTCCTTTATATCCAAATCAAGAACAAAGTAAAATATTGGATCTACCTTCTCATTCCTTTTACTTCAGCGCCTTGTAAACTTTGTTGGAATGTTAGAAACTAGTTATGAGTCTTCAATATTAGTGGCTTCTCTAGAACCCGTATCTCCTGCACGAAGCAATGGTTCCATTTTATTAGTAGGGACAGAGGATGGTTCAGTTTTGGGGACTCTTGGACTCTTTATGGTTTTCACTGGAGGGGCTCCTTGATTCTTCTTCCATTGAGATTTGAGCCACTCTTCTGTCCTTTTGAAGACTTCTTTAGTTAAGGATCTTACATCTTCCTCTTCCCTTTTCTTCTAGTCAATTTCCCTACTTACCACTTCTGCATTTGACCCCATGCATCCTGTTTCCAATACATGTTCTTCATCATCTTTTATATTTTTAATGTTAAAAGGAAGCTTTAGGGTGGCAATTTTCCTTAAAGATAATCTAGAGTGTAGTCTCTTCATGACTTCAACTTCATCTGTACAATCATCCCAAAAGTCTTCCAGCTTTGGTTGGTGTAAGAACATAGCATCAAATCTAAAATGGTTCTCCACAAACTTCTTGCTATCATAATAGTTCCTAGACTGGTACAGTTGAAGATTCATCTCTCTCAGTTCATTAGTCAGGAAAGAAAAATCATGCATTAACCCGAAATGGTAATGCCCCAATTCCAATAGAAATGAAATACCAATTCCTCTTTTGACCCTTGTTGGATCTTTTCTTTGCAGGACCAAACTTGAATCAAATGGTTGGGCTTGAATCACAGGTTAGGCACTCAAGCTTGACAAGAAAAAAATCTAATTGATAAGGATAGAGAGAAATCCTCCTTCTTCTTTGAGCTCCACATTCACTCAGGTGGGTATTGCCTTATCTGCACACTCATGACACCTCATGACAAACTAAAGGCCTGCAGATAGATTAATGTGGAATAGCAATCAATCTCCTATAGGTATCCTATACCCTAATGATAGAAAATCTCTTGCAATAGCCCTACTTGCATGGAATGAGATTGAAAGCTAGAGACCTATCCTAACAACAAGAAAGGGAAAGGGTGGAGCTAAAGGGAAATTATTTTAAAATGAGTTTGAAGGGACCCCTGAGATACCCTACATCTTTCATAGACCAATGCCTTATCTAATGGGCCACAGAGTCAAATACCCTATTTTAGATGATAGCTATGAAATAAGAAACAACATATATTCAATGTGTCGATGCCTGACATCAATCACACACCATGACCAAACCTCAACTTAGTTCCCACCTGTGTATTCAAATATGTTATTATCCATCAAAGGATTTTGACCCTCCCCTTAGAAAAGACCTATGAATAGAAAATACATTAACCAGCATCCACTGGAAGACAAGCATGACCTATCCTTGATATTTCAGCTCATACATACATGAATACTAACCCTGAACCAGTTATCTATGCGAAGATAACTCCACCCACACACTCTTAGGCAATGCAAGGTAGAAAAACCAGACATCCTTGATGCATGACTAATGAGTTCAAAATTCAAATGGAGATAACTTGAAAATAGTAAGAGTATATTAACTTCTCATACATAAGACAAGTCACTTACAATATATATTGTGTTCTCAGAACCAACAAGAGAAAGAACAACACTCTATATGAAAAGAAGAAGAGAAAAATCTACAGGAAAAGGATCCTTCAGCATGGAACCAAAACCATCAAGGAAATTGGAACCACTGGAACTGACAAAATTCAGAACCCTTACACAATCAAAACTTCAAACATTTATACCACTAGCTACCTCAGAAACCCAAAATAGGTTGCAACAAGCTACAGATAGCTAGGGCATAGGTTTTCACCCACCACACCAATCAAAATTTCATCAAAATTCAATGCAAGGGTAGGAAACACAAGCAACCTGGAGAAAACAAATCTTAGGTAGATCTGCAATCATGAGCATCATTGAGATCAGGACAGAAAACTAGGAATTGCCATGAAAATCAGTCAAATCAGCCACCTGCAAATACACCTCGAGCATAAAACCACACTCCATCAGGTACAAAACAACCTCTGCAAATGACCATAGAGCCCCTAGACCACATTGCAACAACCATCTCCACCAAACCAGTCAAATTTGGCCATGAAAGTATTCAATTTTGGTACCTCCTGTCACAAAAAACTCTCTGCAAGTTCAAATGGTCACATTCATGGCACCAAAAGTAAATTGGCAGTCTATATTCAAATCTTGGACAACTTTATATCAGCACCATAGATCTTCATCCCTTTCCCAGGTATCGGCAAGATTAACCGCAACAAAATCTTGGTTACATTTGTGCTTGGTCGCATGATCGCAAGGCATCAAACTCACCCTTGCGATCATGTGACCACAGTCTCCTAGCTGCAGTCAATGGTCACCAACCCCACTAAAAAGTCTTCAGCCATATCACCCTCACAACCTCGCAACCGTGACAACCCACAAACCTTTACCTCCGCATAACCGCCGCCGCTGCTAACACAAAATGTTAGTCACATAATTGCATACCCTTGAAAAAGGCTATGCAAACATGCAACTAACCGTTGACATTATGTCTCAGCCCTACTAACAATCTACTAAGTCACCACCACATCTCTACACTGCATCCAATAGAACACTGCCACCTCAGCATCTAGAAAATGCCCCATCACCACCTACCACCGGGCCCCAGGGGCACATGTCAATTTGTCACATGATCACATGTCAGAAAAATCTGACATGTGATCATGCGACAGCTAACCCTAGGTTGCCACATCACCACCTCAGGGACCACTGCCATCCCACCAATGGGCCCCATGCGCAAGGAAGGAACCGGTCGCATGGTCGCATGTCAAAATTTTTTGACATGCGATCATGTGACAACCAATGAATTTAAAACCTTTGAAGACTCGGGTCCACAAGACAGGTGGCAATCGGTCACAACTTCATGAGAAATAAACCTCGTGCAACTTTTCCATGCAAACAAGCGACAGCCACAGATCTTCTCCAAACTTTAACCATGCTGGGCAATGGGAAGAACTGGGACCCACGTGGACAGGTGGAAAGTGGTCACATGATTGCATGTCAGAAAAGTCTGACATGTGGCCATGAGAAAACCAATCAGGAAGAGCCTATAGACCTGGACCCACCATCCATCACACTTGCATAGTTGAGGGAATGCTAGCAAACAGGAAACTGTGAGGTTGAAAACACACAAAGTTTTCGACATAGTGAAAGATTGAAAACATAGAGTTTTTGATGCCAGAAGGAAAGTGCACAAAAGTGGGAAGACATAAGGTCAAAAACAATGAAGGTTTTCACACAGACTGAAAACATCATAGATTTTCAAAAATACTGTGGGTTTTCGACACTGTGGCAGATTCTAAAATTTGTTTCCCGCAGACCTTAGAACTTGAATAACTTTCTGGATTTTGCAATTCAGGAGATGCAATTTGGACTAGAGCTAGGTGACAATATGAAGAACATAGGGTAGGACACTTTTACAAAAACATTTGCAGGGAAGAGACCATTTTCATAGGATTTTGCTATGACTGAAAAATAGACTAACAGTGGCTCTAGTTGGGGACATGTATCTCTTCCAGATACAATGAAGACCTCAGATCTCTGGGAAGAAGCAGACCACCCACTGGAAAAACATAGAGACCTCAAAAAACATAGGGAACAGGCTAAGAAAGAAACACACAACAGGAAAGGGAAAGAACTATACAAAGATTTACAGTATTTACAACTAGGCTCAAGGCCCCAAAATTATGATCAATACTTGCCTCTGTCAAACAAAAAATTTTCATCTCCACAAATCAGAGATAAACTAAAAATTTTGCTTCCATGTGACTGATCAAACTTATATCCATCCTTCCACAATTTGAAACAAAATTTTTTAGTACATACCTCCTGAGGGCTAGAAAAGTAATCATACCCATTCTAAAAAGAATATGGCATATGCATGTTGCACTCACCGAAAGGAATAAAGTTGAAAGCATCACAACATGAATTATCTGCAAAATTCTTACCATATCTAGGGAACTTGCTATCCAAATAAAAATAAAAGCAGTCCAGACCAACATAGGAGACATGATCATTGAACAAAAGGGCATCCTGCATTTTGTCAACAACTGAAAAAACCAAAAATTATTGATAGGTGGGAAGAGAAACATCAACCTGTCCATGAGATGGTGAAGCTTGAGTAGCTGAAAGGCCATCCTTCCATGGCTTAGAAAAAGATTCAAAATCAGAAGAGGATTCATAATCCACACAACTTTTCCAATCAATACTCAAAACAATATCAGGGACCACTAAGTCACTTGAAACTGAGAAAACACTGGCAACCTCATCATCTGACACATCATATATAATAGGGTTGCTACCTGGTGGTGCTGGGGTAAGAAGGGGAGAAGAGGCACACATGTCAAAGTTAGATCCCATTGACTCATGTTCCATATCAAAATCAATGTGTGTTGGATGTAAGAACTCAGAAACATCCCTCCCTGAATATCTAAGATATTCACGAGACAAGAGGTCTGAAATTTGTTCACTATGAAGTGAACAACTATCCTCAAGAACATCATCTTCTGCCATACAATCATCATCAATACCTTCATCTATCCAATCCTCTTCTTCATCTGACTGATTGCAAAGATTTTCTACCCCATATTGAGAAAAGGCATCACTTTCATGACTGCAAGAAAGAGTGTCAACACTTGACACATCTCCTTCATAAATTTCATCATTCTCAATATTAGCACTAATGAGAAAAGCCCCAAGTGCATCCTCAAGTTCAAGACTACCATCACCAAGTACCCAATCCCTGATACATATATAATTCTCTTCCCACAAGGCATTTGACCAATTGGTTGATTCAGGAAAACAAAGATCCAAGAATAAACCAACGAAGTCAAATTCAGGAAACTCAACATCCTTAGGAAGCTTATCATATACTTCACAAAATCTATCATAGAACAAGGATATGGATAAATCCTTTCTACTTCCCACTTTTAATCTTACTAATCTTATGCAATCCCTAAGGATGCCCTCCTCAAGGAAAGCCAGTTCCTTATTCAACTTATCCATTAAACTTAATGCAATAATTCCATATAATTTTTCCAAACTACAACTGAAAACTTGAAGTATGCTAACCTCTACTCACACCTTATCCTTTCCTTAGTGCTTGATCACTTTATAAGGAACATTTAAAACTTGAAAAATACCTGGGAAAATCTTGCAGTAGAAGACCTTGTTGACTGAAAGGAAGGTCAGATCTAGAGCTCACCTTGTAGCTCCATCAGTTCTTTTGCAATGTAGAGTCACCACCTCCTTGAAGAGGAAAATTTTTGTACTCACTCTATGTTTCTTCCTTTAGTCAACCAACACTTTACCAAGATTTACACACTGTCTATTAGGAAATACACTAATCAAACAGAGAACTCAGAGTCGCCACTCAACACTTAGTGAGAAGATATAATCAATGTCTTTTTATTTATCTGACTCTATACTTTTAACCAAGACTCTGGGATGATCCAGCCAAGCAAGGAAGCTTGTTGTCATTTACTTCTTCCCTAGTAGAGTCACCATCTTGTTGGATCTTTTCTTTATAGGACCAAACTTGAATAAAATGGTTGAGCTTGAATCATGGGTTAGGCACTCAAGCTTGACAAGAAAAATAATCCAATTGATGAGGATAGAGAGAAATCTTCTTTCTTCTTTGAGCTCCACATTCACTCAGGTGGGTATTGCCTTATCTGCACACTCATGAAACCTCATGACAAACCAAAGGCTTGTAGACAGATTAATGTGGAATAGCAATCAATCTTCTATAGGTATCATGTACCCTAATGATAGAAAATCTCATGCAATAGCCCTACTTGCATGGAATGAGATTGAAAGCTAGAGACCTATCCTAACAACAAGAAAGGGAAAGGGTGGAGCTGAAGGGAAATGATTTTAAAATGAGTTTTAAGGGAGCCCTGAGATACCCTAAGTCTTTCATAGACCAGTGCCTTATCTAATGGGCCACAGAGTCAAATACCCTATTGCAGATGACAGCTATGAAATAAGAAACAACATATATTCAATGTGTCGATGCTTGACATCAATCACACACCATAACCAAAACTCAACTTAGTTCCCACCTCTATATTCAAATATGTTATTACCCATCAAAGGATTTTGACCCTCCCCTTAGAAAAGACCTATGAATAGACAATACATTAACCAGCATCCACTGGAAGACAAGCATGACCTATCCTTGATATTTCAGCTCATACATACATGAATACTAACCCTGAACCAGTTATCTCTACAAAGACAACTCCACCCACAATCTCTTAGGCAATGCAAGGTAGAAAAACTAGACATCCTTGATGCATGACTAATTAGTTCAAAATTCAAATGGAGATAGCTTAACAACAGTAAGAGTATATTAACTTCTCATACATAAGACAAGTCACTTATAATATGTATTGTGTTCTCAGAACCAACAAGAGAAAGAAGAACACTCTATATGAAAAGAAGAAGAGAAAAATCTACAGGAAAAGGATCCTTCAGCATGGAGCCAAAATCATCAAGGAAATTGGAACCACTGGAACTGATGAAATTCAGAACCCTTACACAATCAAAACTTCAAACATTTATACCACTAGCTACCTTGGAAACCCAAAATAGGTTGCAACAAGCTACGAACAACTAGGGCATAGGTTTTCACCCACCACACCAATCAAAATTTCATCAAAATTCAATGCAGGGGTAGGAAACACATGAAACCTAGAGAAAACAAATCTTAGGCAGATCTACAATCACGACCATCATTGAGATCAGGATAGAAAACTAGGAATTGCCATGAAAGTCAGTCAAATCAGCCACTTGCAAATACACCTCGAGCACAAAACCACACTCCATCAGGTACAAAACAACCTTTGCAAATGACCACAGAGCCCCTGGACCACATCGCAACAACCATCTCCACCAAACCAGTCAAATTTGGCCATGAAAGCATTCAATTTTGGTACCTCCTGTCACAAAAAACTCTCTCCAAGTTCAAACGGTCACATTCATTGCACCAGAAGTAAATTAGCGGTCTATATTCAAATCTCAGCCAACTTTATATTTGCACCATAGATCTTCATCCCTTTCTTGGGCATCGACAAGATTAACCGCAACAAAATCTTGGTTACATTTGTGCTTGGTCACATGATCACAAGGCATCAAACTCACCCTTGTGCTCATGCGATCGTAGTCTCCTAGCTACAGTCAACGGTCACAAACCCCGCTAAAAAGTCTTCGGCCATATCACCCTCACAACCCCGCAACTGTGACAACCCACAAACCTTTACCTTCGCATAAATGCTACCGCTGCTAACACAAAACATTAGTCACATGATCGCATAGCCTTGAAAAAGGCTATACGAACATGCGACTAATCACTGACATTATGTCTCGGCCCTGCTAACAATCTGCCAAGTCACCGCCACATCTCTACATTTCATCCAATAGAACACTGCCACCTCAACATCCAAAAAATGCCCCATCACCACCTACCATCAGGCCCTAGAGACACATGTCAACCAGTCGCATGATCGCATGTCAAAAAACTCTGACATGTGATCATGCAAGAGCCAACCCCAGGCTGCCACATCACCACCTCTGAGACCATTGCCATCCCACCAATGGGCCCCACACGCAAGGAAGGAATCGGTCGCATGGTCGCATGTCAAAAATTTATGACATGCGATCATGTGACAACCAATGAATTTAAAACCTTTGAAGACTCGGGTCCATAGGACAGGTGGCAATCGGTCGCAACTTCATGAGAAATAAACTTCATGCAACTTTTCCATGCAAACAAGCAACAGCCACAGATCTTGTCTGAACTTTAACCACACTGGGCAATGGGAAGAACTGGGACCCACGTGGACAGGTGGCAAGCAGTCACATGATTGCATGTTAGAAAATTATAACATGCGGCCATGCGACAACCAATCAGGAAGAGCCTGCAGACATGGACCCACCATCCATCCTGCTTGTGCAGTTGACGGAACACTAGCAAACAAGAAACTGTGAGGTCGAAAACACACAAAGTTTTTGACACAGCGAAAGATTGAAAACACATCAATTTATCGATGCCAGAAGACAAGTGCACAAAAGCGGGAAGACATAAGGTCAAAAACAACAAAGGTTTTCACACAGACTGAAAACATCATGGATTTTCAAAAATACTATGGGTTTTCAACACTGTGGCAGATTCTAAAATTTGTTTCCCACAGACCTTAGAACTTGAATAACTTTCTGGATTTTGCAATTCAAGATATGCGATTTGGACTGGAGCTAGGTGACAACATAAAGAACATAGGGCAGGACACTTTTACAAAAACATTTGCAGGGAAGAGGCCATTTTCATAGGATTTTCTATGACTAGAAAATGGACTAACAACCCTGTACTTCTTTTAAACCATTAACAATTGTCTTCCCACCTCTAGAAAAACACATTTGTCTAAGCAGTACCTTGGTAATTTTAGAGGTTCATCATTGAAACCTCCAACCCTCAGGTAACTAAAAGTAGGAAATTGTATGTAGAAACTATCATATATCTTAACAAACTCTATGGCTTCCTCAGACATTCTAGAATTTGTTTTCCCTCTTAACTCAAAGAAAAGCTTAGACATAAAGGTATCTTGTACCCTTTTGAAACTTGCAGGATTCCTTCTTTTTTGCAATAGGGGATGATACTCATAAATAGTCATGTTATTCCTCCATTCTTCATGCTATAAGCTGTCCCAAATTCTACAAATAGAAAGGACATAGAAAAGATATAAAGACATGTAAAAGTTAGAAACCAAGGCTAGTTGGGATAGGTTCTCATCTAGCTACTCTATGATTATTTTAGCGTAATCAACAAAATTACCCACATCTAAAATGGCTTGAACAAAGATATACATTCAGTCTTCCCAATTAGTATCTATGGGGTTACCCTTTATCCTATTTAACATCACAGTTATACCCCTCACCTCTCAAAACATGTGATCCTTCTTGAGGGTTCTGGGAAAATGAGATCCTCCTTTTTCAGGGTTTAATAGCCAATCCTGAGCTATATTGTTTTTGTATTCCTTCTTATTTTGATCAAAATCAGCTTGGGCTTTCTTTATACTCCAATCTCTATACACTTTCACTGGCCAAATCTTAAATGTAGCCATTATCACCTCCCTATTTATGTTAATCAACACCTCACCACTTTCAGTGTTGATACATCTCTTAGACCTGTTATACCGATTACGACATTCCATTACCAACTTAGGACATGGAAACACCTCTGGAAAGCAAACTACTTCCAACAAATCGCTTTCTACAATCCTTGTGGCTATCGCCTCACTTTCTATTTTTCTGAACCTTTCCACAATTTCTCTAATATCATCATCAACTAGTGTTGTGTCTCACATCTCAGGAAAATAGATACTAATAGGAGAAAACTTATTCTCCTTTAAAAATTTAATTTTGGAAGAAGACATGGAAAAATAGAATTGCAATACTCCTACAGACACTGGCTCAATGAAGAAAGGAACCCAACTCTTCACTTATAAAAGAAAGAAACTAAAGAAATCATAGATACATGATTTTCCATAAAACTCACCATTCTTCCACTCCTTGAAAATTTACCTCACTTCTCCCAACTACCTCCAGAAAACAAGAAACACAGAATAAAGAAACAAAGGGAAGGAAACTAATTATACACACTTCACTTCTATTTCCATCACCTTGGGAAAACTGCCATGCAATAAATATTTATACCGTAATTAATGCAACCAACTTGTCACACACACTCCACTTTGGTAAGGAAAACACTTGAGCTGATCTGGCATCACCCTTCAGGTCTTGTCAATCATTTTAGTATCAATATGAAAAGATCTGGCACACATCATCTTATTTTGATAATTATTGCATCCCGAAGTCTGAACCTTGAACCATAAATGATGGGTTCAAGATACATGATTCATGATGCTTTAATCTAAGCACACACTTTACAATTGTGAAGAACTCTTAGGAAATTGATGACAACTTTATGAGTTTGAAGCAAAATGGCAAGTTCCATCTTCACAAACTTAAACTCTAGACTCCATGTGACAAGGTCTGATAGAGAATATTGATGAAGTGCATATTGAATTATGAACTTTGAAACATGAAAAGGAAGGTTCAAAGTTCAAGATTCAAAATATCGATTACAATGAAACATGAGACTGTGACTAATTGACTTGCCTCTATAGCACTTTTTACGTGATGCTTTTGGGAAAATCCATTTTGAACTTTGAACCTTGAACCGACAGGTTCAAGTTCAAAGTTCAAGATTCAATATACAACTTGAACTTTGACAAAGGAAAACAAAAATGCAGCGTGAATGAAACAGGAAAATTATTTGACTGGCAACAAAAATTATGTTCTTAAAAGAAAAATCTCAGGCATTCAAATTGTTTAAATTGTACAAGGCTAAAGTTGAAAAAGAAACCAAGAAAGAACTAAAATGCTTAAGATCTGATAGAGGTGGTGATTTTATTTTTGATGAGTTCACTAACTTTTTTAATGATCATCGAATAAAAAGGTAGGTTTATGCACCTAGGACACCACAATAGAATGGGATTGTTGAAAGGAGGAACCGATCAATTGTTGATTGTGCCAGAACATTGATGATTGGGAAAAATGTTGCACAAATGTATTGCAGACAAGCAATTAGCACTGCAGTATACACCCTAAACCAAGCTCAACTAAAGAAAGATACAAACAACACACCCAATGAGTTATGGTTTGGCACACTGAATGTAAGTTATTTTAGAATCTTTTGAAGTAGATGTTATATTCTAAAAGATGATAGGAATAGAAAATTTGACTCTAAAGTTGATGAAGGAATAGTTTTAGGATATTCTACTAAGAGTAAATTTTATAAATACTTGAACAAGGCTACAAATAAGATGATTGAAAGTGCTAATGTAAAAGTTGATGAGTTTTTTGAAAAGAATGATGAAGAAAGCATGAAGGAACCAGAAGACTATGGTAGGTTTACATATGTTGAACATCCAAGATATCTACCAAAGACATAGGTTGAGTCTACCGAGCATCAGGAAAATGCTACCAAGAATCAACAAATACAAACTAAGAACCAGGAAGAAGCTATCGAGCAGGAAAATGAACCTGAATTGAATGATGAGAAAAGAAGAGAACAAGTTCTAGCAAGATTTGTTAGAAGACACCATCCGCAGAATCAAATCATTGGTGACAAGAAAGCTGGCATGTTGACCTAAAGTAAGTTAAGACAAAACACATGCTTAGTTTGTGAGTTTGAGCCTAAGAATATTAGGGATGCACTTGAAAATAAAGAATGGATAAAGGCTATGAATGAAGAAATTGAACAAATTGAGAAGAATAAGACATGGACATTACTACCTAGATTGAAAGATAAAAATGTAATTGGTACTAAGTGGATTTTCAGAAGTAGGTTAAATGAAAATTATGAGGTCACTAGGAATAAGGCAACACTTGTATGCAAGGGATATGCACAAGAAGAAGGTATATATTATGGTGAAACCTTTACACCAGTGGCTAGAATTGAAGGAGTTCATATATTACTTTCATATGTTGCACATAAGGGATTCAAAGTATATCAAATGGATGTGAAATCATCATTTTTAAATGGAATTATTGAGGAGGAGGTCTACATAGAACAACCGGAAGGTTTTGTTGATCCAAATCAGAAAAACATGGTATGTAGATTGCACAAAGCTTTGTATGGACTAAATCAAGCACTGATAGAATGGTATGAAAGACTACATGCTTATCTGATTAGTATTGGTTTTTTAAGGACTAGTGAAAACAATAATTTGTACATGAAAGGAGAATCTGATGATAATATTTTGATTACTGAAATTTTTGTTGATGACATAATCTTTGGTGGACATGATATGATTTGAAAATATTTTGCTAATGAAATGAGAAAGGAATTTGAGATGTCAATGTTTGGAGAGATTCAATTCTTTCTAAGTTTACAGATTATACAACAAAATGATGGGATTTTCATCAGTCAATCAAAATACATAAAGGAAGTATTTAAAACTTTTGGCATGGAAGATTCAAACCCGGTAGGAACACCAATGGTAATAGGATGTAAGTTTACAAAGGATGATGAATCTATAGAGGTAAATCAGACACCAAAAAGATCAATTATTTGAAAATTGATGTCTGTGGTACACAGTAGGCCTGATATAGCACATTCAGTTGGGATTGTGGTGAGATTTTTTGCCAATCCCAAAGATTCACATATGGTTGCAGTTAAAAGAATTTTGAGATACTTGAAGAAGATAGATGACTATGGTTTAAAATACACAAAGGAAATCAAATTTGAACTTTGAGTTTATACTGATGCAGATTGGGCCTGAAACATTGATGACCGGAAGAGCACAACCGGTGGAGAATTATTCTTAGGAGAAAGGCTTGTGAATTGGATAAGAAAGAAATAAGCATGCATTTCTCAGTCTACTACTAAAGCAGAGTATGTTGATATTGCTACAAATTGTTCAAATATTGCTTGGATAAAACAAGTGTTGGAAGGAATGAATGAGGTGATCATTGAACTGGTGATTATATATTGTGACAACACTAGTTCTATAAACATTTCTAAGAATTCGATGATGCATTAAAAAAAAAAGCATATATTTATTAAGTATCACTACTTAAGGGAACAAGTTCAAGAGAAGCAGGTGAAACTAGAATTTGTGAAATCTAAAGAACAACTTGCTGACATATTCACCAAGCCCTTACCGAAGGATACATTTGTGTATTTGAGGACTAGACTAGGGGTCTGTCCCCTGTCTATCGGTCACTAAGGTGATTAGGAGGTTGTATTAACCTATACTTTATCATAAAATCATTCATTTTGATGCACATAGCTCACACTTTAGGTTTTCTAAGGTTGTGAAAGATTGTAGAAACTTGAACATAAAATTGTCTATCAGTACATGAAGGTACTTGATCTAGACTGAAAAATAGAGAATTACATGGCTACTAAAGAGTTGTATATTTTCTTTGGCATTTTTGTCAAAGGGAGAGAGATTGACATATGAAACATCAGTTAGTGAGAACACAAAAAGGGAGAGGAAATTCATATTATATCTATTGCTGAGAACATATATGGGAGAAAGGATATGAGAACTGAAAAGATCAAATCTGCTGGGAGAGTCTGCATGGAATGATGTTCATTTGTTTTGTAGTAATTAAACATATTAAATATCAAGCTAGGGAGAGCTTACCGAGCTATATAATTTACTTTCATAGTTGTAGAATACATGTTTGGTATGTGTATGGCATATTTCATATTGCTTGTGTTTCCATCAATGCCAAAGGGAGAGATTGATGATCTACAACTGATTGGATATCTAGATGAACTAAAGGAACAGTGATTAGAGATCACTAAGCTACTTAAGTGATATGTAAGATAATTAAATCATTCAATATGTTGTCATTGATGTCAACTAGTTTTGACAATACTTATCATGGTAGTTACAAACATCTGAACATTTGTAGAAGGAAGAAAATATGAAGAAATGAGATATCTACATAAGGAAAAGATAGATATGATAGATAAGGATAAGGTAAACATTGGGTAACTTATTGATGAGTCTATGGCTTTATATTGTGGACTTGAGCATGTTACATTAATCTATTATGAAGAAGAGATTTAATTTGAACAAGTCAATGTGGTCGGTAATTGAAGACTTCTCTATACACCGAGATAGTGCAATGTATATTGATTAACAGTAATAACTAAGTTACTTATCACTGACGCATTCAATATTAACTAAGTATGGATGAAAACATTAAATGCTAAGAACAACCGACTAAAATTAATGAGTTGGAAATTGTTATGATTCAGAGGTTAAGGATGAAGTTAGTTATAAGATGCACGATGTTAGTACTAGGAAAAAAAATTTAGCCCTTACTCTTCAAAATTTTGTCAAACCCTTGAATAAATTGACCTAGCAATAAAAATGTTGAGAGCCCTAGTTATCCTAGGTCTTGCTATGTTTGAATGTTACCTTTTTCAATCACTAAAGATCAAAAAGTGCATGTGTTTATTTAAAACTCTTAAGTTTTTGACCTCATGTGTTTTGAGGTTAGGTATTAAAGTGGGTCCCTTTTTTCATTAAATATTTCATGCTAAAACTTTAGTTTTTCTCATTTTAATCCTAGCCATTTGATTCATTTTAATCATGTGGTTGTCGCTATCCATTGAGTTCTTTGGTTGTTAGATTTTCTAACTTACGGGGATGCGACTAAGCTACACCTATCAATGCGGGCCTGGTTATAAAAGCTACATGATCACTAATGATCAGATAAGATCCATGGTTGTCGCAGTGCCTTAAATCTAAGTTGGCCACCTGTTAAGCCTTGTGAGACTGTGACAGCCATCTGATTGAAATCCTTTACAAACAAAAATTGGAGGTGGGACCAATTTTATTTATGAACGATGATCGTCCGATGAAGATTTTATCTATGGTTGTCATTTTCCCTTAATCTGACATCCTTGATAGTTTTTTTTGTAGGAATACGACTAAGTGACTTGTGTCCATTGTGATGTGATGTTAGTTGCTAGTGGGTTTGAAGTCTTTAGATGTCTCCACATGTTCATCTATGAAGTGAGGTCACAAAATTTCAAAGGTGGTAAAAATCTATCAGATCTTGAAAGAATCGACGACAGGCATTGCACCTTGATTTTAAGATGCTCATTGTTTTAAGTTTGGGACATTGCAACATGTTCACACTTGTCCAGGTTGGTAAAATTATACTAAAGCATGAATTTTAGCACATGGGAATAATGAAATGTTCTCATTGGTCGAGAAATAAGTTTATGAAATAATTAACATATGTTATGAGAATTTTTGTCAACCATTTGATGCACCAGAAAACATTGGATTGATGGTAGAGTTTCAAATTGGAGATTTTGGGAACCCTGTCACATCCTATGAACATTGTAGCCACCAATTTCAGTAATGGAAAACTTAATGTGCTTCATTCAAGTTGGATGTAACAGGTTGGCAGGTGTTATAAGGTTGGATTTGATCGTTGGAAATGACACATTGTTTCAAGTTTCTCTATAGTGAAATTTCTCTCTTTGCTAAGTGTCATCTGCAAGTTTTCTCTCATAAAATGGTAGGCGTTCTAACTAAAAATTCTTAGAATCCTATTTTCAGTAATTGAGATATTGTCTTTTTGGTTATTTAAAAATATCAAGGTGGTTTTTATCTAGTTCCTATGTTTTCTCCTAAAACCATAGTTGGTAAAATGTCACCCAATAGAGATCTTTTAGGAAAAATAGAGTATAAGGATAGAGGTGTGTATGAGGATTTACTTCAGTTGCTCCCACACTCAGAGCTTGATAAATCTAAGATGAAGGAATTGGTTCCCAAAAATCCTAGGGATTATGTTGCTGACGGGTTGTTTGAGAGAGGAATGTGGACGAGGGATGCTAGGATTGGGGAGAAATATAATGGTTTAATTTTGTTTAAAGTTGCATACTCTCAAAGAAATGCTTGTGCTCCCCTTAGTAATATATGGCAATTTGATGTGGGGAAACTCATTGTGCTTGGAGTTTTTATGGATGATGATCTCCTCATACAAATAGCCAAGTGCTATGATACAGTAACAAGGTTTGTTAAGGACATAAATAGGAAGGTCCTAATAAGTATCATTGAGGATGAGATTAGACAGGTTTTCTCATTGAATGATCCTGTTATTGGGTTAGAGAAGATTTATTTTGATGAGTTTGGGAAAAATTATTAGGCACAACGGGATTATTTGAGGTCTGGTGCCCTAAGAGATTTCTTTGGCAAGATTGGTACCATGTGTATGGTGAGTCCAAGCACACCTGAGCCTTTTAGATTAGATCTTTTTAGTTTAAGAGCACAAGGAATGTATAAGTCTTTGACTTTGATTCTAGGGTAGGATGAGGCCACAAACATGCCTATTCCCTATATGTTCATGATGGTGCAGATCTTACATCCCCATCTAGATTTGATTTTTTATTTTTCCCCCTTCCTTGCAGACTTAATCCACTAGGGTTTAATAGGGATTAAAAATATGAAGGTAGATAGGCCTTTTGGGTGGTATTCCATGTTGATGCATATGTTCTTGTACAATGGTGTCAAATTCTTCAGTAAGACAATGGAGATAGTAAGGGAGAAGAATGGAGAAGTGTTTCTAATCTAGTTATGGACTACAGAGCTATCATGGGATAGGACTAATGCCAGTTATATCATTTTTTATATAAATTTTGCTTCAAGGCTCAGATCCTTGCTATTTTTGAGAATCCAAGAATCTGCATGGAATTATTGAGGCTAATTAGGCCAAAAGAATATTGTAAAGACATCACAATTGTCCATAATTTTGGTGATATAATTTTGTATCCAGTTTCCATAATGTTCAAAGTATATGGTTGTAGGAAGGCACCTTATGTATTGCCCGACCGAGTCCCTTTGAAAGTAGGATATGCAAAAATTATAAGGCAAATTAGTGACCTTCAAGAAACAGCCTTGACAAATAAAGGAAGGGGAATTTTTTTCCCAAGCATTACAGTAGCCCACCAATATATTATTATTAAGGGTGGGTGGGTACATTTGGATAAATTTTTGTGGCCCTACCGAATGGCTACTGTAGTAATAAGGTGTGCAGATAATGAAGGTTTTCTATCAGGAATGTTTAAAGAAAAAATGAGGTGTGTCAGTATGGAACACCAATTCAATTTTCCTGAGGATATAGTAAAAAATGAGTTTGATCTTCAAACTCAAGAATTAAAAAAAGAGAAGTGGATAATCTATAAGAAGACTATAGATTTTATTCATATTTTTGATAAAAAAAAATATGATCCATTAAAGGATTTTTGGCCATGGGAAAGGAAGGTGGATACCCTCATGGAACATTTTGAGGGAATTATGCAAGCAACAAATGAGAAGAAGGTCATGGTTATCTAATCTAATCTAGAAAGGCAAAAAGAACTTTGAATCAGCTTGGATATGTAAAGTTGATCCCTAAGGGGATATACACGATTCAGGAGAGAAAGGGATATAATGTCCTTCTCCCAGCACAAAAAAAAGATAAAGCTCTTCCATCCACTTCCAAGGGAAAGAGACCTATGAGGAGGAGCCTTAGCTAGAATAGGAAATATACTCTCCTTCCCAATCCCCATTATAATTAGATGAACAAGGAGTTGCTCAGCAACTAGTACAAATGAGTAGTGAAGGGAACATTTTTTTTTCAAGTCATGAGATACAAGAAGGGATGCTAGAGGCACCCAAAGGAATTGATATGGACCTCATTGTAGTAGAGTTTGAAGGCAAACAACTAGATCTAATTTTGAAGCAGGCTAGTGATGGCTTCATCTTAGATGATAATTTTATTAAGACTAGGGCATTTCTTCAATTCTTGTGGAGAATTCATATTAATCAATTTACAAAGGTTTGTGAAAAAAGGAAAGAATATTTCCCTGATAGGGAGAGTACTGAGATTGAAAATGAGGTGAAGGGGGAAATGATGAAGAAATTTGGGAGTATAACCCCAGAAGAAGGAAGGGCTTTGATTCATACTATAGGGGTGTTAATTCTCCCTGAATGGGATATTACTGATGTAATAATTTTTGATGCAGTTAGAAAAAGTAAAGTTACAATTCATTCTACTATAGAGAAAGCACAACAGGCTATTAGGGGAGTGGTTTTCACTGATGACCATGCAGCCCTAGTAATGTGGTCCCTTAAGAGGGAAGGAAGTAAAGATAAAAATAAGGCATACTCCTAAGAGTATTCAGGGAATTTGTTAGTACACAGAGTGGGTGAGACTTCAAATGTTGAAGCCTTAAATATTATCTTGGAGACAGCCAAGTTTAATATAAAGGTGGTAGAAAAGGATGCTCAAGAGAAAGAAGAGTTGAGAATTAAGTTTGAAACTATTCTCAAGTCTTACAATGAGCTAAATATAGAGATGATTGAAAAGGATAAATTGATAGCACAATTATCTAGATCACAGAGCCAAAGAACACCTCAGATGATAATTGTTGATAAACCTATAGTGACTTCTTCTTTTAGCCCCATTATTGAATTGCCACCATCCCCCTTCCCAGAAAAAAATACAGATGCAAGAGTCAATTGGGAAAAGTAGCAGTTGCTTGAAGAAAGGGATGGATTAAGAGAGAGTAGAGAAGAGCTTGACAAAAAAAGAGATGAACATATGAAGGCTAAATGCCTTGTGGACCAGAGATATGAAGAGAAGGTTACAGAGGCAGTGATGCAATTTTCCCATGATCTGAATCCTACAATTTTGTTTGACCATGCTAGGAAATTATAGATATTGCTAACATCTTTAGGTAATCATAAGGTTGAGTTAGGACCAATTTTGAATAAATGGGTTGAGAGATCCCAAAATAGGAAATTATTTCATTGGCTCTCTAAAGGCCAAGTTGATCTAGATCCATTGATCAAGCTAGTACATTAGTTTATAAAGGGTTTAGTTGAATACAAGATAATTTTGGATGATTTTGAAAGAAAGTCTAATCTACTGAAGAAGGAAGTGACACTCTCCAGCTATGAGCTAATTCTGGGAGTTTTTAAAAGAAATGGTGAGCTTAAAGAGTTATTCAAATGGAGATAGAGAATGGATGAATACTTTTCAGCCAAGATGACAAGTATTTTGACTTTGGAAAATACTCTCTTATTCATCCACACCATTGAGATGTTAATAACTACAAAATCAAGATTTGATTTTATCCAGCAGGAAATCAAGTAGATGGAAAGTAAGTGGGAAAAGTTGTCCGGTAGAAAGGTTGAAATTATCAATTTTGTATTCCTGAGTGAGGAGGTATTCAATAAATGGAGGTATCAGTACATGCCTCATGTTGAAAATCCTGATGCTACATCTACTTCTTGAAGCAAGTGAAAAGTTGTGACTCACAATTTTGAGTAGGTGATATACAAAATGTATTTATTGTAGGAACAATCACGCAGAGAACACAATTAGATTGCTTGAATCGATCAAGAAAAGCATTGAAGAATTAAAGAAAGGTAGCTTCCCTATCAAATATTTGTTTAGGATCTGATTGTGCCATTTATTGCAAACCCTGTGAGGTTTTTGTAGTTTTAGGGTTAAGTTTTGTAAACCCTAATATGATTAGATGCTTGTTGAAATCCTTATCTATAGAAGGATTTTTCATGATCATATTGGGTATTGAGAGTTTATGTGTCTAGAAGATAGAATTTTGAAACCCTAGCCCTCATTCAAGGATTGTAATATTTTGTATCTTTCCTTATCAAAGTAATAGAAGAAAGTACATGCTGCTACCATTATTTTCAATCTTGTTTCTCAAAACATATTGTATACAAATGATCAAGTTCATTATGTTTAATATGAATTTTAGGTCTTTATCTCTCCTTTGTGTCAAATTTGTGAATTTTTGAGTTTATCAGAGACCTATGTGTGTGTGTTTTCATTTTGAGTTCTAATTTAGAATTGGATTAAATACTACTCTAAATGAAATACATGTTCATGTGATTTGTGCAAGGATTATCAATAAGAAGGAAAGAGTTGATTATTTGTGTTTATGATTATGAATTATGATTTCCCAGGATCTTTGTATTTCCTTTATATTTCAGTGATATTAACCCAATGGATAAGGAACTGGCCTAAACAATTATTGTTCAGGCTTAGAATTGTTACCTTACATCAGGCATTAAGGCTAACAACAATTCTATCCTGACAATTGAAACCTCTCCTAGCTGTGGGTAGACTATGAATGAAGAGGAATCTCCAGATTCTAGGTCGGTTCCTATAAAATATGGAATATCACTTTCCCGATCTACAAATTGTTGTGAAAAAGGAAAAGAATACTATAACTAAAAAATATTAGGGTGATACACCAATGAATAATTCATACTTCTCAAAAAGATGAATTTCAATCTTGACTCATAAACAAATACTTTAACAATCTGAATCACTGTTCAACGTATAGGTTAACAAACTCATGCTATCAGGGTTCTACCACAAATAGCTTGGAGAATTAACAACATACATTTCTCATGCAAGGCTTAGCGGCAGCTAATTTTCTTGAGAAGGAACAAAATTTCATTCACTTCCTTCAGATAATAACCAATTTAACACTTGCTAGAAAAGATGAAACAAGATTCGATATTGAAAAGACAAGTACAGAAAATGGGAGTCAGAATCTAGTTCATTTCTTCAAAAATCTGACAAGATGATTACAAAAATGGCCTTCAAAGCACCTAGGAACAATATGTTCACTAAAATGCCCTCTCTCCAAAATCTACAACCCCTAATTGATCATCAAAAATCAATTTTATAACCTGCCCTAGCTTCAAATCTAAAAATCTAAATCCCCCTAAAAATCCTCCTAAAAACACTCCAATATAAGCTATAAAATAGCCTTCTAATTTCATCTCCAAATCAACTCCTACAATATCTCTAATTATTGGCTTTTTAATAAGGATAAAATCCTTTTACAATATGTGCCAATAATTAATAAAAAAAATACTATCTCCTAATATTGGTATTTTTCAAATATATCTTATTAAGACCAATACCAATATATATTACAAGATAAAAATTGATTAAACTAAATTTATTAAAAACCCAGCCCACCAATAATCAAACCTAAATTCTAAAAGCTCTAAGGCCAAGTTTTACAAAAGTTAAACCAATGCCAAAATGACCCTTCAAATACAAATTATATCCTTAGCATATGCAAGCTGGAAACTCCAAATTCAATGCTGAAGCTGGCTATCCATGTACACTATCAAATTAATGGCATTTATTTCCCTCTAGCAGTGGACTTGAAATTTAATTTTCTTTTGGCACATTCTCGGTCTTTGATCCATTTGAGTCTTCTTTGTTTTTGCATTTGAAAATCTAGGGAAACTGATTGTTAACCCTAGCTTCACAGCTGCTATCTGCAAGAACTTTGTATCTTTTCTTCTCTGAGCTTGGTATCTTGGATATGGAACTCACAGATTTATAGACAGTCAGTTGTCAACCGTTTATCAAATAGACTATGAATCTATTGAAACTCAGGCTTTGCACTAGTGAATCTAGCCTTTTGAATGTTTAACCATGAGATATGAAATTCTGGAACTTAGCTTTGATAGCAAGAAACTGTGAATAGCACCTAGCTTTTAATTGCTAATCATGAGATTGAATTTGGACTTGGGTCATTGTTTGCAACTTTGAACATGAGATATGTATATTTTCTTGTTCATATGCTTGATGACTATTACTCTTAGCTTTATTGACAGTTAGCTATCAAACACAACTTGTAGCATTCAAAATTTTTAGCTCCTATCAATCTCAAACTTGGGTCGTGAAAGGCTCGAGATGGGTTTTGCTTGACTAGTGATTAAATCAAACTCAAGCTTCTACTGGTACTTGTCTATTTCTTTAGTCCTACACTCAATTTCCTCAAAGCTATAAATTCAACCATTGACTGTTCAACATAGCATTACTCCAAGCATCATGATGAACATGAGCTTGAACTGAAGCTTCTCAGCTTTCACTGGTAGTTTGACTTGTCTTGACTCGAAACTTGATATTTATCAATGCTTTGAGATAAGTAAACCTTTCCACTATTGTTATTTTCTTTAGCTTGTACATATTGGCTCCTCAAGGCCGAGCTTATTCCTCTTTCCATTATACAATAAACTTAGGCTTTTCTTTACTGTTGAAAAGATGAAATGTCGAGAGTTTCCTTTACATTTACATGCTATGACATATCTTTGAAAGCCTACTTTATTTGTACCTTTCATTTCCCTTTTCTGGTACTCACTATGATCATTTGATATGAAACATCTTTGCACTTCCTTTTCTTTTTTTATGAATCAAACTATTGATTATTGAAGTTGATTTCATAAAACTTTGGACCTCTTCCTTGTTGTTTAACTCAGGTTCTTAAGGCTGAGAACTCGGCTTTTGTAACTGACACTTATCATGCTAAAGTTCTAACAATGAGCTTTATTCTAAATCAACATTCAAAACATAACCTTTCTTTTTTCAAAAACTAAGTTTACTGTCCCTTCACTGCTGGAGTATTGCTTGATTATGGCTGTGACTGGTTTTTACATTAAAACTCATGAGCCGAGATTCTGCTAAAGTTTGTTTTTTTTCCTTTGTAATGTACCTGATATGAAGGCCTGAGTTCAACTCATAGCTTTCAGCTATGCTTATTATAAACTCATGCTATTTGAAATATTTGAAATTCTTGGCTATACACAAGCTTACTAGTCTTTACTTGCTAAATTTGAAACTTCTCTTACTATTTTTTGGAAAATAATAAATGTGACTCGAACCCACTTTCTTTTGGCTACAGCATTCATTGTTGTATTCTGAATATCAGTACACCAAATATCATTTTCTCATTATTCTTGTGTTATTTCATTATTGTTGTTGTGTCTCCTAAAACAAACTTAAAAAATCTCAGTGATATATGTTCTTTCAAAATAGTGTCACTGTGATATTACCAGTAATTTTATTTTAGCTTAATACATTGATCCTCCATACTTAGTATCTGTTAGTATATTTCATTTCACCAATCAATGAATAAAATAGGCATGTTAGCATCTGGTATTTTACTTTGGCCATTCCTACCTATAGTCAATAATGAATCAACACAATACAGCTCATATCCATTTATCCATTTTATTTCATGTTGAGTATGAACTCTGTTGTTGCCAGCATAGGCACAAATTGTATCATTTTAACACTCTTGATAGCAAGAATCACAATTAATGATTGTATACTATTTGATACTCTGTTGTAGATCCTTGATTTCCGATATGACAAGTTTATCACATAAATTTTCTTTTTAGCAATGAAATCTATTTATGGGGTTTGAGGACGGGCTCGTGACACCCATAAATAGATTTGATTTATATGTTCTTGTACTTAATTTTTTTTTAAGACATCTTCTGAGCATATGAACAATATCTGAACATGATACTGCTTCTATGAGCACCATGATGATAAGTATACTAAATCTCTGTTGATTCTCGACTGTGAAGAATACCAGTCCGTTTTGAACAATGCATTTCTTTGTTAAGCTTAAAACATAAAAAATAACACTTAATGTTAGTGAACATGACCCAGTGGTCAATTTTTGGGCATCCATCAGACCACTGGTGTGCTTACTAACATAATGCATTAGCTATGTCATTTAACATTGTTTTTCACTTTACATGCATGCTCTATTTATTACTGCATTGATTGTTTGTATGATGTTTTCACTCTCTGCATTACTTAGATCTAGTTGGATCTAAGAAACTCTTTTAACGATGATGTAGGAAAACTCCCACAAACACCTAGAAACAGACAGATGCGGACTCAAGACAAAGACCAGGAGACTAGGACCAGACATGACAACCAACTCTAGATATGTAGACAGCTTCAAGGCAATGTAGAAAACTCACTCATACCCCTATCTCCTCTTTCTATTCTGTACTTGTACTCTATTTATTGAAATATGAAATACGAAGTATAAAAAGAGCATTTTTAAATTACATTCAGTATGAATGCACAATGTAATGATCAATTATAAATTTTGGCAAATTTTAACATATGATCAATACTTAGAGTACAATTGAGAATCTGATTTGAATGCAATAACAAAATGATACTGACATAACCTGGAAAACACTGTTAAATGAAAGTACCTAAATGCACCCCTACTATTTATCTATTATTTTGCATGATGAAAAAAATATGGTAACATTTTTGGCGATTTCTGCTGGATGTCTGCCTGCTAGACACGGACTCAGACCTTATCACTGGGCAATAGGAGTTAGAAAACTGGAACATGCATGAATGCAACCTTATTGAAATGAAAATACACCTAAACTTAGACCTAGACCTATGCAACCTAAAACCTAGTGCTGGACTACACTTATTGAAATGAAAACCTAGACTAACCTACTTTAACCAGCTTGAAGTCTAGTTAAGCAAAACCATTCACTGATTGTGAAAAGTAACTTCCCATCCTCCTCAGTTTACAATAATCAACCTACTTCTGGAAAGCTATTATAAGATAAACACAGGAGATATATTTGATCATTTTCTTGACAAGGATATGATCAACATGAATTTTACTCACTTGATCAAGCTGATTGTAAACACCATTATTCTAAATAAAATCAGCAAGCAGTAACTTTTGATGAAGATCCAACAGAGGCTTACTTACTTGACAAAATAGGACAGCAAGCTGATTTGATTCCCTCTCAGCTTCATCTTGTAGAGGTGCTAGCATAGCTTGTCCTTCTTTTATAGAATCCATTCTGGCCAAGTGCTTGATAGGACAACCATGAGAAATGATGAGCTTGGAGATTTCCTTGATAGATACAAGTTCCTGAGAGATAACTTCAGTAGTTTGATAGATCTTCTCATCATGCTGGTTGGGAATAATCTCCTCCTGTAGGTTGTTGGTGTTTTCTAAAAGTGCAGGCTTGACATCAAGATGCAAGAAAAATTGCTCCATCTCATCCCAGAATTGATCTTCTTCAACTTCCTTATTCTTTTGTAGGAGAAGTATATTCTTGTCAGCACAATAATCTTGTTTTGTTGAAATCTTCTTTATTGTCTCATCATGTTTAGAAAGAACCTTCTTTAGACTATCAGCAACCTCCTGTTGAATGGTCTCCTTCTCTTGTTCCAATTGAAGACACTTTTCAATTTGCAACTGATAAGCTTCTTTGTAATTCATGGCTGCAGAAGCCAAGATCTTTATCTTCTCTTGCTGATCCTGAAACTCCTTTTCATGAAATTCCTCATGAGCTCTTAAATCTCTTTGCGCCTCTTCTTGAAATTTCTCATGAAACTCCTGATAAGCTTTTAACTCCTTTTCTTTTTCTAACTTAAATTCAATGTCTTTATTAGACATGGTGATTAAGAGCTCTTTTCCTTATTGAAGCTTCTTTTCATAAGCATCTTTCTGTGCCTCCAACCCACCTGCAAGCTTGGCTTCATTCATTTTGTATTGCTCCACCAGATACCTCTTGTAAGTTTGATCCTACTGAGCCAATGCTTTCTGTTGTTGGATCTAGGCTTGATAAGCATGCTCTTCTAGCTGCATATCCAGTTCTTGCTGAAATTCAGATTCCTACTACCTTTTGATATCTTCAATCTGCATATGCATATTTTGTAACATCTAGCTTTTCTCCTTTTGAAACAATATATTTTCCTTCACGGATCCACCACATATGTGAAATGTGACCTCTTTCAATTCTGAATCTTGCTAATTGCACACTAGAACCAGCAAGTAATACAATGCATTTTGACCCATTCATTGAAGAATGTGTCCCACTAGGCGTGCCAAAAACTATTCAGGCTTAGAATTGTTACCTTACATCAGGCATTAAGGCTAACAACAATTCTATCCTGACAATGGAAACCTCTCCTAGCTATGGGTAGACTATGAATGAAGAGGAATCTCTAGATTCTAGGCCGGTTCCTATAAAATATGGAATATCACTTTCCTGATTTGCAAATTGTTGGGAAAAAGGAAAAGAATACTATAACTAAAAAAGATTAGGGTGATACACCAATGAATAATTCAAACTTCTCAAAAAGATGAATTTCAATCCTGACTCATAAATGAATACTTTAACAATCGAAATCACTGTTCAACGATAGGTTAACAAACTCATGCTATCAAGGTTCTACCACAAACAGCTTGGAGAATTAACAACATACATTTTTCATGCAAGGCTTAGGGGCAGCTAATTTTCTTGAGAAGGAACAAAATTTCATTCACTTCCTTCAGATAATAACCAATTTAACACTTGCTAGAAAAGATGAAATAGGATTCGATATTGAAAAAACAAGTACAGAAAATGGGAGTCAAAGAATCTGATTCATTTCTTCAAAAATCTAACAAGATGATTACAAAAATGGCCTTCAAAGCACCTAGGAAAAATATGTTCACTAAAATGCCCTCTCTCCAAAATCTACAACCCCTAATTGATCATCAAAAATCAATTTTATAACCTGCCCTAGCTTCAAATCCGAAAATCTAAATCTCCCTAAAAATCCTCCTAAAAGCACTCCAATATAAGCTATAAAATAGCCTTCTAATTTCATCTCCAAATCAACTCCTACAATATCCCTAATTATTGGCCTTTTAATAAGGATAAAATCCTTTTACAATATGTGCCAATAATTAATAAAAAAAATACTATCTCCTAATATTGGTATTTTTTAAATATATCTTATTAAGACCAATACCAATATATATTACAAGATAAAAATTAAGTAAAATCAATTTATTAAAAACCCAGCCCACCAAACCTAAATTCTAAAAGCTCTAAGGCCAATTTTTACAAAAGTTAAACCAATGCCAAAATGACCCTTCAAATACCAATTATATCCTTAGCATATGCAAGCTGGAAACTCCAAATTTGATGCTGAAGTTGGCTGTCCACATACACTATCAAATTAATGGCATTTATTTCCCTCTGGCAGCGGACTTGAAATTTAATTTTCTTTTGGCACATTCTCGGTCTTTGATCCATTTGAGTCTTCTTTGTTGTTGCATTTGAAAATCTAGGGAAACTGATTGTTAACCCTAGCTTCACAGCCGGTATCTGCAAGAACTTCCTTTATATCTTTTCTTCTCTGAGCTTGGTATCTTGGATATGGAACTCATAGTTTTATTGACATTCAGTTGTCAACTGTTTATCAAATAGACTATGAATCTATTGAAACTCAGGCTTTGCACTAGTGAATCCAGCCTTTTGAATGTTTAACCATGAGATGTGAGATTCTAGAACTCAGCTTTGATAGCAAGAAACTGTGAATAGCACCTAGCTTTTATTTGCTAATCACGAGATTGAATTTGGACTTGGGTCATTGTTTGCAACTTTGAACATGAGATATGTATATTTTCTTGTTCTTATGCTTGGTGACTATTACTCTCAGCTTTATTAATAGTCAGCTATCAAACATGACTTGTAGTATTCAAAACTTTTAGGTCCTATCAATCTGAAACTTGGGTTGTGAAAGGCTCAAGATGGGCTTTCCTTGACTGGTGATTAACTCAAACTCAAGCTTCTATGGGTACTTGTCTATTTCTTTAGTCCTATACTCGATTTCCTCAAAGCTGGAAATTTAGCCATTGAATGTTTAACATAGCATTACTCCAAGCATCATGACGAACACGAGCTTGAACTGAAGCTTCTCAGCTTTCACTAGCAGTTTGAATTGTCTTGACTTGGAACTTGAGATTTATCAATGCTTTGAGATAAGTAAACCTTTCCACTATTGTTATTTTCTTTAGCTTGTACATATTGGCTCCTCAAGGCTGAACTTATTCCTCTTTCCATTGTGCAATAAACTTAGGCTTTTCTTTACTGTTGAAAAGATGAAATGTTAAGAGTTTCCTTTACATGTACATGCTATGACATATCTTTGAAAGCCTACTTTATTTGTACCTTTCATTGCCCTTTTTTGGTACTCACTATGATCATTTGATATGAAACATCTTTGCACTTCCTTTTCTTTTTTTATGAATCAAAATATTGATTATTGAAGTTGATTTCGTAAAACTTTGGACCTCTTCCTTGCTATTTAACTTGAGTTCTTAAGGCTGAGAACTTGGCTTTTGTAACTGACACTTATCATGTTGAAGTTATAACAATGAGATTTATTCTAAATCAATATTCAAAACATAACCTTTCTTTTTTCAAAAACTAAGTTTACTGTCCCTTCACTGCTGGAGTATTGCTTGATTATGGCTGTGACTAGTTTTTACATTAAAACTCATGAGCCGAGATTCTGCTGAAGTTTTTTTTTTTTTCCTTTGTAATGTACCCAGTATGAAGGCCCGAGTTCAACTCATAGCTTTCAACTATGCTTATTATAAACTCATGCTATTTGAAATATTTGAAATGCTTGGCTGTACACAGGCTGACTAGTCTTTACTTGCTGAATCTGAAACTTCTCTTACTATTTTTTGGAAAATAATAAATGTGACCGGAACCCACTTTCTTTTGGCTACAACATTCATTGTTGTATTCTGAATATCAATACACCAAATATCATTTTCTCACTGTTCTTGTGTTATTTCATTATTGTTGCTGTGTCTCCTAAAACAAACTTCAAAAAGCTCAGTGATATATGTTCTTTCAAAAAAATGTCACTGTGATATTACCAGTCATTTTATTTCAGCTTAATACATTGGTCCTCCATACTCAGTATTTGTTAGTATATTTCATTTCTCCAATCAATGAATAAAACAAGCATGTTAGCATCTAGTATTTTACTTTGGCCATTCCTGCCTATAGTCAATAATGAATCAACACAATACAACTCATATCCATTTATCCAGTTTATTTCATGTTGAGTATGAACTCTGTTGTTGCCAGCACAGGCACAAATTGTATCATTTTAACACTCTTGACAGCAAGAATCACAATTAATGATTGTATACTATTTGATACTCTGTTGTAGATCCCTAATTTCTGATATGACACGTTTATGACATAAATTTTCTTTTTAGCAATGAAATCTATTTATGGGGTTCGAGCACGGGCTCGTGACACCCATAAATAGATTTGATTTATATGTTCTTGTACTTAATTTTTTTTTAAAACATCTTCTGAGCATATGAACAATATCTGAACATGATACTACTTCTATGAGCACCATGATGAAAAGTATACTGAATCTCTGTTGATTCTCGACTGTGAAGAATACCAGTCCATTTTGAACAATGCATTTCTCTGTTAAGCTTAAAACATCAAAAATAACACTTAATGTTAGTGAACATGACCCAGTGGTCAATTTTTGGGCATCCATCAGACCACTAGTGTGCTTACTAACATAATGCATAAGTTATGTCATTTAACATTGTTTTTCACTTTACATGCATGCTCATTTTATTATTGCATTGAATATCAGAAGTATATGTAGCTATGAAAGAATTGATTGTTTGTATGATGTTTTCACTCTTTGCATTGCTTAGATCTAGTTGGATCTAACAAAATCTTCTAATGATGATGTAGGGAAACTCCCACAAACACCTAGAAGTAGATAGATGCAGACTCAAGACAAAGACCAGAAGACTAGGACCAGACACGACAACCAACTCTAGATATGTAGCCAACTTCAAGGAAATGCAAAAAACTCACTCATACCCCTATCTCCTCTTTCTATTCTGTACTTGTACTCTATTTATTGAAATATGAAATACGAAGTATGAAAAGAGCATTTGTAAATTACATTCAGTATGAATGCACAATGTAATGATCAATTATAAATTTTGGCAAATTTTAACATATGATTAATACTTAGTGTACAATTGAGAATCTGATTTGAATGCAATAACAAAATGATACTGACATAACCTGGAAAACACTGTTAAATGAAAGTACCTAAATGTACCCCTACTATTTATCTATTATTTTGCATGATGAAAAAAATATGGTAACAATTATATCTTTAGTTGATGAGGATTGATTGGGATCATTACAATCAAAATAAGAATAATTAAAACTAGTTTTTAATCTTTATTTGTTGATTAAAGAAGTAAGTTCCCTACCCTAGTGATGGAGAGTCAATGAATAATAGGTTGTTATTTAGTACTTTCTCATTGATATATGTTATTAGATCCAGTATTAATTTTAAGAAGAGTTATATCTATTAGATTAGGTATACCCACCTTAGTTTTGCAGAGCTAAAAGTGTAGAGGGCAATCTTGTCCCTATAGTTGGTTCAGTTATCTCAGATTCCCCTATATTTGGAACTAACCACTCTCAAAATTAGTCTGAGGTATATTGGTATCCCATAGAGTGTAAAATATTTTCAAGAACCAACAAAATAATGACTCTGCTGGGGAGTTGTTATAATTGCGTATAAATGATGCAGTTTTCAAGTTGAGCTAGACTCTTGGCCTGCTCATTTCAAACCAGTTAGTTACCATTGAAGAAAATAGAGTTGTTTTCTTTTCTCCAAAATTTACCCTTCCCCTTTTTAGAAGTTTATCTTGATTATTATTGGGTAGTGTTTCAAAATTTCCCAACCTAGTTGTGTGGTGACTCAAAGAAATTTTTGTACTGGTGTTGCTTAAAGAATTATCTTTTTACAATGAGTTTCAGGAATACAAGGTCCTAGAGGAAAGAACATCCAAAAGAGAATTTGGAAGGAGATCTTCCAACCACATCTAGATGTGGCCAAATGATAAAAGAAAAGAGTAGTAATGATATTTCCCTTACATGGAAACAAAAGGGAAATACAAGACAGTAAAATCTTGCCCAACTTAGTCAAGAGGGGAATGCATCAGAGTATGAAGAGGCTGTTGATTTAGGTTTGAATCAATATGAAGACTATTATTCTCCCTCTAAAAGGGGTGGTGAAAAATCATAGCATAATATAAGGGTAGTTCCTAGTAAGCAACATGGAATCAAAAGAAGGCCCAAAAGAAAAAGTAGAACTAGACAAGATTTTCTCCCTCCTTTCACCCTTGGTTCCTCATTACCTCAAGGCCTCCATTTATCCAAAAGATAGAAGGAGGAGTTCCAGGCTCAACAATCTGAATCTAAAACAACCCTTCCAAACTTTGAAGAAATATTTGAGGAATTTTATAAGTTAGAAAGGAAAATCCATGAGCAAGCTGCTATCAGATAGCAAAGAGAGAAGGAAAAGGAAGAAAAAATTAGGCATGCTATGATAAGAGCTGAATAATTGAAAAGACAATTGTTAGATTTAGAAGCTATAAATTATGTTCCTTTACCTGAACAAACAAAAGAGCAACCTGTTATCCAAGAAGTACATGAGATAAGGAATCCCAAGGATAAAGGTAAGCAAAAATTTGTAGGAATTTCAATCAATGAACCTATAGGTACCAAGGATCCTTTGGGCCAGGCTTTAAGGTTAGATGCTAACCTTGACAAGGCTAAAAGAGAAAAATAAATACTAGCTAAAGAGTTAGAAAAAGCAGAACTAGAAGCTACTGCTGTGGAGATGAAAAGGAAGATTGATTTTCTTAAGCAATCTTCAGGACCTGCAAATGCAGTCTCTACCTCTTTGGTACAAGGTGTAAATATTGGAAACACTACAAGAAAAGTAACAAATCTCCCTCCACCAGTTATACCTATGGTTTCTGTAGTTTCAGACACTAACGCATTAACATCTCAAGGTGTTGGCCCATCTCAAGTAGGGCATGTTCATGAAAGATGTAAGCAATTAGTTTTTTTTGGTATCCTTGGATATCCCAACCCTATCCCTGATGAAATTAGAAAGAAGCTTCCAAATTTCATTGGTAGTAATGTTGTCACTTGTGAGGAGCACTTAAATAAATTCATTGATGTGATAGATGATATAATATTGAGCCTGATGATGTAATAAAGAAGTTGTGTGTTCAATCCTTAATTGAGGATTCTAGGGATTGGTTCATGGAATTTCCACATGCTAGCATAGGTTCATGAGATCAGTTCAAACACTATTTTAAAGAATAATATGGTGACAAAACAAATGAAGGCTTTATGTTAAATGAATTTAATAACATTAAGAAAAACTTCAATGAGGATTTTATTGAGTTTAATGTTAGGTTTCAAAAGGCCATGCATAAATTATTACAAGTTATCAGGTCAGATGATAGGATTTGTTTGGTCACCTACATAAATGCTTTTGATTCCAAAATGGGATATCTCCTAAGAGATAAAAACCCTAGGAATCTTGGGGAGGCCTATAAGATAGCTATCAATATAGAAAGAAATTGGAGGATGTCAGGAAAATTGGGAAGAAGAGATGACAACAAGCCATAGATGCTGAATAGAAAAGAACAAGGAAAGCCTACAAATGTAAAGCCAAAAGAGGATGATAGCCTAAAGCAGATTCTAAAAGATATAAAGGATTTAAAGCCTAGTAAAAAAAAAAATAGTAGGGTTGTAGGAAATGATAGGCCTGCCTTTAATAATCTTAATAGACTACAAGGAATGCAAAACTATCCTTATAATACTCAATGGAAAGATGGGAAGCCTATACTCCCAGAGAGGAAGAGTAAACAAAATGACAAGAATCCTAATCCCTTGCAAATAAATTCAGTAAATATGATTGAGGAAGTCCCATGGTGCATTGTGTGCTAGTCACCACATGACCCTAATTACTGTGTAGTATCTCATAGTGTGTTTGTAGAAGAGGAACAAGAGAACAATGAAGAAGAGCATTATGATGATCAGGGTTGTGGTATGACCTCCTCCCATCTTTGGGATGAAATTGACTCTACTAAGGAGGATGAGAATCAAGATGCTTCAAATTCACAGGTTAGAAATGAATCATATCATCAACATATTTTTTTAGATGAAGAAAGTGATCAATTAGATGATGTCCAATGCAATGCATTGAAAGATGAAGAGGTAGTTGTTTTAAGATGGCCATCTGATGAAGAGATTTCTCAAATAACAACAAAAATGGTCACCTAGGCCAAAAGCAATTAAAATTTAAGGAATAGGGTGGTAGGTGATCCTAATGGAAAGCTTGCTGGTATATTTATTAAGAATTCAGAAAAGGGTGTCAATCTATCCCAAGACAATCAAAAGGAAACTGATGTTATTGGCAAAGTCAAGGTGAAGAAGAGTGTTAAATTTACTAACCCAAATGTTGTCTATAAGGTAAAAACTAAATCCCCAAAGGAAAGTGTTCCTCCTTTTCAGAAAGAGGTTAAGATCCAAAGCAAGGAATACCCCAATACATCTACACAAAGGGAGAATAAAGAAGTTGTCACTATAAAACAAGATGTGATTAACTTAAAGTATGTTCCTATAGACATGAGAAGATTTCTTTCACAAGTCATTGTTAAAGTCCCACTAATAGAGATGATGAGGATAGAAGAACATAAAGAAAAGGCTCTTAATTTGCTAAATGGTGTTGTTTCCACAGATACCCAGAAGACAGATGAGACTGATAAACAAATAGCTTCTATAGATGATGAGAGAGAAAATCATAGTGGGGAAATTATTTCTAAGATTCCTAAAATCTATTTGGACACAAATGTTGTTAGCACATCATCTGGGACAACTGATCCTTTCTTTTTAACTTTACTTATAAATGGAAAACTATTAAAAAATTGTATGATTGATTCAGGAGCATCAAACACTATCATGCCTATAGAAGTCATGAAATCATTGGGATTGAAAGTGGAAACTCCTCATGGGAGATGTCAAGCTATGGACTCAAGGGAGGTACTGGTCATTGGCACTATTAAAGCTTTACCTTACAAGTTGGCAGCATACCCAGGCAAACAATTAACTATGAGTGTCTTGGTAGATGATATCCCTCCTCAATATGGAATGCTATTGTATAGAGAGTGGAGTACTTCCATAGGAGGTAGTATCCAATGTGATTTGTCATTTTCTACTTTCAACATTGAAGGAGGAAATATCAAGGTTTATAGAGAATCTAGGACTCCTCACATGATTGAGGAGGAAGAAGGCACCATGAATTGTTTCCTTGATACATAGATTAACTCTTTTAAAGTTCAAGATAAGGAATTGGAGGAAGATGTTAAATCTTCTTTTATGTCTAACAATGAAGAAAACTAGACTGACCTTGACAGTTTATGGACTTTGTACTTTGATGGAGCAAGTTCAAGGGAAGGGTCTGGAGCTGGAATCTTGTTGATATCTGTGAATGGTAAAACTTTCCAATTTTATTTCACTTTATTGTTCTCATGTACAAATAATGTTGCAGAATATGAGGCTTTGTTGATTGGATTAAGGTTAGCATCAAGACATGGTATAAAGTGCTTGAGAGTAGTCAGTGACTCTAAGTTAATAGTTTCCCAGGTTAGGTCAAAATATGCATCAAAAAATCAAAGTCTAAAATAGTATAGAAATGTAGTATGGGATGAAATTAAAGGTTTTAGTGCATTTGACATTTGTTGGGTAGAAAGAAGTCAAAATAGAATGGCTGATTTATTGGACAATGTAGCCCTAAGGCCAGAAGATGTTACCTTTGCAAACATATCTAAGATAGAGGTTCAATCTAGACCTTTTGTCCCTGACAATGTGGAAAACTGTCAAGTTTTTTCTGATGACCAAGACATACTAATATTTTTGTAGTGTGAATCCCATTTTGGTGACAAAGAGATGGATTTTAGTGCCTATGTTGATACCATAAATGGAAAGGAAACTATTTTTGGAAAAGAGGTACTACAACTGAAATCAAACAGGGTCCCTAAAGGATCAGTTTCTCTTGAGAGGGTATTTGACAATAAAGATAAATATTTTTCTACCAAGGTTACTAATAAATTGAATGATATAGAGGAAATCAATTTGGGAAGAAGAATGGTGCCTAAGAATGTTTACATTGGTAAGCATCTATCTCCTAAAACTTGAAAGAATTTGATTGATCTCCTCACAAAGTTTAGGCATGTTTTTGCATGGTCTTATGACAATTTGAAGGCCTACAGAGAAGACCTATTCCAACATGAGATCCCATTGAAAGAAGGTACTAAACCATTTAGACAAAATTTGAGACCTATTAACCCTACTTTGGGACCCAAAATGCAAGGAGAACTTAAGAAAATGATAGATGCTAGAATAATCAAGCCTATTAGGCACTCAACTGATGGAATATGGATGAAGTGACTGAGAGGGGGGGGGTGAATCAGTCAACCATAAAACCTTGACTATTAATTCTTTGCAGATCCCTTTAAGATATCTTAACAATGTTATCTGTTTTAGCACTCGGTAAATAGATTGCAGTAACTTTGAAGATGCAGAAAGTATTAGCAATATTATCTTTAGATATTCAACAGTGCATGTAAATGATTGAGGAAGCAATTAAGAACACAAGAGACACAAGATTTAACGTGGAAACCCAATATGGGAAAAACCACCAATGTATCTAGATACTGATTTTCACTTTTCTGAAGTGATGCCCGGTTAGAAGCCAACCCGGTAAAAGGTTACAAAACACACTGTTAGGTGTGACCTTGTTAGAGGATTTAAAACACCCTGCTAGGAGTGGCCTAGTAAGAGGTCTTGAAAACAATTCAATGGAATTGTCACCTTGTTAGAGGATTTATATTATGGCTGTTAAACCAACTCGGTTAAGAGATTTAGAATTCACTGTTACAATGATAAGAAGGTAACAATGAAAAAGTGACCTGTATAATAATGCAACTGTCTTGCTGATTACAGATCTCTGTTCTACATAATTCTGATCCTTTCTGATCAAATAAATCTCTGCTGCTCCTCAAGGATATCTGAACATCCTTCACAAACTCGCATATATCTTTCCTTCTTTTCTTCTGTAGATCTTCTGCTATATGTTTTTTACTTTACACTTTTGACCTTTTATTTATATGATTTTGGATTAGTCAAATCAACATTATTTAGTATAACAGTCGGCTGAATTAAGTAAACTCTATTTGCAAAAATCCTTCAAGGGCCGACAGTGCTCGGTGACCATATCTCTTATAATTTTTCGGTGACCGAGGGAACTCGGTAAACACCGACAATCCTTCACCTTTGATAACCGACTGAACTCGGTAAACGCTATCTTTTCTTCGGCAACCGAGTGAACTCGGTAAACACTAAACTTTCTTCGACAACCAAGTGAACTCGGTAAACACTAAACTTTTCTTCGGCAACCGAGTGAACTCGGTAAACACTAAACTTTCTTCGACAACCGAGTGAACTCGGTAAACACTGCTTTACTTCGATAGCCGAGTGGACTCGGTAAGCACTAATATCCCTGTCTGGCAGACCGACTGGGCTCGGTAGAAGCAGATTGCTGCGAACTATGACATAGTGTGACATCAAAGACAATACATAATTGAGTAGCAATTTCCTTCAGACAATTGTTTCCAACATCAACTTGGGTTTAAAACCTAGTCCCTATCAGGAAAAAGAATGGTGATATTAGGCTTTGTGTTGATTCTAGGAACTTGAATATAAACTCCTTAAAAGACAATTATGGTTTACCCAATATGGAAAACATGCTGCAAAAGATTACCAGATTAGAGTTAATGTCCATGATGGATGGTTTTTCTAGATATAACCAGGTCATGGTTAAAGAGTTAGAATAATTCAAAACTACATTTACCACCTCATGGGGAACATATGTGTACGTAAGAATTCCATTTGGATTAACTAATGTTGGTGCCACTTTCTAGAGAGCTATGGATGTAGCTTTTGTAGATTTTATTGACAAATTCATGGTGGTATACTAGGATGACCTTATAGCTTTCTCAACTAAAGAGGAACAACATTGCCAACACTTGGAAAAAAAATTGCCAGAGCCCTAGAGTATGGAGTTTCCTTAAACCCAAAGAAGTGTGCAATTAGTGTTGTGGAGGGAAAACTTTTAGGGCATATTGTTTCAAAGGAGGGGGTGAGAATTGATCCTGAAAGGGTTGAAGCTATTGAAAAACTTTCACAACCTAAAAATATCAAGGGAATACAATCCTTTTTAGGATAGATAAATTTCTTAAGAAGGTTCATTACAAACTTTGCAGAGATTAGTATCCCTATATCAAGAATGTTGAAAAAGGGAGAAAAGGTTGAATGGGATGCAAAGGTAGTAGAAGCTTTTCAGAATATTAAAAAAGCTATAAAACATGCTCCTATTTTAAAAATGCTAGACTACAGTAAGCCCTTGCAAATATTTTCTTTTGCATCCTCTCACACTGTTGCAACAGTACTATTATAGAAGAACACATAGGGATTTGAATAGCCTATTTCCTTTTTTAGCAAGACCTTACAAGTAGCTGAATTAAATTATGATATTGTTGAAAAGAAAGCATATGCCCTAGTTAAGGTTGTCAAAGCTTTTATATGCTACTTGGTAGGAGTTATAGTAGTTGCTTATGTCCCAAGTGCTACAATTAAAGACATATTGGTTCAACAAGAGGTTTTAGGAAGAAGGTGTAGATGGATCAATAGGATCCAAGAGTTTAATATTGATATCCATATCACAAAATTGGTAAGAGAATTAGGTCTTGCAAAATTGATGGCCCAAAGTAATATAGTTGCAAATCAGATAAATATACTGGAAGAGGAAGATAGGCCCTTTTTTTGCAATATGGATTTCTATGAATGGTATATAGACATCATTATATACTTGCAAAAAATGATTTTACCTCCTGAGATGGATGACAACAGAAAAAGAACTATTAAGCTCCATTCCATGAGGTATGCTATTATAGGTGGTGAGTTATGGTGGAAGAGTAATGAAGGGGTATTAATCAGATGTGTAGATCAAGATAGGTCCAAACTCTTATTGAATGAAGTGCATAATGGTGTTTTTGGAGGACATTATATGGCAAAGACCACAACCCATAAAATTCTTAGGTCAGGATTTTGGTGGCCAACATTGTTTAAGGTTACCCATTAGTTTGTAAAAAAAATGTGATTCTTGTCAAAGATTTGCTAGAAAGTTGAAATTTAGTGGAAATTTACCTCTTAGACCTGTTGTAGTTCAAACCCCTTTCCAGAAGTGGGGTATGGATTTTATTAGAGACATTCCTAATAGATCTAGTGGTGGAAATTCTTATATATTGGTGGCAATAGATTACTTCACCAAGTGGGTTGAAGTGATCCCTTCTAGAAAGGCAACCAGTAAAGTTGTGGTAGACTTTATGATGCAAAATATTCTTACTAGATTTGGTTTCCCAGAAACTATGGTTGTTGATAATGCAATGTGCTTCAAATCAGATGAGTTTTTTTGAATTTTGTCAAGAAAATGGTATAAAAATTTCATACTCATCTCCTTATCATCCACAGGGAAATGGCCAAGCTGAGTCCAGTAAAACAAGTTTGATTAAGATACTGAAGAGGGTACTGGACAAAAATAAGAAAGCTTGGGACTCAAAGTTCTTACAAGCCCTATGGGCTGATAGGGTAACTGTGAAGAGAGAAATAGGATGTACCCCATTTGATTTAGTTTATGGGATAAATGCTAGATTACCCCAAAATAATCTTCTACAAATGTACCAATTCATCCAAACCTATGATGATAGTTTAGAAGATGAAATGACAATTAGGATTAATGACTTGATCCATCTGAATGAAGTAAGAAGTGATGCACATGAAAGAAATGAAAGGATTCAAGCCCAATGTAAAGTTTTATATGATAAAAGGGCTACTCAAAGAAACTTTGTGGGTGGTGACCTTGTATTAATGTGGAATGCAAGGCTAGAGGATAAGAGGAGGCATGGAAAATTTGATCCCATTTGGTTGGGCCCTTATATCATTGAAGGAAATTGGGGAACAGATTCATATATTTTGAAGAATTTGACAAGAGATATTATGGAGTTGTCAGTTCATGGGAAATTCTTGAAGCTCTATTTCTCTTGAGGTCTCTTTTGTTCTCAATTTTTTTTAGTTTAGGGTTTTTGTGTACAGTCGTCTAGTTTTTGGCCAAAATTTTGTCTTGGTTTTCTCAACTAGGAGATCCTAGAATTCTCATTCTATCTATAGGAGATACACGTCCTTGAGTATGAGTCACTGTTACTACTGTCAAAATTTTTTTAGCCCTTACTCTTTGAAATTTTGTCAAACCTTTGAATAAATTGACCTAGCAATAAAAATGTTGAGAGCCCTAGTTATCCTAGGTCTTGTTATGTTTGAATGTTATCTTTTTTAGTCACTAAAGATGGAAAAGTGCATGTGTTTATTTAAAACTCTTAAGTTGTTGACCTCATGTGTTTTGAGGTTAGGTCTTAAAGAGGGTCTCTTTTTCATAAAACATTTCATGCTAAAACTTTTGTTTTTCCTATTTTAATCTTGGCCATCTGATTCATTTTAATCATGTGGTTGTCACTATCCCTTGAGTTCTTTGATTGTTATATTTTTTGACTTGCGGGGATGCGACTAAGAGACACCTATCAATGCAGGCTCAGTTCTAAAGCTACATGGTCATTAATGATCAGATAAGATCCATGGTTGTCACAGTGCCTTAAATCTAAGTTGGTGACCTGTTAAGCCTTGTGGGACTGCGACATTTATCTAATTGAAAGACTTTAAAAACAATGACCAGAGGTGGGACCAATGTTATTTATGAACGATGATCGTTCGATGAAGATTTGATGTACGGTTTTTGTTTACCCTTAATTTGACATCCATGATAGTTTTTTGTTTGCGGGAATATGACTGAGTGACATGTGTCCATTATGATGTTAGTTGCCAGTGGGTCTGAAGTCTTCAGATGTCTCCATGTGTTCATCTGCCAAGTGGGGTCAAAAAATTTCAAAGGTGGTAAAAATCTATCAGATCTTGAATGAATCGATGACAAGCGTTGCGCCTTGATTGTAAGATGCTCAGTGTTTTAATTTTATGACATTGTGACATGTTGACACCTGTCTAGGCTAGTAAAATTATACTCAAGCACATATTTTATCACATGGGAATAATGAAATGTTCTCATTGGTTGAGAACTAAGTTTATGAAAGAATTAATGTATGTTATGAGAATTTTTGTCAACCATCTAATGCGCTAGAAAAGATTGGATTGATGGTATAGTTTCAAATTGGATATTTTGGGAACCCTGTTGCATCTTGTGAACATTGTAGCTACCAATTTCAGTAATGGTGAACTTAATGTGCTTCGTGCAAGTTGGCTGTAATGGGCTAGTAGGTGTTATAAGGTTGGTTTTGATCATTGGAGATGACACATTGTTTCCAGTTTCTTTGCAGTGAAATTTCTCTCTTTGCTAAGTGTCATCTACAAGTTTTCTCTAGTAAAATAGTAGGCATTCTAGCTAAAAATTCTCAAAATATTATTTTCTATAATTGGGATATTGTCTTTGTGGTTATTTAAAAATATCAGGGTGGTTGTTATCTGGTTCCTGCATTTTCTCCTGAAACCATAGTTGGTAAAATAGCACCCATGAGAGATCTTTCAGGGAAAATAGAGTATAAGGACAAGTGTGTGTATGAGGATTTACTTTAGTTTCTCCCACACTCAGAGCTCGATAAATCTAAGATGAAGGAATTAGTTCCCCAAAACCCTATGGATTATGTTGATGATGGGTTGTTTGATAGAGGAATGTGGATGAGGGATGCTAGGGTTGGGGAGAAATATAATGGTTTAATTTTGTTTAAAGCTGCATACTCTTGGAGAAATACTTGTGCTCCCCTAGGTAATATATGACAGTTTGATGTGGGGAAACTCATTGTGCCTGGATTTTTTATGGATGTTGATCTCCTCATATTGATAGCCAAGTTCTATGATCCGATAACAAGGTATGTTAGGGACATAAATGGGAAGGTCTTAATAAGTATCACCGAGGATGAGATCAGACAAGTTTTCTCATTGAATGATCCTACTGTTGTGTTAGAGAAGATTGATTTTGATGAGTTTGGAAAAATTTATCAAGCACAAAGGGATTATTTGAGGTCTAGTTCCCTAAGAGATTTTTTTGGCAAGATTGGTGCCATGTGTATGGTGAGTCCAATCACACTCGAGCCTTTTAGATTAGATATTTTTAGTTTAAGAGAACAAGGCATGTATAAGTCTTTGACTTTGATTCTAGGGTAGGATGAGGCCACACACATGCCTATTCCCTATATGTTCATGATGGTGCAGATCTTACATCCCCATATAGATTTGATTTTTTATTCTTCCCCCTAACTTGTAGACTTAATCCAGTAGGGTTTAATAGGGATTAAAAATATGAAGGTAGATAGGCCTTTTAGGTGGTATTCCATGTTGATGCATATGTTCTTGCACAATGGTGTTGAATTATTCAGTAAGACAATGGAGATAGTAAGGGAGAAGAATGGAGAAGTGTTTCTAGTCCAGTTATGGACTACAGAGCCATCATGGGATAGGATTGATGCCAGTTATATCATTTTTTATAGAAATTTTTCTTCAAGGCTTAGATCCTTGCTATTTTTTGAGAATCCAAGAATCCCCATGGAATTATTGAGGCTAATTAGGCCAAAATAATATTTTAAAGACATCACCATAGTCGATAATTTTGGTGATATAATTTTGTATCCAGTTTCCACAGTGTTCAAAGTATATGGTTGCAGGAAGGCACCTTATGTACTACCCTATCGAGTCCCTTTGAAAGTAGGATATGCATAAATTCTAAGGTAGATTGGTGACCTCTAGGAAATAGCCTTGACAAAAAAAGGAAGGGGAACTTTGTTTCCAAGCATTACAATAGCCCACTAGTATATTATTATTAAGGGTGGGTGGGTACATTTGGATAAATTTTTGTGGCCCTACCTAATGGCTACTGTAGTAATAAGGTGTGTAGATAATGAAGGTTTTCTATCAAGAATGTTTAAAGAAAAAATGAGTTGTGTCAGTATGGAACACCAATTCAATTTTCCTGAGGATATAGTCAGAAATGAGTTTGATCTTAAAACTCAAGAATTAAAAAAGGAGAGGTGGATAATCTATAAGAAGACTATATATTTTTCTAGATTTTTGATAAAAAAAATATGATCCATTAAAGGATTTTTAGCCATGGGAAAGGAAGGTGGATACCCTCATGGAACATTTTGAGGGAATTATGCAAGTAGAAAATGAGAAGAAGGATGTGGTTATCCAAACTAATCCAGATAAGGCAAGAAGAATTTAGAATCAACTTGGATATGTAAAGTTGACCCCTAAGGGGATATACACGGTTCAAGAGAGAAAGGGATACATTGTCCTCCTAGAACAACACAAAGATAAAGCTCTTCAATCCACTTCCAAGGGAAAGTGAGGTAGAGTAGGGTAGGAGGATACAATTAAGGATAGTCCAACCTTGTAGCTTTAGAACAACATAGCAGATAAATCAACACATGAGATGTTTTCAACTCAATTTTTCATTAACATGCCCTACTATAAGGCCTTCCAGGTTAGGGCCAATTAAAATAAAAAATAAGTTCTTCAAGATCCACACAAATCCAATACAATCTTAGCTAGTTCATCTCTGAAAACTATCAACAACTGATGAAAACTCTAAGGTAGATCTAAACTTGAGCTTGCAAGCCTCCAAGCAATCTCCTTGTTCCCAAGTCTCAACCACTAGCTCTACTACAAACAACTATCAAAAATTAATATAATCTGCATGATCTCACAGGATCTTTTCCACAACTTCACCTCTCAAATCTTCTATCAAAATCCCATATCTAATCATCTAGATCTACTATGTCTACTCCCTAAACAACTACCCAACCATCCTATAAATACTGATCATCAGCCACAAGTCAGCTGGATGAAACCATTAACTCCTAAAAAATATTAAATGCAATGCAAGTCAGCTCCAAATAGCCTTACAAACATTAAATTCAACATGTCAGCCTAAAACAACTGCTAACAACAATAAATGCACCAAGTTGGCTCAAAATATCACACAGAACTACAATCAGTAAACCATAATAATTGAGCATCAGTGAAATAACCAAGCACGCCAAGCATTGCCAAGCACCAGTGTCGATTGAGCACCACATGCATCATCAAGGAACACTTTCACCAAGCACTAGAGATTACCGAGTTCCTTCAATGACCAAGGCCATTGGTCAAGGCTACAACCGAGTAACATCAGCCAAACAATAATCCACCCATATAGTTTCACTGAGTACCCTAGAATGACCTTGCATCAAACACCCCAGGTTCAAAAATATGTTCATATGTGAGAAGAAAATCTTCTGGGATTCAACACATAAACCTCAAACTAGTTCTTCACATAAAAATCCTCCACCTTTTCACTTTGCATACTCTTCCACTTCAGCTTCCTCTATCTCTTCAATTCTTTCCTAGAAAATAGACAAGTTTGTCCTTCACACTAATCAACCACACCTTCAGGACCTACCAACTCAACTTGGCTACCAATACTCAAGCTTATCCTACCAAGCATTGTATTTAGCAAAGGCATCAAGGAAAACTTCATGTCATCCTTCTTAATAGTAAAAACATTTCTGACACAATCATACATAGCTCTGCAATCATATTGCCAAGGTCTACTGAGAAATATATCACAACTATTCATCTTTACAATGTCACATAACACAAGAACCTTATATTGGCCAATCTAAACATCAATAAAGAATTGTTCTCTAACTTCTAGAGCATGAACATCTTGCAACCAACCAATCCTATAAGGACAAGGATGCTTCATTATTTTCAAACCAAGCTTTTGAACCATGTCCTCAGCAACATGATTATCAGTACTACCACTATCAACAATAACATCATAGAGATTACCTTCAGACTTGCACCAATTCTTGGACAAGTTACTCCTCTGACAAGGATCCACCTTTGTACCGAGCAATGTTTGTTGAACTATCAAGTTCTTAGATTCAGGTTCATTCTAAACATTTTCATTTACCACAGCAGCTCATCGGTCATCAAGCTTTTTATGTGTGTACTCAAAAGAATAGTGTGCTTCCTCTCCATAGTTATAGAAAGTACCCTTAAAAATAACTCTACTTGTCTTCTTCTTTAGTTCCATACATTTCTGTTCATCTTCTGCATCAGTCAGTTTATCCTTCACCAAGTGATCAATCTTCTCCTTCCCTTTGGAGTTACTATGTTGTCTCCTCTTTAACTTATCTTTTTCCTTCAGAGCATACTGATAAGCATCTTGAACAAAATCAATCTTTATCATACCAAGCTCATCCTAAATATTGAATCTCAAACCATTCACATACCAAGCTACCTTTTCCTTACCAATCTCTTGGTGTCTAGACCGAATGGTAAGTTTGTAGAACTCCTCAGTATAATCTTCAATAGACAAATCCATATGTTTCAGATTTTGCAACTTCTTAAATAATTCAAGCTCATAGTCAACTAGTATGAACTTAGCTTTCAATTTAGTCACCATCAACCTCCACCAATTGATCTTCATTTCACCTTCATCTTCTCTATCTCTTTGTAATTCCTTCCACCAAAGAGCAGCATGTCCTTTCAACTTAGTCTATGCCAATCTCACCCAAAGAGGATCTTCAATTTCTTCTAGCTCAAATAAATCTTCAAGTTCACCAATCCAATCAATCAAGTTCTTGGGTTTCAAGGTACTAGAGAAAGTAGAAACTTCCATTCGGTAACTATTTCTTAACCGAGATCCAGATCTAGGCAACTGAGTAGTTCTATCTTCACCAGATCTATCCCTTTGGTCATCACCACTAGATCTAGTGGCTTCTTCATAACCATCTTCGATACTAATATTCTTGGGTACACCAGTAACAACTCTCATGATCTCAGTGACCATGTCATTCTTCATCAATTCCATCTCAGATCTGAAAGCTAATTTCACCTTCTCTGTAATCCTAGATTTCACAGTATCACAGAGGTTAGAAATTAATCTAGGGTCCAATATTCTCAGAGGCATCCTTAAAGATAAGAAAAACCCTCTGCAACAAACCCTACACTGATCACCTTGTGACAATCTCCAAGTTGTATGCAAGTCAGCTCTCAACTTGCTACCTTGCACAAACAACTAGGGCAAGATCCACAAGTTCAGTGCCATGGATCTGCAATCCAGATCATATGATCTCTTCACCAACAAGATCAACTTTGTAAGAATAGCCTTGGTAGGTCAACCTTCACTCCTATAAGATCAAACCTTTTCTCTGATACCACCTGACGCATAGCAGGGCAGGAGGATCCAATTAAGGATAGTCCAACCTTGCAGCTTCGGAACAACACAATGGATAACTCAACACACAAGATGTTTTCAACTCAATTTTTCATTAACATGCCCAGCTATAAGGCCTTTTAGATTAGGGCCAATTACAATCAGAAATAAGTTCTTCAAGATCCACATAGATCTAATACAATCTTAGCTAGTTCAGCTCTGAAAACTATCAACAACTAATGAAAACCCTAAGGTAGATCTAAACTTGAGCTTGCAAGCCTCCAAGCAATCTCCTTGTTCCCAAGTCTCAACCACTAACTCTACTACAAACAACTATCAGAAATCAATCTTATCTGCAAGATCTTATAGGATCTTTTCCACAACTTCACCTCTCAAATCTTTGATCAGAAGCCCCTATTTGATCATCCAGATCTACTAAGTCTTCTCCCTAAACAACTACCCAACCATCCGATAAATAATAATCATCAGCCACAAGTTGGCTGGATGAAACCATTAACTCCTCCTAAAAAATATTAAATGCAATACAATTCAGCTCCAAATAGCCTTACAAACATTAAATTCAACATGTCAACCTGAAACAATAGCTACCAACAATAAATGCACCAAGTCAGCTCAACAAATCACACAAAACTCTAGTTGGTAAACCAGAACAATCAAACATCAGTCAAATAATCAAACACACCAAGAATTACTGAAAAATAGTGTTGATCGAGCACCATAGGCATCATTGAGTAACACTTTCACTGAGCACCAAATATTATCAAGTTCCTTCAGCGACCGAGCTTCCTTCAATGACCAAGACCATCAGTCAAGGCTGCAACCGAGTAACACCGGCCAAACAATAATCCACCCATGCAGTTTCATTGAGTACCCTAGAATGCCCTTGCATCAGAAAGAGACCTATGAATGATCCAGTAATAGGGAAGCCCTCTCCAAAGAGACAAAGATAGGAGGAGCCTCAGCTAGAATAGGAAATAAACTCTCCTTCCTAGTCCCCATTACAATTAGATGAATAAGGAGTTGCTCAGCAACTAGTACAAATGAGTAGTGAAGGGAACATTTTTGTTTAAATTCATGAGATACAAGAGGGGATGCTAGAGGCACCCAAAGGAATTGAGATGGACCTCACTATAGCAGAGTTTGAAGGAAAACAACTAGATCCAATTTTGAAGTAGGCTAGTGATGGCTTCATCTCAAATGATAATTTTGTTAAGACCAGGGCATTTCTTTAATTCTTGTGGAGAATGCATATTAATCAATTTACAAAGGTTTGTGAGAAAAGGAAAGAAGAGTTCCCTGATAGGGAGAGTATTGATATTGAAAATGAGGTGAAGGGGGAAATGATGAATAAATTTGAGAGTATAAGCCCAGAAGAAGGAAGGGCTTTGATTCATACTACAGGGGTGTTAATTCTCCCTGAATGGGATATTGCTGATGCAATAGTTTTTGATGCAGTTAGAAAAAGTAAAGTTACAATTCATTCTACTATAGAGCAAGCACAACAGGCTACTAGGGGAGTGGTTTTCACTGATGACCATGCAGCCCTAGTAATGTGGTCCCTTAAGAGGGAAGGAAGTAAAGATAAAAATAAGGCATACTCCTAAGAGTATTCAGGGAATTTGTTAGTACATAGAGTGGGGGAGACTTCAAATGTTGAAGCCTCAAATATTATCTTGGAGCTGGCCAATTTTAATGTAAAGGTGGCATAAAAGGATGCTCGGGAGAAAGAAGAGTTGAGAATTAAGTTTGAAACTAAACTCAAGTCTTACAATGAGCTAAAGATAGAGATGATTGAAAAGGATAAATTGATAGCACAATTATCTAGACCATAGAGCCTAAGAACACCTCAGATGATGATTGTTGATAAACCTATAGTGGCTTCTTCTTTTAGCCCCATTATTCAATTCCCACCATCCCCCTTCCCAGAAACAAATACAGATGCAAGAGTCAATTGGGAAAAGTAGCAGTTTCTTGAAGAAAGGGATAGATTAAGAGAGAGTAGGGTAGATCTTGACAAATAAAGAGATGAACATATGAAGGCTAAGTTCCTTGTGGACCAGAGATATGAAGAGAAGGTTATAGAGGCAGTGATGCAATTTTCCTGTGATCTGAATCCTACAATTTTGTTTGACCATGCTAGGAGATTACAAATATTGCTAACATCTTTAGGTAATCATAAGACTAAGTTAGGACCAATTTTGAATAAATGGGTTGAGAGATCCCCAAATATGAAATTATTTCACTGGCTCTCTAAAGCCCAATTTGATCTAGATCCATTGATCAAACCATTACATCAGTTTATAATGGGTTTAATTGAATACAAGATAATTTTGAATGATTTTCAAAGAAAGTCTAATCTACTGAAGAAGGAATTAAAACTCTCTAGCTATGAGCTAATTCTAGTAGTTTTAAAAAGAAATGGTGAGCTTAAAGAGTTGGTCAAATGGAGAGAGAGAGAGAGAGAGAGAGAGAGAGAGAGAGAGAGAGAGAGAGAGATGTTAATAACTACGAAATCAAGATTTGATTTTATCCAGTAGGTAATCAGGAAGTTATAAAGCAAGTGGGAATAGTTGTCCGATAGAAATGATGAAATTATCAGTTTTGTGTTCCTGAGTGAGGAGGTATTCAATAAATGGAGGTATCAATACATGCCTTGTGTTGAAAATCTTGATGCTCCATCTACTTCTTGAAGCAAGTGAAAAGTTGTGACTCACAGTTTAGAGCAGGTAAGATATAGAATGTATTTATTGCAGGAACAATCACATAGAGAACACAATTAGATTGCTTGAATCAATTGAGAAAAGCATTGAAGACTTAAAGAAAGGTGGCTTCCCTATCAAATATCTATTCAAGGTCTGATTGTGCCATTTATTGCAAACCCTCTGAGGTTGTTGTAGTTTTAGGGTTAAGTTTTGTAAACCCTGATATGATTGGATTCTTGTTGTAATCCTTATCTATAAAAGATTTTTCATGATCATATTGGGCATTGAGAGTTTGGGTGTCTAGAAGATAGAATTTTGAAACCCTAGCCCTCATTCAAGGATTGTAATATTTTGTATCTTTCCTTATCAAAGTAATAGAAGAAAGCACAGGCTACTACCATTATTTTCAAGCTTTTTTCTGAAAACATATTGTATGCAAATGATGAAGTTCATTATGCTTAATAGGAATTTCAAGTCTTTATCTCTCCTTTGTGTCAAATTTGTGAATTACTGAGTTTATCAAAGACCTATGTGTGTGTGTTTTCATTTTGAGTTCTAATTTAGAATTGGATTAAATACTACTCTAAATGAAATACATGTTCATGTGATTTGTACAGGGATTATCAGTAATAAGGAAAGAGTTGAGTATTTTTGTTTATGATTATGAATTAGGATTTCCTAGGATCTTTGTATTTCCTTTATATTTCGGTGATATTAGCCCAATGGATAAGGCAATGGCCTAAATAAGTATATCTTTAGTTAATGAGGATTGATTGGGATCATTACAATCAAAATGAGAATAATCAAAACCAATTTTTAATCTTTATTTATTGATTGAAGAAGTAAGTGTCCTACCCCAGTGATGGAGAGTCAATGAATAATAGGTTTTTATTTAGTAATTTCTCATTGATATTTGTTATTAGATCTAGTATTAATTTTAAGAAGAGTTATATCTATTGGATCAGGTATACCCACCTTACTTTTGTAGAGCTAAAAGTGTAGAGGGTAGTCTTGTCCCTATAGTTGGCCCAGTTATCTTAGATTCCCTTATATTTGGAACTAACCACTCCCAAAATTAGTCTAAGGTATATTGGTGTCCCATAGAGTGTAAAATATTTTCAATAACCAACACATGACTGAAAAAATTAAGAGATGATCTAAAGGATGAGATTGAAACGTGTTAAGGAAACATCTGTCGAGGAAGGTTTAAAGCAGCAAAATGGATGAAGGAGATTAAGAGGAAAAATTTGACGGCTGTTATGAAAAAGATTTACTTTTCTATTTAAGAGACATGAGTTTCATTGTTGAAATATGTCGGACAAACTGTAGAGGTTTCACATGAAGATTTTATTCGTGCATTCCTGATCAAATTGGTTACAGAAAGAACTGAGCTGCAGACATTACCGAGTGTCAGAGAACTATTCACCGAGTGAAGTATGTTTAGAAATATTGAGGAAGTGAATTGATTAATGATTAGAGGATTTTATGAGAATAGCATAGATCTCAATATTTGCAATTGAGTTGTGTTTGAATTAAATTAGAACTGTATCAGTTTAACTATTGATTCAAAAAATCTCTTAACTGAGTGGACTTACTAGTCTTTTTGTATTACCACATGACATTCAATGAATGTTAATTGTTAGCTTGTTGACCCCATAGTGAATTTTGGTCAAGAGTTAACTGTTAGTGATAAATCCTCTAACCAAGTCACACCTAACAGTGTGCATTGTAACCTTTAACAGGGTTGGCTCCTAACCTAGCTCACTTCATAAGAGTGAATTATTTTGGGTTACCGATCTTATGTGGTTTTTCCCTTAGTAGGGTTTCTACGTTAAATCATTGTGTTATGTGTTATTTGTTATGATTGTTTTGTATTTCATACATTTCATACTGCATAGTTGATTTAATTGGTAATCACAGTTTGGATAATTACTGTTATTCAGTAAAGTGAACAGAAAGATTGATATTTTATGTTACGAAGTTGCATAATTGTTAAAAAAAAATTTTAAGGTACATCTAGGAGTTTGGGACTGTTGGATAACTGATTTAAAAGATCACCCCCCTCTCAATTATTCTAAAAAAAACATGATCTAACTAAAAAAGTATTCATTGATGAACATTTTCATCAAAAGGTATGTCATCTCATTATGTCAATTTATGGTACTAAGAAAACCACTAGGGAATGACACATAAAAATACTTGGTCACCAATTATAACATGATTTCACCCATATCTCCTTAGAGCTAGATTTGTACATTAAGAATCTAGGAACATAGATTTTTATTCTTATTTTGTATGTGGATGATCTTGTGATCACAAGAAGATCAAATAATCTAATTAATCTAATGTAAATAATAATTTAAATAAATCCTTCAATATGACATAATTGGGGCTATGTCACTACTATCTTGACTTGGAGAAATGAAAAAAAAAAGAATTGAAAATATTTTTTTAATCTTATAGATGCAATATTCCAAGAAACTCCTAGAAAAGTTTGAAATATTTTATTTTAAATTCATATCTCATCTAATAGATAAAGGTTTGCAACTCTTTCAATTCCATGATTCACCTAAAAAATATGCAACTCTCTACATGGAACTTTTTGGGAGTCTCAATTATTTGTTATACATTGAGCCTACCTTATGCTTTTTGTGAGCTATTTTTTAAGATTTAAGAAGAATCCAAAAAAATATCATTCATTTACAACTAAGCATATTTTGAGATATCTTTGAAGTACACTATTGATTAATATGGTATAGAATACAAGAAGATCCCTTAGTTCTCCTTGCAAGGATAAATGACTTAAGCTATACTAGATCTTTTGATGATAAGAAGTCAATTATAGAATTTATTTTACATTTTAGATCTAAATCTATCTTTTATTAAACCTCTCTCTCTCTCTCTCTCTCTCTCTCTCTCTCTCTCTCTCTCTCTCAATTGTGCACAAAGTGATTTGGTTATGTCTTATTCTGGTTGACATGGACAATTGAAGAATGTTCACCTATTCTTTATTGCAACAATAAATATGTGTCATTATAAATATCATAGAAAATGAATTTTCCACCAAAAAAAAATGGAGGCTAAATTTCCATTATATTTGAGAATAAGTTTTGAACCACCACATTTAGCTCTAATACTTCCCACTAGATTCTTAGATAGCTGAAACTCACCAAGTCTCTTGCCAAGGTAAAATTTGAGTTCTTTTGAGGTGCAATAAAAATATAACAAAGAAACAAAATTAGAATAGCATTTTAATAGTACATTGTTAGCTAGGACACCAATAGGTATGTGACTAATCATTTTTTATCCTACCAACCATTTTTTAACTATTTTGTGCCTCTAGAAAGGCTATTGTTGATCATCAAATAAAGCATCAATTTTTTTTATCATTGTTCATAACATGTTAAATCAATTTAATTAAATAAATAATTAAACAATAAAGTAATCATAACTAATGGAATAGGTGGTTAATGAATGATCAAGCACATATGTATTTCGATGATAGGTAATAAGGTAACATTATTTTAGTGACAAAAAGGCATATTAGTTTTTGGATAATTGAATAGGATACACATTTTTGTTCTTTTGTATTATCTTAATAGAATTTATAGTATAAATTGATGATAAGAATTTCTATACATTTTCCATGTATTTATTCTACCATGGGACTAACTTGAGAGATAGTATAGATAATAATTAATTATGATGTGAGTCTTTTTTGGTCCAAATAAATTCTACACTTTGAGCTCTATTTTTCTCTATGTGCCTTCAATTTTTTAATTATGTTTAAAGATGGTTAATAAGTATTGTAGGATTTGGAGAGTTTAGTGGGTTTTCTTCTACATGTTCTTTGTCTACATTGTATTTTTTAATATTATTGGGTCAAGAATTTTTTGTTGTTAGATTATTACATAAAAACTACAAATAATGAAATAAAAGTAGAAAAAAGAAATAAGATGGTGTATGTGCTTCAAGGTGTACTCACACAAGTTATTTTAGGACCTTGCTTGTCCTATCTCCAAAGGATCCTATTCTCTCCTAGGATCTTACTAGCCTCAAGTATTCAACCTAAGACCTTCCAAAATCTATTCTAAGAGTCAACTTCCTTGTGCTTGGCCTTGAAGGACATCAACCATTTAGTTTTGTCTCAATGCTTTCTACCACCTAGAAGACTCAAAGTGTTTCTTGTAATGCCTTGCCAGGGAACCTAGAAGAACTTAGTCTAACATGCAACTAAGTTTGTAGAATAAATTTTTTTTTAAGAGTTAACAATCAACAACATCAAGTTTCACAATGCGGAAGCAAAGCATAGCAATAAACAACTTACATAGGTTACAACTCTCAAAGGTTCCTTGACGAAGAAAATGAAAGAGTTAATTAATTAATGTAGATAAGATATAATTATGAATCCCAAGAATACAAAAAAAAGATAAATACAACATCATATGTATGATAACTTAAATACAATTGGCACCATAAGGTAGCCATAATAATCTATATCTACTGCACATGTCGCAGGGTATGTAATACAATAACTGAAAGGAAGTACAACATGATAACTCTGAATATCTGATACAATGATACAAGATCACAAGAAGAATGAAGAACAAGAACACATCTTCAACAATGAAGATCAAGAAAGAACAATTGCCACAAGGATCATCCTACCTTGGTGTACGAACGTCAGAATCTCAAATGGTAAAAGAATCACTACCACCTAACCTCGTGAACCTAAACAGTCCACTCCCACCATGCTGAGGAGATAACATCAGATCCCACTTGGATAACAAACAACAACAGAACAAGCTAAGGAAGAGATCCTGAAAGCTTCTAACTCAAAGGTGCAAAAAGTACAACAAGGTATAACATACTCTACCAGAGGCAACCAAAACACATAGGAAACCTAAGATGCATACAAGAAGTGTCATCACACAAGCCAACTCTAAGGTTATCTTGGTAGTCTCTTCAAACCCCGGAACCCTAGTGACTCTATGTAGTTTTAGTAACCTCTCGTGTAGACAAGGTACTAACTATGCCATATCCAATCCACAAAGGTGGCAAGCATCTTCTCACTCCCATCCTAGCCATACTCAAATAGGAACTCAGGCATGGGCAAGGCACATAATATCTTATTAGGTTCATTTTAAATTCCCAATGTTTATTAATTATCACTTATTAGCTACTTGTAATAAGATCTCCTAGTAGCCACTTCTAGGCTTTGGCACCAATTACAAGCCACTTCCTATTATACACTTAGATGACCTACCCTAGGGTTTCACAAGATCAATATGAACTCTGAGTTAACACAACTCATGAATCTCAACAACCAGATCCAACATGCAAGACCAGAAACCACCAGGAACAAACCCACCTAGGGTTAGAACAACTCATAAAATCTAATAGAGTAAGCAAAGCAAACAAAAGAGACAATCATAACACCCAAAACACCTGCCTCTGGATTATATCCCAAAAGTCAACTACAACCCCTAAAAATAAAAAATCCAAGACAAATTGCCCAAGGCATCTAAAGTCATCACAATAACCCATGTTTTACTAATGAATGCATCACTTACATATTCAAGAGTAATCAATCCAATTTCACAAAAGAATTTAAATTCAACCTAAAACTTTAACCAGATATAATCAATTAAAAGCAATACCAAATTAATCTAGCTTTCAAATACATCTAGTAAATAAATAAATTGATAACAAAATTTATCAAATTAAACTTATTATCAAATCAATGAGATACATCAATAATCCAATTAAAAATAATCATAGATCAACCAAAAACCCATAATAATAATCCTCTTGATATGCATTTATATTAAAAAGAAATTAAACTGAAATAAGATTAAACTAATTTCTTAAATAAATACACAAGAACAAAGATCAAATATTAAATAACTAATTTTAGTAAAAGAATCAATATTTAATAGTAAATAAAAATAACAGAATTTACCAAAGAAATAATTTTAATAATAAATTAAAAAAAAACAAATTAGCAAATATATATAAAAAAAACTACTAAACTAATATAACAAATTAACTTAATAACAAAGATGTTTTACAAAACATATTATTTGTTTTGAATTGACAAATAAAAAAAAATGACCAACTGTGCACTCTGCCCCGTGCAATAGTACTCAATAGTATTGTCCCACGGTAGTCCTTGGGGACTGTCGTGCGATAGTACCCTTGGGTACTGCCGCACAACAGCCCTCCCAAGGGAGTCGTGAAGCCATGGGTTTGGGGGAGGGGGGGGTTAAAAGCCCCTCCAAACCATTTCAAAAATTTCTTTTTTAATAATTTTTTTAAAACCCTTTTAATATAAATGCTTTTTTTTCAAATAGCTCTGATTTGATAAATATACTTTATTAATTATTATTTTTAAATATGTAACCAATGCAATTTTAAACTAATTACCAATATTAATTTAATTTTTACCAAAACAAAACTGGAATATATATATATATATATATATACACACACAAAATTACTCTTAACATAAATATTAACTCCACTAATTTCTTAATAAAGATCAAACCCTAATGCATCTAGGATTACTAACAATTCTTCCACAGATTTTGCAAAGCCTTCGTATCTTTCCTATCAAAATAGGTAAAATATACAAATCAAATTGCAATATACATTCAAAACTTCCCAAACATTCAAATCCAACAGGCATGAGGAAGACACTCTGTACAAATTCCTACTGGAATTCCGAAAAGGATTAATAATAATAAATTCAAAACCTACCTCAATCCAAATTATACAGATTCGATGATGTCCAGAATGAAGAAAACAAAATCCAAGCTTTTCGAAGAGCTCTCTCCAAACCTGTCTCCAAACTTTCTCCTTCAATATTGTGTAACCCAATAATGGCTAAACTCCCAACACATAAAGGAATCTCCTTTCACATGCAAGAGTTCGAACTCGACTCCAAGAGAGCTTTGCATGAAAAACAAACTTTAGTTTACAGTTCAATTTCAGTTGAACTAGAGTCTCCTCTCCACTTTGACCTTTGTTGAAAGCACATAACCAAACTTTAACTTAAATCATTAATTCAATTTCATTCAATTATGAATGTGCAACTTAATACATTTAAACAATTAAAAATCAAAACTTTTAGTTTGACATAATTAACATAGGCTAAATTAACCCTTAATTTAATATATACATTTTAATTGAACATAGGTTAAACTTATGATTAAATATTTCAAAGGTGAGGTTATTTAATTAATCCTCATTAATTAAATATTTCAACCACACTCAATAATAGCATATAATTAATTTCCAATTAATTTATTGCATCCACTATACAATAAAAATAATGATTAAACTAAATAATCACATTTATTTAATTACCAATTAAATAATATTCCACAGCTAAAAATAGAATGATCTAAAAATAGAAATCACACCAAATGCTACAAATCAAAGAATCAAAAAGACCTAAGGACCCACATTCATACTCAAGACATAGGTATAAACTCATGTTAATTGGACGAGTTTAGAAGGGTGGAAACACAAAATCTTGTCCCCTACTTTAGGACAATAATTGGCTTAGGTTAGGATTTGGAATTGAATATTATCTCCCCTCTTTTACCATTGAGATTAGCGATAGGGCACGCTCATCCTGAAAATTCAGGGAAGTCGATGCCCGGTGCCTGCAAACCTGCAAAAGAGACAAGCATGTGCATATATGTATAGAGATATAACAGACAATGGCGGAGATCAGCCAATCATGTGGATCTCACAAGAAAGTAACTACAACTCCGTCCCTCAACCACATCAAGCATGTCAAACAGAAGTATAAAACAAACACATCAACCATACACATGCAAGGATGGGGTCAGTAAAATCATACGCATCAATGATTTCCTAACACATAATCTATCATCCTAAAGTAATCATAACATTTATTAAAATTGGACTAGGGACGGGGTACTACATTTATTCACCATAAGCTAACATTGGGGTTGTAGGGGGTTCATTCCTCTTGAAAAGATTCATTTTCTTTCCTTTTGACTGCATTTTGATGGATCTTAAAGTTCTTTCCTATCGGGTTCAAAAGCTAGTTGTTTAGAGACCTAATAGGCCTAGTGTTTCTTATAGCCCTCGGCAAGGTCTTTTTCCCATTTCATGAGAAAAAATTGCATATGACCTACAAAACAAAGTGGATATTCGAATACCCTTTTGGAAGTTGTTAATGATTCTGGAGGTTTTAGGGTTCTAAGGCCTTCGTACAGTGGCTTCCTACAATGTAGGGCTAATAGGGCCAATAGGCCTATTTTTAAGGTCTTTTCCTGATTTCTTACTCAAAACCTAATCAAATGGATTGTCTAGTGCCCAATCTCTTCAACATGTAATGAAATATTCATTTTCCACTTTGAACCATTCTTGTTCCATACATCCCATCATTCCCCTGCATGTAACACTCAAATCTTCATTGTCACACCTCTAATTGGGCACACTAGTCTCGCCTAGGGCATGACTTTAGAATTTGAAGCTCAACTCTTTAGGTCTTCTTCCTTCACATACATACTATAAATAGGCTCCCCTAAAATATTCATCCACCCTTAGGAGATTCTCATGGTTAGATTTCATGGGGGAGCCATAGAAACTCAAACTACTCTAGATTGGACTAGTAGACTCCCTAGTTACTAATCAATTTATAAATGCCACTAAACTAACTCTATATTACTTTCAAAAATAATGAAAAATTCTATTATCTAGCCTACCAACATAGATCTAATGTTACTTTGAAGAATTCAATCCATCTAGTTACACTTTCACTCAAGAATGCTTGGATATGTCTTCAAACCAGAATTGCAGAGCTTCTTTCCTATTTCAAAACTTTCTTACATTCACTCCTACCTCAAGAAATGAGCCATGAGGTATCATAAGATACTCATTCCACCATTTTAGGCCTTGGCATTGATTTCCCACTCCTAGAATGGAGGGGATCCTATGTGGCCAAGTTGCATGCAATATTTGCACAAAGTTGCAAATGTTGTCATGACAACTTTTGGCATCTTTTGTATTTATGAGGTAACCTATATTCTATGGCCTCTATCCCATTTATTTTGAATAAATAACATCATTTAATCCTAAAAATGCATCTTTCCTACTATGCCAAGATCTAGGACACGTTAAGGCCCATTTCCCTAATCAAACCAAAACTAAGCATTAAAGCTACCTAACTAGACTAGGTTGGATTAGACACTAACTATCAATCCACCTAGTCATACACTTTGCAAGACCTACTAAGGTCCAAAATAAACACACTCTGACTTGGAAAAGGTCAAATACAAGCCAAAATATTTCAAGACTAGGAGGTTAGCCTTGATGCTCCTACACCATCCTCCCCAAGTGAAAGCTTTCAATCCACCCTTGGATTGAGTAAGTTGAGATCAATGCCCAACTTTTTGAACTCTGTCTCATTGATCCATGTTGCATCTACATCTAATTGTCCCTACCATTTGACTAAATGTTCTTTATAGTCCCTGGTTCTAGTCTTTTTGTAAATTCTAGATTCTAATATGCAGTCTTCCTTCTTGACTGGTGTAGATGGAAAATGAAGTTCATCTACATCTTGAATGACTTCAATTAAAATTTGATTAGGATTAGGGATTGGTCCCTTATATGGAACTAGGTCTATAATATTAAAGACATGCGATAGTCTACTATCCTCTAGTAACTCTACCTTGTAAGCATTGGCTCTGTACTTGGCTAATATAGGGCAAGGGGCCAATTCTTCTCATCTGCATCTTGTGTGGGACTCCTTTTTGTAATTTGGCCTTGTTGAGGTGCACCATCACTAGATCCCCAACCTTGAATTGGACATCCCTTCTACCTTCATCAACCTTACTCTTGATTTTTTGAGTGTCTATCAATCAGTGTTTTCCTGAATCTGTCATGAATCTCTTGCATAGCATAGGAAAATTCCTCATCATATCCACTCCCTTTAACTCCATCCTTCAACTCTCTAAGTTCATAAATTCCTCTAGGATGTATGTCATATAAAATTTTAAAAGAACTCTTACCTGTGGTCCTATTTATAGTGTCATTGTAAGCATACTTTGCCTGCCCAATTACTTGATCCCAATGTTGACCATATTCCTTAGTCAAAAATCTTAGGAGATTACCAAGACTCCTATTTACCACCTCAGTTTGACCATCAGTCTGAGGGTGGTATGCAGATCCAAAGGAAAAATTGGTGCCTAACGTATTCCATAGAGTCTTCCAAAAGTGACTCATGAACTTGGTGTCTCTGTCTGACACTATACTCAAGGGTAAGCCATGTATCCTGACTACCTCTTTAAAGAAAAGAGAAGCTATCTGACTAGCATCATTGGTTGTCTTACATGGCACAAAATGAACCATCTTACTAAACCTATCTACTATCACATAGATACTATCCATTCCCTATCTTGTCTTAGATAACCCAACCACAAAATCCATGCTTAAGCATTCCCATGGTCTAGTGGGATAGGAAGTGGTTTGTATAGGCCAGCATTGGAAGATGTTCCCTTGGTATTTTTGCAAACAATACAACTTTCAACATACTTCCTAATATCAACATTCATCTTTGGCCAAAAGTAAAATCTTTGAACAAGTTCTTGTGTCTTAGTGACCTCAAAATGACCACTCAATGCACCATTGTGTTTTTCTTGAATCAAATTATCCCTTATAGACCCTCTAGGGACACATAGTTGACTTCTCTTAAATAGGAGATTAGTTTGCAAAGTATATTTAGAATACTTACTATGGAAGTGGTTCTTATGTTCTTGACATACCTTATAGATGTTTGCAAAGTCTTCATCATAACCATATAGATCTTTGAAGTTGTCTATTCTCATGCTCTTCAATTGTATCTCCTAGACAGTAAGGGCTCTCCTACTCAAAGCATCAGCCACATTGTTCTTCAATCCCTTCTTGTGTTTTATATTGAATGTGTATGCTTGTAGGTATTCAACCCACTTCATGTGCTTGTGACTGAGTTTCTCTTAAGAGTTCAAGAAACTTAAAGCTTGGTTTTTAGAAAATACTATGAACTCCTTTGGAAGCAAATAATGCCTCCATTTTCTTAATTCCTAGACTAGAGCATACATCTCTAGGTCATAAGAAGAATATTTATTCTTAGCTTCACTCAACTTCTCCGAATGGAAATCCATTGGTCTCCCCTCTTGGCTTAAGACAACTCCAATTGCCACATTGCTTGCATCACATTCTACTGTGAATAATTTCTCAAAGCTTGGAAAAACCGAAATAGGTTGTGTAGCAATCTTCTTCTTCAACAATTAAAAATTGTGGTCAGTTTGTTCATTCCATAAAAAATTAGTCTTCATGCCTCCTTTTATGGTGTCCAACATGGGAGCACAAATAGCACTGAATTGTCTAATAAATTTCCTATAATATTGTGCAAGACCATGAAAAATTCTTACCTCTGTTGCTATCTTTAGAGTAGGCCAATTGAGGATGGCTTCCACTTTGCTAGAGTCCATTTTCAGATTTCCATGAGATAGTACAAACCCAAGGTATACCAATTCCTATCTCATGAATTCACATTTCTCCAAATTTATCATCAACTTTTCATCATGCAGCTTCTTGATAACAATCTCTAGGTGTTGGAGATGTTCATCCTTTGTCTTGCTCTAAATTAGTATATCATCAAGATGTACCACCACAAATTTTCTAATGTAGTCTTTGAGGACTTCATTCATGAGTCTCATGAATGTGGAGGGGGCATTAGAAAGTCCAAATGGAATGACAAGCCACTCATAAAAACTATCATTGGTTTTGAAGGTTGTCTTCCACTCATCTCCCTCATGAATTATAATTTGGTGGTAACCACTCTTTAGGTCTATCTTGGTGAAGTACTTAGCTTCTCCTAGGAAATCCATTAGGTCTTCTATCCTAGGGATAGGGAACCTATACCTAATGGTTATCCTATGTATTGCTCTTGAATCAGTACATAGTCTCCAAGTTCCTCCATTTTTAGGTGCTAGGATAGTGGGTACGACACAAGAACTAATGCTCTTCCTAATAAGACCTTGGCTTAAGAGTTCTTGTATTTGTTTGGCTATTTCCTCATTTTTCTAAGGGGTTATCTTATAAACTACCTTATGGGAAGGGTATCTCCTGGTATGAAGTCTATCTTATGGCTCACAGCCCTTTTAGGGGGTAATGTTGATGGTTGTCCATTACTGACAATGCCTTCATAATTCTACAACCTATGTTGTATTTCCCTAGGTAGCTCTGGCTTCTTGGCTTCTTTGTCACTACTTACCTCCTTTTTCCTTAACACTAGTGCAAAGCTAACTCCTTCTTCTTCAAGGACTTCTAAGAACTCTTTCTCACCCACCATGAGAACATTGGGGCTTGCTGACTTCACCTCTGCATCTTCTAATAGTGACTGAATCTTGAATGTCACATTATCCTTTTTAAAGGAGTATGAGTTATTCACTCCATCATGCATGGCCTGCTGGTCAAATTTCCATGGTCTACCTAGGAGTAAGTGGCATGCGTCCATAGGTAACACATCACATAGAACCTTGTCCTTATATTTCCCAATTGAAAATTCAACCCAAGCTTGCTCATTAACTAAGACATGTTGTCCTTTGTTGAGCCATGTGACCTTGTAAGGGTTAGTGTGGGGTATCCTTTCCATTTTCAAATTGTTGACTACCTCCTCTGACACAATATTGTCAATAGACCCTAAGTCTATGATGACTCTACACACCTTACCCATCATTTTACACTTGATCCTAAACAGGGACCTCCTTTGACTTGGTTCCTCTTTGACTATTTCCTTAATCAGTGTTCTCCTCATCATGAGGTTCTCTCCTTCCTCTGATTCTAAGGGTACCTCAGGGGGTTTCACTCCTGCACTTGTCTCTTCATGAAAAAAATTAACTCTCTTATCACCTCCTTGAGAAGTACTACCTTTCTCTGGACATCTATAAGTAGGGTGTCCCATTTGGTTACAATGATAACACTTCATGTTGGAAAAATAGTTGCCTCTACCTTGTCCAACACTTCTTCCTCTATTGTTAGAGCTCCTTCCTCTACTACCTCCAATAGGGCCTCCTTGTTGTTTTGTATAATTAACCTCTCCTCGAGTCCTTGGCTCTAAAGTCCTTCCACCATATCCACTTCTTTTTCCTCTACTGTCTCTTCCTCCACCTCTTCCTCTTGAAGTGCTAGAGTCTTGTTTCTTCCTTAACTTCTCCTCTACCTTTACAGCAAGCTAGTGACATTTTTGAATGGTGTTTGGAGTCAAGAGACTCATCTCATCTTGAATTATTCCACTTGAGTCCATTAAGGTATCTTGCCACCTTTACCTTCTCATCCTGTGCAACTCGAGACCTAATACAAAGTCTTTGGAACTCTTTGGCATAGGAGTTCACATCCAAGTATTTTTGTCTAATACTTTGTCTTTTCTTATGGATTTGGATTTCATAATCCTCAGGTACATAAGCATCTCTGATTTTGGCTACCATTTCCCTCCATGTAGCAATTGGCTTATTGCCTTCTTTCTCTCTCTCATCTTGGAGGAATTTCCACCAAGTGAGTGTAGGGATTCTCAATCTACTCTTATCAACTCTCACCTTTTTATCCTCTATGATGCCATCACACTCAAAATGGTTTTCTAGTCCTTCTATCCAATCTAGGACTATCTTTGGTTCATCTTCCCGTTTAAGATTGGAATACCTTCTAGTGCTTTCCCACTCAAGGAATTTAATGCCTTTAAGAATGGTTCCTTAGCCAATATTGTGTTTGGTTCAAGGACCTCATCCTCCAAAAGGATCTCCTTTTGTTTCCCATCTACTTTATCTTTCACCTCTTCGGCCTTCTCATCTACTTCATCCACCTTTTCCTCTATTTGAGCCAATCTATCTTGGAGGATTCTATTCTCCTCTTCTTGATCTTCCACTTTCTTTGCTAACTCAACATTAGTCACCATCCTTGACTCTCCTATTAACTCATCTATTTGAAACATTCACCACAATTCTAATCAACCAAGCTCTGATACCAATCTGGTGTATGTGCTTCAAGGTGTGCTTACACAAGTTCTTTTAGGACCTTTCTTGTCCTATCTCCAAAAGATCCTATTCTCTCCTAGGATCTTACTAGCCTCAAGTATTCAACCTAAGACCTTCCAAACTCTATTCTAAGAGTCAACTTCCTTGTTCTTGGCCTTGAAGGACATCAACCATTTAGTTTTGTCTCAATACTTTCTACCACCTAGAAGACTCAAAGTGCTTCTTCAGCATAAATTGACATTGGGGTTGTAGGGGGTCCATTCCTCTTGAAAAAATTCATTTTCTTTCCTTTTGACTCCATTTTTATGGATCTTAAAGTTCTTTCCTATCGGGTTCAAAAGCTAGTTGTTTAGAGACCTAATAGGCCTAGTGTTTCTTGTAGCCCTTGGCATGGTCTTTTTCCCATTTCATGAAAAAAACTTCCATATGACTTGCAAAAAAAAGTGGATATTCAAATACCCTTTTTGAAGTTGTTAAAGATTCAAGAGGTTTTAGGGTTCTAAGGCCTCCATATAGTGGCTTCCTACAATGTAGGGCTAATAGGGCCAATAGGCCTATTTTTAAGGTCTTTTCTTGATTTCTTACTCAAAACCTAATCAAATGGATTGGCCAGTGCCCAATCTCTTCAACATGTAATGAGATATTCATATGGAACTTGGAACCATGCTTTTTCCATACATCCCATCATTCCCCTGCATGTAACACTCAAATCTTCACTGTCACACCTCTAACCGGGCACACTAGTCTCACCTAGAGCATGACTTTAGAATTTGAAGCTCAACTCTTTAGGTCTTCTTCCTTCACATACATACTATAAATAGGCTCCCCTAAAACATTCATCCACCCTTAGTATATTCCCACAATTAGATTTCATGGGGGAGCCATAGAAACTCAAACTACTCTAGACTAGACTAGTAGACTCCCTAATTACTAATCAGTTTATAAATGCCACTAAAATAACTCTATAGTACTTGCACAAAGAATTAAAATGTCTATTATGTAGCCTACCAGCATAGATCTAATGTTACTTTGAAGAATTCAATCCATCTAGTTACACTGTCACTCAAGAATGCTTGGATATGTCTTCTAACTAGAATTGCAAAGCTTCTTTCCTATTTCAAAACTTTCTTACATTCACTCCTACCTTGATAAATGAGCCATGAGGTATCATAAGATACTAATTCCACCATTGTAGGCCTTGGAATTGATTTCCCACACCTAGAATGGAGGGGATCTTATGTGGTTGAGTTGCATGCAACATTTGCACAAAGTTACAAATGTTGTCATGACAACTTTTGGCATCTTTTGTATTTATGAGGCAACCTATATTCTAGGACCTCTATCCCATTTAGTTCAAAGAAATAACATCATTTAAGCCTAAAAAGGCATCTTTCCTACTATGCCAAGATCTAGGACACATTAAGGCCCATTTCCCTAATCAAACCAAAACTAAGCATTAAAGCTACCTAACTAGACTAGGTTGGATTAGACACTAACTATCAATCCACCTAGTCACACACTTTGCAAGACCTACTAAGGTCCAAAATAAACACACTCTGACTTGGAAAAGGTCAGATACAAGCCAAAATATTTCAAGACTAGGAGGTTAGCCTAGGTGCTCTTGCACCATAAGATTTTTAAACACAAAGACCAATATTTTTACCTCTCCTACAATATTAATGAAATCATTGATAGGGAACATTTTAATATGGGGGTGAAAATAAAGGGTACATAGTTTTCAAAAGGTGTGATATTGAAATATGGCTCAAGGACATTAAGTATAATCATGTATTTCATTAGCATGATCATGATATATATTTAAAAATATTTGAAATATTTTTAGCCACTTTTGGGGCCATCTCTATATTTAATCCAAAACTTTTTAAAAACATGTATAAGATTTTAATTATTTCTTATTACAAATAAATTCTAGACTTTGATCTCTATTTTCTTCTATGCATCTTAAAGTTTTTAATTATGTTAAAAGATGGTTAATAAGTAGTGTAGGATTTGGAGAGTTTAGTGGGTTTTCTTCTACATGTTCTTTGTCTACATTCTATTTTTAAATATTCTTAGGTCAATGAGTTTTTGGTTGTGAGATTATTGCATAAAAACTACAAATAATAGAAAAAGTATAAAAAATAAATGAAAATTTAAATACAAAGACCTTTTTTTTACCTCGCCTTCCATATTCATGAAATCATTGATAGTGAGCATTTTAATATGGGATGTGAAAGTAAAGGGTAAATCATAGTTTTCAAAAGGTGTGCGACCTTTTGTAATATGGTTCAATAGCATTAAGCATAATCATATATTTAATTAGAATGATCATGATGTATATTTAAAAATATTTGAAATACTTTTAGCCACTTTTGGGCCCATCTCTATATATAATCCCAAACTTTTAAAAACATGTATAAGATTTTATTGTAATTATATTTGTAGGACATCAAATTTACCTATTAATAATGTCAATAGTGACATATAACCCTTTCCTTGATGTTAGTTAAAATATAAATAAATGGTTTGTTATCTAACTAAATAATCATAATATAAATATACAAATTTCTCACTTTTAACATTTGTATTAATAATTACCTCATAAGGAGACCATACAAGTTTGGAAGGAGATTAAACCTCCTGTTGTAGTTGAAGGTGATAGCACCAACAATGTGGAGTCAGACTTGGTGGGAGGTCAACAAGATATGGTAGACTCTAATGATCCACCTGACCTGGAGGAAGGGGAATTTGTTGAATCGGTTACCCATGTCTCAGACTCTTTGGCTAGTGGCTCTCCCCTGGAGTCTTCTCCTAGAATGGAAAACTCCAAGATCCCACCTAATGCTAGATCTTTGGGTTTTTAAATGAATGACTCAGTGCCTATGGAGGTTTTTGTCCCTATCCAAATTGATGACATGACCAATGCAGAAGGTTCCCTGCATATTGCTCAGAAGTATAGCGATGCAATGGGGGATTTTCCCTCGCCTATAAATCTTGAAAAGTCTAATGAAGAGGACTTTTATTTTTCCCCTAACACCAACTTCGGGAGTGGTGATGAGGACCCTATAGCTCATGATGGCCTTGATCTCATAAATTATTGGAATAGTGATCCCTAGACTATACAAATGGTGAAGAAATAGAAAAAATAGTAGAAAAAGATGTCTACTCCTGGTTCTAAGGGTGTAGTTATCTGTAGTAAAGAAGATGTGGAATCTAAGGTTCTTAAGGTGGACATTGGATCTAAAAAAAAAACCCAAGGAATATTTTCAAACAAAGAGATTAGAGAAAGAGAAAGCGAGAAGGATATTACAGATGGCAAGCAATTGACCATCCAGGGAGTTTGTACCCCGATTAAGAAATGAAATTCATTTCATGGAATATTAGGGGGTTGAATGCCTCCCATAAGAAGGATATGCTTTGTAATTTAGTTAGAGATCACAAAATAGATATCATTCTTGTTCAGGAGACCAAGATGGTGAAAGATGAAGTGGAAAAAATTAGAATCTTCAAAAATGGAGGCGTTGCTGGCTCTAGCTCTGATGGGGCCTCGGGTGGTATTGTTGTCTTTTGGAACCAAAATAATATTAGAGGTGAAGTTTTAGAAGATAATCTAAACTACTTGAGCATCAAATTTTTCCACCTCAAATCTGATTTTGAATAGGTTACTACTAATATTTATGCTCCTAATACCAAAGTTGGTAGGGCTAATTATTGCAAGATGGTTGAGATTCAAAGACTCTCTTTCCAAGATTCTCCTTGGTTGGTTATGGGTGATTTCAACCATCCTTTGAAAGATAATGAGAATTTTGGAGGGGTTGATAGCCAGAGTCAACTGGATGGTAGAGTTGAGATCATGGATTTTGTTAATAGATAGGCTCTCTTTGATATTGACCTCCAAGGGGTTAATTACACTTGGTCTAATAGAAGAGTTGGTTCAGATCTTATCCAGGTCTACCTAGATCATGATCTTCATTGGTAGTTGGTTCAACAATTTTGGGTTCTCGCTGTCCTCTCTCACAAAGATTGGGTCAAATCATTTCCCTCTCTCTTGTGTTGCTAACTCAATTCATACTACTGGTAATTTCCCCTTTAGGTTTGAGAAAATGTAGATTGATCACCCTGAGATTGAGAAGATGATTAGGGGGTGGTGGAAGGTGAACATTCAGGGCACTGCTATGTTTAGGGTGTCTAAAAAACTTTAGCATATTAAATAGAATATAAAATATTGGAGTAAGGAAGTGTTTGGTGATATTTTTAAAACAAAGCATGATCTGAAAAGGGAGTTTGATGATATTCCGGAGACTATCCAACAAATTGACATGTCTCAAGATCTCAAGGATAGGGAGGAGACTCTTTTAGCCAAAACTCATAATATCATCTCTAAAGAGGAAGAGTACTTGAGATAGCGGTTAAGATCGACATGGCTGAAAGTTGGAGATAAGAACACCAGGTTCTTCCATTTGTCTGCATCTAAACATAGAGCGTCCAACATAATTTATAGACTCGGGCTAGATTTCAAAGAGGTAAGTGATGATAAGGATATTTCTTTGGCTATGGTTGAATTTTTCTCTTCTCTCTTATCTAAAGATCATGCACTTTCCCTGGATAACCAAGCCTCGCTTCTTGATGCTATCCCCTCCATATTGGATGATGTTACTAATAAGAAGCTCACCGCTATTCCCTCCTCAGAGGAAATCAAGATTTTTGTTTTCTCCTTTGAGGGTGATAAGTCCTTGGGCCCGAATGGGTTTCCTTTGTTCTTCTTTCATAAATTATGGCATATTGTGGGCCGGATATCTACTATATTGTGAAATAATTCTTTGGGTCTAGAACTATGCTTAAAGAAATTAATGCTAACTTCATTGTCCTAATTCCCAAAAAGCCTAGAGATGACTCTGTTGATTCCTTCAGACTGATCAGCTTATGTAATTTAGTGTATAAAACTTTCTCCAAGGTTCTTCCCCTTATTTCTTCCTATTCTAGCTATTCTCCCCAATATTATTTCTTCCTAGTAGAGTGGCTTTGTCCTTGGCAGGAAAATCCTTGATTCCATTATGAAGGTGCACGAGGTTATTCATTTGACTCAATACTCTCTCAACTTTGGTTTTCTATTGAAACTCAATATCTCGAAGGCCTATGACTAGGTGGATTGGGATTTTTGGATCAAGGTTCTTCGTTCCTTTGGCTTCTGTAAAACACTATTGTAGCTGGTGTTCCATCTCATTAGTACTTTTATGACTGCGGTTATTGTGAATGGCTATTCTTCCAGATTCTTCAAGCCTTTCAAGGGGCTTCAACAAGGTGATCCATTCTCTCCAATTCTCTTTTCCATCCTGGCAGAGTGTCTTGGTAGCTATTTTTAGAGACTGGTGACCGATGGATCCATCAAGGGTCTCATTCCTTCTTCTACTTCTAGGTCATTCTCCCATGAGCAATTCTTTGATGACACTATCATCATGGGATCTTTGACCATCCAGGAGGCTAGAATGATTAAACAGGCTCTTTCCAATTATTCTCAGGGCACTAGACAAATTGTTAATTGAAACAAGAGCTCTTTATTTTTTATTAATACACCAGTGGAAAGACAGTATAGAATGGCCAGAATTATTGGATGTGATATTGGTACTTTACCTGCCACCTAGCTTGGTCTTCCCTTGGGCTTAAGACCTCCTGAATATTTTTGGGATAGAATTGTGGACAAATTCAATAGGAAATTATCCAGCTCAAAAGGAGCTTTCCTTAGTCAAGCTAGTAAACTCCAAATCTTAAAGGCCTCTCTGTAGAGTCTCCCTATCTATGCTCTAAGTTTTTTAAGATTCCTGGTAAATTTGTAGACATTATTGAGAAGATTCAGAGAAATTTTCTTTGGTCAGGGGTGGAAGAAACAAAGAGATTGGCCTTAGTTTCTTGGGACAAGGTTTGCACTCCTAAGAAGTGGGGAGGTTTGGGGATCTGCCCCTTGAGAGTCACCAATCAGGTGTTACTGGCTAAGCAAATTTGGAGGATCTTTGGTGAGAAAAAAGAGTGGAATGAGATCATCCACAATAAATATCTTTACTCTTTCCCTCATATTTTGGATTTTATGATGTATGTTGTGAAGGTGTAGGGTTCTTTTATTTGGAATTGCATCCAGCAAGTTAAGGATATGACCTTCAAGGGAGCTAAGTGGTATTTGTGTAATGGTAGAAGAATTAAATTCTGGGAAGACTTCTAGCTTAAAGATTACCCTCTGAACTCTATCTCTTCCTTCCAACCTTTTATTGACATCTGTTTACAAAGATCTGGTCCATGGGTTAGAGACTACTATGGGAGCCAGTCTTGGATTGATCTTTATGTTGTTGATATTTCTCTTAAGCCTCTGATGCTGGATCTGAATATTTGGAAAGTGCACACTTCTAGGATAGATGAGATGATTTAGTGGATTCTCCCTTTCAGAGTCTTTTATGTTGCCTCTGTCTCTGAGATTTTGTTGAAGCAGTCTGATCCTCCTACCTTTTGGGCCCAAGTTTGGGATAAACGGTTAATTCCTAAAATTAATATTTTCTTTTGGCTAGTTTTGCAGAAAAAATTCTTACTCTCGATAATCTCCAAAAGAGAGGCATGGTTTTTCCCAATAGATGCTTTCTTTGTAAGAATTCTAAGGAATCAGTCTACCATTTGGCTATCGACTGTCGGTACTCTTGGGAAGTTTGATGCCTTATTTTGCAATGCTGGAAGTTATGCTAGTTTTTTTGGATAATATGGAGAATTTCTTCATCCAATGGAGAAAGGTTGAGGTTCTTATGGATAGGATGGTGTGGAACATCATCACCCCTCATGTTATCTAGAATCTGTGGAGAGAACACAATGACATAGTGTTGAGAGATACTGCCCTCCCTCCAGTGGTTATAGCCAAGAAGATTAAGAGAAGCATCAAGGATAACTGTACTACCATGATTGGAACTATGCTGGATTTTACTACTGGAGGTAATCTTACTGGCACCAAAATGAACTCTTCTCAATGTGAGAATGTCATCTGGCTTTCCCCCCTCCTACTAGATCAAAGCTAATTTTGATAGTGCAGCGAAGGGTAACTTGGGATCTACTGGCTATGGTGGGATTATTCGGGATGACATGGCAAACTGTCATGCTATCATGGTGCTCCCCATTAGCATGTAGACCAATCATGTGGTGGAGGCTATGACTCTCCTTCAAACTTTAAAAATTATTAAAAAGGACATGTCTTTGAACATGTAGATTGAAGGCGATTCCATGAATATTTGAAACTGTATTAAAGGCATGACCAAGCCATCATGGACAATTAAGGCAATTATAGAGCACGGTCAAATTATCATTAACTCCTTTACGCGGGTTATTATTTCCCACAACTTTAGGGATGCTAATAGTACTGTGGATGTGTTGGTGAATATCATTGTCAGGGCTAAGGACATCATGACTTGACAAGGAGGAAAGGATCTGACCGTTGATTTGAAGGCCAAGTTGGCATTTGATAGAACTCACAACAAAAGAGAAGATTTGGAATATCTTAGTAGCTATGATGAAAAGACACAAGTTTTTTAATGTAGTTATAAGGGTTACAAAAAGGCTCAATTTTCCTAAGATAACTGAGTGTATACATGCATATATTAGCGTGGTGTCCTATTTAAAGGCTGCCATTGTTTTCTATATTTGCTTTGTTTCTGCTATTTCTGTTGAGTGTCTCTTCTCTGAGGGTATTATGGGTGGTGGGCTTAATCACAGGGAGTTGAAGGACTATAATAAGTAGGAGAATATGACTAAGGTCTGGGAAAAGATTAGGAAGGGTGGCCTCACCATGTACATGGAACGCCTTCATGGGTTCAAAGATGATGTCACGATAGCTTTTTTTTGAGTCTTGGAAGGACGACATTGTGACCATAGGAGGAATGACTGTGAAAGTCACCAAGGAACTCATCACGGAGGTGTCTAGGTTGAACATTAAGGGCATGAAATTTTATAGAGACAAGAAAATATCCCAACAAGCTATCCATCATTTCCCTAAAGACAAGGTGGAGGCTGCGTGCTTGGTGAAGGACTCTAGTGGCTATTATGATGTGGATGCTTTTAAGGAGATTTGGGCAAAGGTCATGACTTCTATCATGGAGTATATCACTCTGAATCGTAGGTATAAGTGTGCTCACTCCTATCATTTCATATTTCTTTATCATTTCAGATACAAGGTTAGGGTTTCTCTCATATTCTTTCTATTGCAGTCCCTTCATCATAGCATTATTAATCATAGGAAGAAAGGGAACAAGCCCATTCTGCATGAGGGTCTATTCTTTTAATTGTGGATCATATTAAGAAAATTATTGTTAGTAGCCCTATTAGCTCCTCACCTAGGGCCTCTAGTTTTACCAAGGCTTTAGGGAAACATATTAGGTAGGGTGAGAGAAAATAGGAGATGTCAGCTAGTAAAAAATTGAAATTGGATAAGAAGGGTGGCATGGAAATTGATTCTAATGGTGAGAGCGTTGAGGGTTATGCTGCCACTGTTAATTCGTCTGATGGGGATAGAAAAGAGTCTATGTCAATTTTGGTTAGCGATTCAGGTGACAATGAGGACAAGGATGACTTTTCCACTGCTACCAAGGAAAAAGTGGATGACCTTGTTGCTATGGACAAAGATGTAGATGTGGGTGGTCAAAAGGTCCCCATTCTGGTGAATTATGATAGATCTAAGGAACATGATGTTCCTATCTCCCCAAAGCTAGAAGTGGTTATGGAGGTGCAGTCGGAGAGGAAGGAGGACAATGATACTCCTATTTTGGAACCTGATGAGAAGGGTAATTACCCTTCCAGTTCTAGGAACATTTCCTTTATGAAAATAGTTGACATGCAGGAGTGGAATCTTCAACTCCTAAAAGAGGATATGGATGATAAGATCGACCCCCCTTTCAGAGTCCTTCAAATGGTGAAGGAAATGTCAATGTACTCATTCTGCCTGATGCAATGGGTCTTCTAAGAAATTAAAAGTCTCAACCTCAAATTATGCTCCCTCTCTACCAAGGCTATTGGGTCAGAGTGGATAGATGTCTAAAAGGTCAACGAGGGTGAGAAAAACATGAATGAAATGCGGGACAAGATGGAAAGCCTAGAGAATACTCTTAAGAAACACATGTTGAACAATAACCTTTTCATGGGTTCTGCAATGGAGTGCTTCATGACTATCAAGGCGGAGCTAGATGCTGGGTCTCCTACCATGAAGCTCGATGATGATAAAGAGGATGTGGATGACACTGGTCCTAGAAAATGGACTCGGTCTGCAAAAAGGAAGAAGATCCATGAAAGGATCCTAGAGCTTTCAAATTTGAACGTGGCCATTAAGAAAGTGTCTGAGGCCAAGAAAGAGGTGGAGGGAACTCGTCTTGATTTTTCCTAGGTCCTCTTGCTCCCTTGTTCCTATTCTTTTTTAGTTTTAAGGGTTTTTTGTTGCTGGGTGTTGTTTTCAATTTCTAGTTTTTTGTTTTTGTGTGCTGGTTCTGGGTCTTGCGGGCTGGTTTCTAGTCCTATTTCATTTCAGTGGACTTAATGTTTAATCTTATTTTATAAGACTTGTAAGGGGTTTTGAGTCCCCATAAAACCTATTTTTACCTGCAATCAAAAACATTTGTACTAATAATTAAACTTTGATTTTCAAATAAAAAATTCAATTTATCATTTATTGAAAAATATATTCACAATCATTATATTAGATGATACACTTTGGCAAATGAATTTGTATTTAATTTTAAAATAAAATTTACTTTCCATTTTAACTTTTATCGAGACAAAAAATTAAACACATAATGAATGGTAATTGCAAAAATAAGGTGCCCTTATACACTTAACAAATTAGTAGAGAAAATTAGACGATAATTATCATCAAATAAATATTTGACTAGATGGATTAGGATATGCCTATTCCATTTCAAATCATAATTTAAAAAAATAATATTGCAAAGAACCTTGAATTGAAGTTAATATGTAATGATTTTTCAAAACATATACTCACAATAGATGATACTATATGAGTAATTAGTGGAATGAGCTATACATAGTCTCCTTGTAGCATATAACATCAAATATATAAGAAATATTCAATTCTAATTCACTTAGATTAATATTTAATTTATAAGTTAAATCTTGAAGTTAAGAGAGACCATAAATTAACTTGGTATAATATACTTATGGGACAATACTATTAAATATCTACATAAGTAGGTCATTATTCACAATGTTGTCCTCTAATCTAGTGGGAAAAAATGCTGAATCATACTTGATATCATTCCCATCATCTAGGTTATCTATGTACAAAGTAACACATGAACAAACTAAGTGGCACAAAACATCAAGAAAATGCCTATTCTCATGCAACCTCATTTACATTAGTTCAAGAAATTGGGTGCCATGTTGAACTAGGGAGTCTATTATTGATAATATTAAGATTCCTAACCTCTAGATAGTTTCCTTCGCAACTTAGAGGAATACCACATGATAAATTAATTTGTATGCATGCAAAATCTCTAAGGTAGGTCAACAACCCCAAGTGTTTTTGTTTATACTACATAGAGCCATGCCTTTGCCTTGAAATTATGTGTGGTTAAAAATAGTTTAAGATTTCAATCAGGATAAACTCAAAGTAGAGTTTTCTCAAGAAATATAAGTTGACATAGCAATATTACTAAATAGAATAATAAAATACCCTCCATCACCTATTCCAAAATTTATTCATATCTTATTGTTGCACCAAAGAACAGGGAATCTTTTGGATCATATGATTAGGGATCATGGGGCCCATAATACAATCATGCATTTCACTAGCATTATCGTGTTATGCACTTAAAAAAAACTTTAAAATACAGTTTAGCCCACTTTTTGGTCTCCACCATACACAAACCCAAACTTCAACAAATATGTATAAGATTGTTTTGATGTGTCATTTCTCTTACAAATAAGTCACATTTGCCTCATCAATAGTGTTGATAGTGATGTTGACCCTTAGTGTTGGTGAAAAGTTGAATAAATGATTTAGTCCTATCTAAATAATTATAAATATTACCCACTCTCTTAACATTCTTATAGTAATTAAATTTTGATTCTTCAATGATAAAATAAACTTACTTATTGAGAAAGGCATTTATAAGCATTATAGTATAAACTTTGATTGGCCTAATTAATAGGCCACATTTTAGAAAAGCATTTCTTTGTTTTAATATATCTTGTAATTACTATTTATATTGAAGAACTATAGAGTTGAAGTTGACACCCATTTAGGTTTGGTGTCTACAATGAAGAGTGTGTCCTTAAATCAAGTGGCTTTATGTTATTATTGGTTTTTGTTATATAGCTTTTTTTAAATTTGTCCTTTCAGAACTAAATTATATAACACTCATATTTGACTTATATATTAAAAATAGTGTACTTATTTATCAACCATAAATATATTCAACATATTAATGTCATGTTTTGACTTAAATATTTAAATTAAAAAATAATTTTCTATTTTCAAAGATTATAATATTTTAAATAGAAATTAAAACACTTACTAAATGTTTATTAGATTTTACTAATTAAAAGTCTACTAAACAATCATATAGTGGGCTAATAGTCACTATTCTCTTTAGAAAAGGTTAGTAATTAGATGAATTGTGCAACTTTAAATTGGTACCAATAGTGCATAGTTATTGAGGTATTTGTACAATCGTACAATGTTTTTAGTTGTCACAAGGAATGAGTAATGGGACAATAAGGAATAAGAAATGAGCTTTTAACTCATGCGAACATAACATATCCTACGACGTTAAATATACATGATTAAGTCACATATAAAGATCAAAAAAACATGGTAGATATATATTATTTCAAAACTTAATGTGCTCCAAAATAACTATTGCATATTAAATAAAAAAAATAGAGAGCACCTGATCAATACGTTGTACTTGCTAATGCTGAGAATCAGAGAGGCTTAAAAAATAGGGAAAATGAGAGCGACGTTTCTCCGTCTGGGGTGGGAAAAGGAGGCGTGGTTGTGAGTGTGTTCAGATGGCATAAGCAATTTGAAGAGTCATTTCAAGAGGTCATTTCGTTGCCGCATTTGAAGGGTTTTTACCTAGTGGGGAAGAAATGAATGGGAGTGACGCAGATTGTGTGATGGAACAGTGAGTTCATGTTCATGCACTCTCTCTTTCTCTTCTGCGTGACGCCTGGAAACCAATTCATCACGCCCTCCCTCCTTATAAATACTGTGGACCTCCTCACCACACGTGAAACCCCTCCTTACAAGGGTTTCCAGCTCTAAACTCCTTTGTTTCCTTCTCTAGACTCCATCGGTTGGGGTGCACATGTTCATGTTGAAGAGAAGAGCGGGTGGAGGGAATTGTAAAGCTCAGGAGGGATAGCGCCATTTCCTCTTCCTCTTCCCTTTCCTCCTCCTCCTCAGATTCAGGCTGAGGGTGAGGCTGAGGCTGAGGGTGCGGGTGAGGTTGAGGGTGCGGGTGCTATCCATCCTGAGCTTTATAATTCCTTCCTGCCATGCCATGTCATTATATTGGATTCTCTATTCTTCTTTCTCTTCGTCTCTGTGTAAGCTAATATCACCTGCCTTTTCTCTTATCTTCTATGTATCACTCAAAGATGAGGAATTTATCACTGATTTTAGCTAGCAGCCACTGTCGATATTGAAACTTCCATTTTCCAGGTTTAGACATTAATACTTGTTTATGATTCAATTCTTCTTCATGGCTTCCTCAAAACCAATTTCGTGTATATGTTTGTGGGTAATAAACACAGAAGCGGGAGCCCAACAAGTGATACAGGGAAATGAAAAATAGTAATACCCAAATCTGCGATCATCAACTGTATGACTGCTAATCTCTATGGCTGGTTTGCCTTGAAATGGTAAGAAAAAATACGTTTACTTAAAAATGCTTGCAAGAAATTTATAATACCGTATCACCATTTTGTACTGTCTGTAATCTACCGTGACCTAGAATCCACATAAATGGCTTATTAGCTTGTGCAATTGTATAACAGTGAGTCACACACATCGGGAATCATTCATTGATAGGAATGACCTGTTTATTCCAAGTACAGAGCCATTTAAGGCAAATGTTGTATTGGTAATATTTGGACATCATCTTCGTTGGGCATTCGATGAATTTAGGTCAAACAGACATGTTAAGCTATATTGAGAGTACCCTTTATGAATAAAATTAAAAAGATTAGTGAAAGAACAAACATCTGCGCCTGTGGAGGCCATGGCAGTTAATATCAGCCCTAGATAAAGTGTTGCATTGCTTTTAGGCTAAATAAATGTAGATCCCCCAAATCAAAACCGTCATGAGCTCTTTCTTCTCAAGTACTTTTGTGGATCCTACAGTGGGAAGTAACAGTAGCCTACTATATTAACATGAGAATAGATTCTGGTCACAACAACAACAACAAACATTGAACTGCTATTAATATAATTGTGTATTGTTTTGGTATTCCTGTGCTCAACGTTTCTATTCTATTAATTTTCAAGTTTGTTTGTCAAATTCAAGCTGATTGCTAGTAGCAAAATTTATACAGCCTTTTCAAGCATCTCGTATAGTCTCATCGAGGCTGCAAATGTTATAAAGCATTTCCCAGCTACTTTTAGATCAACCTCCACAACGTGTCTCGTCTTTAGTATGTTGATTGTATCCAAATCTGCTAGGTACTCTTTTCTCAGTGGTGAGTTTGGAATTATATTTCGAAACCTTTAAATAAGTCATCGAATTTGTATATATGATTGAATTAGGATGAACTGGGGAGTTTTTTTTGTTTTTTTAAAATAATTTGTCCGTAGCTGGACAGTTAGTCTGTATCCAGTCTCTTTTCTATCTTTACAGATTTTAAATCTTTTAATAGTTAAAATTATTATAGTATTTTCTTTCCTCATTTTTGTTTTGTTTCAGAATTATTGATTATTTTTTAGTTTTGATTTTCAATTGTTCTGATTAAGTTCAATGGGAAAGGGTCCCAACTCAACAAGAAAACAATCAAGTCATACAATAGCTCGAAAGGAATTCACAAGCAGTGAATTCAACCAGTAAAAACAAACCAGTAAAAAGTCTAGCAACTAAACTAACCAGAGTCCACGAACAACAAACAGAAAATTAAATTGAAAGAAGCTAGTCTTCCATCCATTCCTCATTGAGTTGTTTGAGAGTGTCCAGAAAAGAAGATTTTCTGGTCTGACACATCAATTGTTTCTTTTATGAAGATTATTATGATTTCTTCTTGAAGATTTGGAGACTGGTAAAATTTAATTTAAAATTTAAAATTTAAATTTAAATTTGATTTTGTTTGGATAGGTGGTTATATTATTTTTGTGCTCTAGTTATACTAGTTTATTTATCATTTGTTGTTGTAGTTTTATTTTTAAAAATTAGATATCTTTGAGATGAGTTGTTGGACTTGTGTGTCATAAAAAATTGGAATAGAAACATGCAAGCATACAAGAATATATGTAATTAAAAAACAATTCTAACCAAAAGAGCTAGTATGTATGAAAAATCTCATGTTGCTCTCCTCTTAAGATAGTCAAGTTAGACCAAGTCTTTGAATCAATTAGATAAAGGTAATATTCAATTACATAAAGATTGTTTTCCTTTTTTTTGGTCATTAAAAAAAATATTCAATTCGGATTGAACCAGGAGAGGCCATAAATAGAGAACCTCATCTCTAGCATGAACACACACACAAATAAAATGACTATTCCAAATCTGTGAGTATAGTAGCCTAGGATGGGTACAAAGTGCATAAGCACCCCAACCCAATGGGGGGTATTGAGAACCAAGCACTAGTATGAACACCAACAACATCAATGTGAAGGTCCAAACCCACAAGCGCAACAAATCAACAAGGTACAATACCTTCTGTTAGAGCATGCTTATTAGTTGATTTAGGCACACTTGCGTATGTTGTTTTTAATTAATTATTCACATGCTAGAGAATATTATCATGCATAATTAAAGCAGATGTTTGCACATTCATGTTCTAGCTCAAGTTCACTTAGTGAGTCTAAATTTAGCTCAGTCTAATTTAGTTAGGCTCTAATATCAGGTTGAAGGTTGCAACACAAGCACCTAGGATCAAACATCAAATGAAAGCACCTTCCACGAGCAAAGGTAGAAATTTTTTTTTTCTATATTCCTCAAAAGAAAAAGAATTACAATTTTCAAGATAATTACAATGAAGAATTCAATTGCTTTTATAGAAACTAATTGTGCTAAAAATAGAAGAGCTAACTCAAACTAAAAAATAGCAAACTAAAGCTAAGATATGCAAACTAGAAGTGCATGGCATGCACAATATGCCATGTATAGAGTTTTTTGTCTCCCTAAGTTTCACTTAAGGGGGGTGCCAGAGCATACATATTAGTTTCTTTAGACACACTTGCATATGTTTCTTTAATTAATTATACACATGCTAGAGAATATTCTCATACATATTATTATGCATAATTAAAGTACATGTTTGCATATTCATTCTCTAAAGTTCACTTAGTGAGTCTAAATTTAGCTAAGTCTAATTTAGTTATGTTTTAGTTTTCATATTGTGCATGTCACGCACTTCTAGTTTGCACATCTTAACTTTAGTTTTCTATTTTTTAGTTTGAGATAGCTAAATTCTATTTTTAACACAATTGTTTTCTATAAAAGAAATTGAACTCTTTATTGTAATTATCTTACAAATTATAATCCTTTCTCTTTTGAGGAGTATAGAATTATTTTCTTACTACCCTTTCTTGTGCAAGGTGCTTTAATTTGTTGTTTGATCCTCGGTGCTTATGTTGCAAACTTCAACAATTTCAATCATAATAGACTAACACGGATTTTGAACCTTGTGACTACGACAACACTGCCATGATTTTACCACCTCACTATGTCATGAATGACAATTGTATTGGAATTATTAATAGTAAGGATGACGTGGATCATTTACTACACATAATGCAACACATCATAAGAACTATTTATAACATGGATCTATATTTATCTTTGGTTGTGTAGAAAGTGACATCAACTGATAATATAAGAAGAGTTATCCTACACAAATGAATTTGGATACTTAGTTGCAAATCATGTGATAGTGGTATTATAAGAAGTTTCCTACATGGTTCTATATTTTATGCGACATAAGAAATTAATGATAATTCTTTTAAGGGATTTATTATATGAATTAAAAGAATATACATGAGCATGTGAAAATTATCTTTCTAAGTGCAATATTCAACAATGATAACTAGTTGATTTTTGATGTGTAGTAATTTCTACTTACGTGCTTCAAAGCACCTAAAAAGTTGTATGGGAGATTGTTTATTCAAATAAAATTATCAAGTAATACACAAGAGGCAACTAACATAACAAATTCGATTGTGGTCAAATATATCACTATAAGAAACATTCTATCAAAAAGGAAGATATGGGGTTTTATTAAGTGTAATATGCAATGGAGTGACAACTAAGGTTGATACTTGACTATATGCAATTTAACCCAAATCATCTTAAATTTAAGTCTTACTAGGAAAAAATACTTGGTCTAAGTCAAGATACTATATATTATGTGATATAAGGTTGATGCATAAAAAATATCATGTAGTCTATACTAATTTTAAAATGCGGTCTATCTTAAAAAAATGTTGACTTAGTTTTAAATAAAAATTTAGAATTATGCAAAAATTATAGCAAGAATTATTTTCAAATTTCCAGGTTATGTGGAAAACATAAGGCTCAATACATATATAAAATTTTGTTGAAAATCCATTTTGTTGATATCTTAATGAAGAATAAGGATTTTCAGATGTAAAGTTTTAGCTTAAAATAATTAATGATAAACACTCTCTCTCTCTCTCTCTCTCTCTGTATATATATATATATATATATATATATATATATATATATATATATATATATATATATATATATATATATATATATATATATATATATTTGTGCGTGTGCGTGTGCAGGTATATGTGTATCATAACTTACAAGTTTGTTTTATCAACTAAATTACTGATTAAAGATACATGAGATACATTAGATTTTATTTTTAAAGTGCATTTTTACAACATATTAAATAACATATGTAATATTTTATTTAAATGAAACAAGAGAAAGTTAAAAATATATAATCTCTTGTATTTACTTGTGGAGTATAATTATAATAAATATTCCCATGAAAATTTTTTGTCTGGTTCAAGGTTGGATGGATTAGGAATAACTGATATTTTTCCTTGTGTTCTTTGTGGTCATTTTATCGAGTCCTCGAATCATCTCTTTTTATATTGTCTGTTTACCTAGGAATGTTGGTATTGGCTCTTCAAAATGGTGAGATGGTCTTCGGCTGTATGTCCCTCTCTAGAAGCCCATTTTAAAAGTTGGTCAATTTTGTGCTCCTCTTGCTTCTTTTCATGCATTTGAGAAGTCGGTCCCTCACTACGAATATGGAGCATCTAGCTAGAATGAGACGATAAATTTTTAGGAAGAATAATATCAGATTTCCACAATCCATTTCAAATGTGTGTGTTTCTAGATTTGATTGTGTGTGTTTTTAGCATCAATGTTTTGGATCACACTCTATGATCCATCATCAGGAAGAGAGAGTGCAAGAATTGTAAAAATAAAGGTGTAGACCAAGCCTATCTACACCTTTATTTTTACAATTCTTGCACTCTCTCTTCCTGATGATGGATCATAGAGTGTGATCCAAAATGTTGATGCTAAAAACACACACAATTGAATCCAGAAATGCACACACATTTTAGGATGAAGTCTTTCTCTTTTAAAGACATCCTATTCACTATTGAAAAATGTATATTTGAATTTTTTAGGTCCTTTATTTATAAAAATCTTAATAATATGAAGAAATTTTATAACTAGGATAACGAGATCACTAATTCCTGGTCACTATTGAGATCTTTGCCAATTCAAGTGTTGGTTACGAAAAGGTTGATAAGATAACAAAAAAAAACACTCCTGCAAAATGGATCCCTTCTAAAGATAAATACAAATTTTATTATGGCAGGGCTTCTAGGGTAAACCCAAGTATGTATGGTATAGGTATTGTCATTTTTTATTCATATTCTAAAATTATTAAAATAGTGTGTAAATAAATTGAGGAAGGTACTAATAATAAAGGAGAAATTAAGGCCTTGGTCCTTGGCATTGATGTGGTTATTTCTCTTGAGATCAAGGATATAATTATATGTTTACATTTTTTATTTTTTTGAAAGTTCAACTTCAGCTAGGAGCCAAGGACTGATGGGATTCTATGTTTACATTTTGTTAAAATATAAAAAGAGAAAACTAAAATCACAATTTAAAACAAAATCAAATATTCAAACACAAAATACTAAACACTAGTTTTATAGTGGTTCACCATAAATGGATACTATTAGAAAGTAAAGTCCACCAAGATAACTAAGAGGGGGGTGAATCAGTTATCAAATAAATATAACTTTTATCAACCTTAATAGATTTTAACCATGTAAGCAATGTAATCAACAACCATAGAAAGATATGCATGCATAATAACACAATGACACAAGATATGTTGACTAGGGAACCTCTTGATCAAAGAGTAAACCCTAGTGGGAATGATGCCCACAAAAGATGCACTAATATGAATATTCCTTGTGAAAGGATGGACTCTGTTAGGAGTCTTATGAAATACATTCAATACATATGAATCCCTGTTAGGAGATTTTGAATCCTTGTTAAAAGATTCTAACCCTGTTAGGAGTTATGGAAGACAGAAGGATCCACTCCCCAAACAGCTTCAGGGTAAGATCACTGAAATCACTGTCCAACTGATCTTTGTATTACTCAATAGAATAATACCAAAATATTACTAACCTCAAATTTCCAATACTCCTTTGACTGTGCAAAACCGCACCAACTCCTTCTTCAGATCTCAATACCAAATCTCAGTACTTCGCATATCCTCTTTCAAAAAAATTTCTTTCACAATACACTTACATTCATTACATTCCACATTACAACAAGGCATACATTCCTTCCATTATACCACACTCAAGTAATTACAAATGAGTCGGCATACAAATTACAAAATAAAACTTTCCACATGTTACATCAAAATTACACAAAACTCTCAGTTTCCAATCAATATAATTCTTCACTCGTGCGACCTCAGATCTTGCGCTATCATCCACATCACTATCAAGATGTCTCCAACTACTCTCTAACTACACATAACCATATTCCATCCTAATTAGGAGATATCATCCGATTTCCACAAACTGCTACTCAGGAACACTGCTTGAGTACTACTTCCACTGATTTCCTCATAACTTCCATGAATAAATGAATTACTATCTACACTCTTAACCACAATCTTATAACACATCATAGAGTGATTCCCCAACTCTACATAGCTTCATCTTCAATATCCCAAGTGCGCTAACTCAAACACTGTCTTCTTCTCTACTAATCTTTAGTAGATCACTGTGTTGACATCAATGACAATCATAGTCATGAATGCAACAACAACTGCTATAGAATGGCTACTAATACTCCCCCATAGGATATATTTAGCATTCATTCCTAACAATCTCCCCCATTGGCATTGATGGCAACAAAGATGAAAAAACATCCAAGTTCCATAAATCCAACAAGTTAACCTTTGTTAACTTCAAAGTTGCCTATTATCGCAACAATTTGTTTTTTTTTGCAATTGTGACTATCTTTGTTAGCTATGAGATCATGGAGGAGGGCTTAACCGCAAAGAGATGAAGGACTGTGTGAAATGGGAAAATATGTCAGAGGTCTGGTATATTCTCACTAAGGGTGGTCTTTCTACCTACATGGAAAGATTACATGGGGCTAAAGATAGTGCCACTAAGCTATTTATTGATTCCTGGAGAGATGGGCTATCACTATTGCCAGTATCACAGTGAACATCATGGAGGAACTCATTTCTGAGGTGTCTGGTCTTAGTACTAAGGGCATCAAATTTTACTGTGATAACAAAGTTTTGCGAAAGGCCATTCGGTGCTTTCCCGAGAGTAAGGAGGAGAAAAAAAGTCTGGTGAAAGAGTCTAGTGGGTGCTATTATGTGGCTCTGTTCAAAGAAATCTGGGTGACGATTATGATGGTGATAATAGAATATTTTACCCTAGATGATAAGTTCAAATAGGCCCATTCCTACCACTTTTTTTTTCTCTGTCATTTTCATCATAAAATTAGGGTGTCCCTACCTTACTATATTCTTCAGTCCCTCTGTCTAAGTATTTCCCAGCATAGGAAGAAGGAGAAGAAACCCATTCTTCATGAAGGATTGATTCTTCTAATTGTGGAACATATTAAGAAGACTGCCAGTGCTAGCCCTGTCATTTCCCCTTCCAAATCTAGTTCAGGTAAAAAAAGAATTAGGGACGTGGTCGTTAAAGAGGATAGTTATTTAGGTAAAAAATTGAGGAAGGATAAGGAGGTTGCTATGGATACGGATACTTCTGTAGATAGTGTGGAAGGTTATGATGACATGGTCGATTCTACTGAGGAAGATAGTTACTCTTCGACCTTGATCTCAAAAATGTCTTCGAAGGAGAATGACAACACTAAAGATGAGGTCACGGGTACTATGGAAATGGGTAAAACCTCTGGTATCAAGAGTAATAATGAGGATGATAAGAATGAGGAGGATGTGGGTGGTTAGAAGGTGCCCATTTTGGTGGACTATGATAGCTCTAAAGATCACGACATGCCCATCTCCCCTGAACTTTAAGTGATCATGGAGGTTGGGTTGGATACTCAGAAGGAAGCTATGGAAGTGGAGAATACTTCCCCTGTTGCGGAGATGGCTTCGCCAGGTGCAGAGAAAGTGAATGATCCTGGCAATTCTCAGAACATTCCTTTCATCAAAATTGTGGACATGCAGGAACATAATGTTCAATTACTGAGGGAAGATATGGATGATAAAATTGACCCCTCCTTTGGGGTTCTCCAAATTGCCAAGGCTACTTCCATGTATTCTTTTTATTTAATGAAATGGGTTTTCTAGGAGATCAAGAATTTAAACATAAAGCATTTCTCCCTTTCTGCTAAGGTGGATTCTCCACAGGATAAGCCGGAGTCTGGTGTGAAAACTATGATGGACAATATAAAAAATGATGGGGATAACAAAGTGCAGGATATGCAAGCTAGAATGGAAACTATGGAGAAAGCTATGAAAAAACATATGCATGACAACAACAATTTTATGGGTTCAACCATGGATTGTTTTATGACTATTAAAGTTGAGCTGGATGGTGGCTCCCCCAGCAAGAAACTTGATGAGAATACTGAGGACTTGGAAGAGGAAGGCTCGGGAAAATGCACAAGATCAACGAAAAGGAGGAATATTCTTGAAAGAATCCAGGAGCTCTCTGATTTCAATGCAGTGATAAAGAAGATATCTGAGGTGAAACAGGAAGCTGATGAGACTCGCAAGGAGTTTGTCTAGTGCTTTGGATTCTTGGTACTGGCTATCTGTTGGTTTTTTTTCTGGTCTTTGGTTTTTGGTTTTTTAGGTTGTTTTGCTGGTTTTGGTTATAGCGGATTGGTCCCCAGTCCTGTCTCTTTTTAGTGTCCTTTAATGATAAAATTTTCTTCTAGCTTGTACGGGGTTTTGGGTCCCCTTTAAAACCTATTTTTTTCTACAATAAAAAATAATGCAACACTGCTGCTCTGAAAATGCTTTTAATACTTCTTCATCAATCAAATCTTGCTTCATTTTCCTATTCAGTTCTCTCCAACAGATGTTTCAGATGGTTTTTCATGTATACTTCTCTCCCATTGACATCAATGACAGATGTTTCATCATTATGTCAACAACAACTTCAATGTTGAAAGACACTATTTAGAAAATACATTCACTAGAGTCCTCATGACTCAGCTCAAATACACAAACTCCCCCATAGAGGAAGTACCAACATCTAGTCTAGAAGAAAAATAGGGCTCATATACCACTGGACGAATGTAACAATCTGCATCACCTCTCAAAAGTAGGTAGGTGCATAACCTCAAGCATACCTCTTAGATACTCAAATGTATCCTTAGGCAAAGGTTTTGTAAATATATCTGCAATATGCTCCTTTATGCTTATGTACTCAAGTCTGACTTGTTTCTTTGCTACTTTCTCTCTCACTACATGATACTTTATCTCTATATGTTTTGTCTTAGAATGTAACACAGGGTTCTTAGACATACTAACTTTGCTAGTGTTATCACAATGTATAACAACATGATCAATAAATTTTATTCCAATATCCTTCAACATTTGCTTCATCCAAATTATTTGATTACAATTTTTTGATGTTGCTACATACTCTACTTCTGTTGTGCTCTGTGAAATACAATTTTGCTTCTTGCTTAGCCAAGAAACCAATCTTCCTCCAAGGAAAAATGATCCTCCACTGGTGCTCTTTTTATCATCAATATTGCCTCCCCAATTAGCATCTATATATGCACATAGGGTAAAATCGTCATATTTTTCATACCACAATCCATACTCAATTGTGCCTCTTAAGTACCTCAGTATCCTCTTTACTGCTGCATAATGTGATTCTCTAGATTCAGCTTGAAATCTTGCTACAATTCAAACTAAATGTGCTATATCAGGTCTTGTATGAGTCAAATACTGTAATCCTCCCATCATAGATCTGTACCTCTTCTATTCCACTACATGAGTCTCATCTATGCTAGATAACTTGTATCGTTACCATAGGTGTTCCAACTAGTTTACAGTTCTCCATTCCAAATCTCTTCAATAAATCATTCAAGTACTTTGTCTAACTTACAAAGATACCATCACTATTCTATGTTATCTGCAATCCTAAAAAGTATTTCATTTCACCAATCATACTCATTTCAAATTCAGTCTTCATTTCATCTGCAAATTTATCACTGGCTTCATCTTCTCCTCCAAAGATAATATCATCAACAAAAATTACTACAACCAACAAACCATTTTCAATTTCTTTTGTATACAAGTTGTTATCAACTGTGTCTTTTATAAATCCTAATTTCAAAAAATACTTATCCAATCTTGCATACCAAGTTCTAGGTGCTTGCTTCAATCCATATAAAGATTTTTTCAGTTTACATACCATGTCTCCTTCTTGAGTTAAAGGAAAACCTTCAGGCTACTGAATGTAAACTTCTTCTTCCAATTCTCCATTTAGAAATGTTGACTTCACATCCATGTAATACACTTTAAATTTCTTAAAAGCTGAATAGGCCAAAAACATTCTTACTGCTTCAATTCTTGCTACTAGTGCAAAAGTTTCTTTATAGTCAATTCCTTCTTGATGTGAGTATCATTTACATACCAATCTTGCTTTGTTCCTTACTACTTCTCCTTGTTCATTTATCTTGTTTCTGAATACCCATTTTGTTCCTATAACATTCTTATCTTTAGGTCTAGGGACCAATTCCCATGTCTTGTTCTTTTCAATCTGATCTAGTTCTTCTTTCATAGCTTTAATCAAATGTTCATCTTCACAAGCTTCACTAGTAGATTTAGGTTCAATTTGAGAAATCAAACATAACTATTCTTGTACCTTATTTCAAGTCTGAACTCCTCTGTCTATGCTTCCAATAATCTACTCATAAGGATGATTCCTTGATAGATTCTTGTTAGGTGTCACTTCCTCAGATCTTACTTCAGGTGTCGGTTCTTCAATGATCTCACTATGGATTTCATTCAATAAATCACTATCAATTTCATAAAATAATTCATTAGTCTCATGGTTAGGTCTAGAATGAGTTCCTTCATCTGATTCATAATCAAGCATTCTTTCCTAAATTTTGAACTTTTCATCAACTTTTACATTTGCGCTCTCAACAATAGTCTTAGTTCTCTTATTGTAACATCTATAATCTTTTCTCTTCAATGAATATCCAAGAAATATACCTTCATCACTTCTAGGATCAAACTTTCCAATGTCATCATCTCTCTTAATATAACATTTGCTTCCAAAAATTTTAAAATACTTAACTGATGGTGCATGTCCAAACCATAGTTTATAGGGTGTCTTGTCTATGTCTGCTTTGATTTGTACTCTGTTCATTGTATAGACTATTGTGTTCACTTCTTCTCTCCAGAATATCTTCACTAAGTCATTCTCAAATAACATATCTCTTGTTGCTTCAGTCACCGATCTGTTTCTCCTTTTGCAATACCATTTTGTTCAGGTGTCCTAGGGGCTGAAAACTATCTCTTAATACCATTCACTTCACAAAAGATGTTAAATTCTTCAGAAGTAAATTCTCCACCTCTATCTGATCTCAAACATTTAATCTTCATTCCAAATTCATTCTCAACTTTATTCTTAATGATCTTAAACCTATCAAATGCTTCAAATTTTTCTTTAAGAAATGCAATCCACATCATTCTTGTATAGTCATCAACAAGAATCATAAAATACCTTTCTCCATAGAATCCTCTAGTCCTTGTAGGACCACTCAAGTCTGTATGAAAAATCTCCAACTTCTCTTTTATTGTAAACTTCTTGTTGGGAAATGAGCTTCTCTTATGTTTAGCCATCACACATTCCTTGGAAATCATGTTAGTAGGCTTCATAATTTTAGGAAAATATCTTACTACAAGTGTAGTACTCACTTTCACAATGTTATCAAAGTTTATATGACAAAATCTTTTGTACCATAACCAACTGTCATCAATATTAGTAATCAAGCATGTCATCTCAGTAGGATTCAACTAAAATACATTACCTTTGGTTCTCGATCCAGTACCAATCAGATTTCCATCTTTGTCTTTAATCACACAAGTTTTCTCAATAAACCAAACTTGATATCCCTTATCAACTAACTGTCCAACACTCAAAAGATTATGTTTCAAACCATCCACAAATTAAACATCATCAGTATTAGTCTTTCCATCAAGAGTAACAAATCCTATACCTTTAATCAAACAAGGTGCATTGTTTCCAACTCTAACAACTCCTCCATCATAAGTGTTAAACTTTGAGTTTTTTCATGTCTCCAGTCATATGATCTGAACAACCACTATCTATAATCCAATCAACTTTCTTTTCTACTTGATAAACTAAGGCCTTTTCTTCCTTAATTTTAATTTTAGGATTTTCTTCTTTAATTTCTACAAATCATGTATCATTATTATTCTCAATATCACTTTCACTCAAAGATTTCTCCAAACTAGCTTCAAGTTCTTCATCATTTGCATAGTAACATTCTTTAGATCTTCTAGGATTAAAGTTCTTCCTATACTTCTTAACTCTCTTAGGACATTTAGATGCAAAATGACCAAATTCTTGACAAGTCCAACATTTTAAAAATGTCTTACCCTTTGGTTCTCTCTTCACAAGAAAGGCAATACCTTCTTCAATCTTCATGTCTTCTTCATTTCTAGATCTTCTGCTGCTAGCATAATCTCCACTCACACTGATGCTTCTTGACAAAGTAGGGTGAACACTAAGAGCACTGAATGTTGTCTCCATTCTAGGTAGGTCTCTTGATAACCTCGGGTTCATTTCTGCTACTTCCAATCTTCCAATAAGAGTCTCTCTTGTAAAGTTCATAGTACAAGGTATGACTTTTCAATCATCTGTGTTGTCTACTTGAATGGAGGAGTCAATGTCCTCAAAATTTTCCATATCACTTCATTCTTTGTCTTTGTTCCACCACAAGATTTTATACTTGCAACAATCTCTGAAATTCTACCAATATAGCTTCTAACAGATTCATCTTCCATCATTCTTAATTTTTCAAATGCACATATCCAATTATGTAATCTGACTTTCTTTGCCTGTTCATCACCTTCAAAAGTAGAGTGTAAAGCTAACCAAATTTCATGAGATGTTTTCAAATATTTTACCTGACTGTACTCACTCTCTGGAAGGGCTGACAAGAGTGCTTCTCTAGCAAGTATGTTACACATGAATAGATCTCTTTCCTCATTAGTACATGTTGTTGGAAATATTCAGGAATTAACCAAGTTACTGAGAGGGGAGGGGTGAATTAGTAACTCCAAATTTTCTTTCAATTACAGATGTATTAACATATGGTTTACTTTATCCTTAAGTATATAGAAAGCATGAAACTTAAAAGCATTCACAACAATGACACATAGATTTGGTTACCCAGAAACCTTCCAAAAGAAAGTAAAACTGGGGTGGGATGAAACCCACAAAGCTTTAGTACTGCAGTATAAAGTTGGCCGGTTAAGGCTTACAATTGATCACTTGTGATGATCTGCCCTACTAGGAGCAATAAGAACTGCTAGGTCCACCTTGTTAGAGGATTTTTACAAACTTACAAAAGAATTATGTACTCGATAAAGAGATTTTACAAAAGACTGTTAAGTCTACCTGGTTAAAGGATTTTAGTACTGATTCACCTGTTAGGATGAAACAGTAGATCTCTTGCTTTGCAACTAGATTGCTGAATGAGATTCACTGATGTACTGATCACCTTCGGTGATGAATTTGTCTTTGTTGTTCCTTATACTGCTGTAGCCCTTTGTAATTCGCTTATCTCTGCCTTTCTTTCTTTTTCACATTCATACTCATTAAATCTTAGCATTTTTACAACATTGTTTATATACAAGTCTATACAATTAATTACAATTACAATTATAAAGTCAGCTTGACAAATAAACATAAGTGCTACTAAGTCGGCCCAAGTATGGTTACACGGTTCCTGCAAACTAACTCGGTGACTTTCTGATACTAGGCATCCACTGCATTACTCGGCATCGTCATGCACTCGGTAGAAGTGAAGGCACGGTTCATACTAACCACTCGGTAGGTTTTGAACTCGGTAAATACTGGTGACTCGGTAGACATAATGTTACTCGATTTACACTGTCCTGCTCGGTTTGCATTGTCCTGCTCGGTTTGCACTGTTCTGCTCGGTTTGCACTGTTCTGCTCGGTTTGCACTGTTCTGTTCGGTTTGCACTATTCTGCTCGGTTTGCACTATTTTGCTTGGTTTGCACTATTCTACTCGGTTTGCACTGTTCTGCTCGGTTTGCACTATCCTGCTCGGTTTGCACTGTTCTGCTCGGTTTTCACTGTTCTGCTCGGTTTGCACTCAGAATACAAATAAGTGTTGTCACTAGTGGCAATCCTGCTTAATGCCAACAATCTCCCCCTTTGGCATTAGTGACAAAAACACTTATTGCCCAAAACTTATATACATGAACCATGCTGAGATTTATTTTGATTTTTCAAAATTTGTCTTTGTAAATTATCTCCCCCTTTCAATGTGCTAACTTTTTCTTCTTTTCTTCTATACATATTTCCTTCTATACATATCTCCCCCTTTTTGATGATAATGCCAAAGGTGTACATACAAGTGATTTACAGAGAGAATTCATAATTTGATAGAAAAGTAGAATGTACCTTCATTATCAGTGCCAGGGTTCTGTCCCAATTTTCTTGCAGAATCTTGCATGTTTGGATTGCAATTTGGACTTCTGCAAAGAGTTCAATCATGTGATCTGCTATTGAGAACTGATTGTCATGAATTAATGTTTTGGAATGTTCAATGTGCTTATGCATTGTATTCATGATGGGAAGGATCATGTTCTGAATGTCTAGCAGTGTGGACCGGATCCTTGTGTCTTCTTTTAGTAGTTCTGACTGCATATTTGATAGATATGAGATTTTGATGTGATGAGCAGAGTTTGAACTTGGTTCAAGTTGCAGCTTCTGTATGCTAATCTTCAAATCCTCATCAATTTTATTCATTTCATCCTTGACATCCTTTGTGAACTCGGCAACATTGCACAGTCTGGCCAAAAGAGAGGTAACATTCGAATAGGAAGATTCAATGTTTGACAAAACTAAAGACAATTCAACTTGATTAATAGCTATGTGCTGAGCAATGTGCTCAAGCACTTTATTGTTGAATCTCTTCTCGGCTCTTTCAACTAACTTTTCTATCCCAGATGAATCCTCATTGTACTTATTTACTGCTTCTGCTAATTGTAACAAAACATGTTGAGAGGAGTCTACTTTAATACCTAATGCTTCAGACAAAATGTCCTTAGCATCCTTAATGATTTTATATTCCTTGTCTCTCTCCTCTTTAAGCTTCTTTTGCTTCGCTTTCCTTTGGAGGATTTCACCTATATTTTGCATTTGGTTAGCTGATAGATTTGCAAAATCCAATGTTGGAATCTCTATTTCTTCATCTAGGTCTATATCCTCTACTATATTCTTGCCCAAAAATCTTATACTCGGTTGAGCCTTAGGCTTATCTGTACTTAATGCCTTAGTAGTAGTGACAGTAGACATAGTAGGACTGGCTATAGAGACTGGTATACTATCTACTGGAGAACTTAAAGTATTTACACATGTAGAATCAAAAACTGGAATACTTCCTGCTGGAAAACTTGATGAAGTAGGAGACTGCAACTCGGTAGAAGAAATGGTAGTTGCTTCTGTTGTTGCTATAGGTGATTGGACAAATGTTGAAGTTGTCCCAACCATGCTTGAAGGTGTCTCCGGGCTAGATGTAGTAACTTTTACTGGAGAGGTAGGAAGTGATGCAATGACTTCTGCCGCTATCCTCACAGTATCATCTACCTCAGTGGCTTCTTCCTGTTCATCACTGTCATCTTCAATGTCTTTTATTATACCTGTTTCAATACTCGGTTGGTGAAGATGGTATATGTTCTTCCATGTGGCATTTGCAGCCTTCACAACCGATTCAATATTGTTAATCAGAATCAAACAAGTATTGAACTTCAGTGTCATCTTATTTTCATTCTCCTTTAATGCCTTCTTTATTTCATCATTTTTCAAGCTCGGCATTAACTGTCTCAGGGTTTGATCAAATATGTCTTTTACAGTTTGCTTGGCATTGGTCCATCTCATTTTTATTGGATCTAATAAAGCTACTGGAACCTGTGGGGCTATTTCATCAGGAGAGTATTTCCACCGTCCCATCTTTTCAATAACAGCATCTTCTATTTCCTTTTGTTCTGTTTCTGATCTGGTTTCATATTTAAAAGATTTTATATTACTTACTCCAGATCCTGATCCTTCTCTAAAAAGTTTGATCTTCTCTTGAAAGGTTAGAGGAGGCCTTTTGAATATTATATCTTTGTCTGCCTTATCTGCCTTACCTCTTGCACTTCTCCTTGTAAATACAGTAGTGGGAGGCTTAGGTGCCTTAGTGATGAATACCTTTCCTTTCTTCTTTGCAGGTTCTGGTTCCTTTGTTTTCTCATCTTTTTCCTTTTCTTCTTCAGTGTCTTCTCCTTTGTCCTCGGTTAGCATTTGCATTTTGGCTATCCTCTTCTTTCCTTTATTTACCGCCTGTGGAAGCTTTATGCTTAATTTAATTCTCACCTTTGCTTCATCATATGTTCCAAAATATGGGGCTTTGGGATTAACTGGCTGATTAAGAAGGGCTTCAATGATATTCTTAGTTTCATCAATGTTTACCTCATAAGGAAGAGGTTTTACATGTACAATCCTCGGTTTAGCTGCTTGAATGTATACTTTGTCACAGTCCACCATGAAACAAATGTAATCCTTATAATCTTCAACCAACTTCTGTGGAATCTAGAATTTGTCATTCATTTTCTCTTTGAAAGACTCAAAATAACTGTCCATGATGCTCTCAAAATTTTCACCCATTTCTGAAATATATTCATTTATTTCATAAAGAACTGGCACATCTTTTCTCCATACTACTTTTCCTTTAGAAGGGAAGAATTTCTGAACATAGAAGAATAAACAGACCAGTAAAGATCCAAACTTACATGGATTGTTTTTGGAATTTTGAATGCTTTCCATGTTCTTGTTAAACTATTTTAACAATAAATCTGCAAGGTCAAATGATAAGTTATTCTTGACCACCTTGTATGCTAGGTCTATGGCTTCACAAGATACACTATTCTATCGACTTGAACTGTATATCTTATGGGCAATGATGTGTGTTCCAAATTTCAGTTCAGCATCAGTAATGCTGCTTACTTTCATGCCTCTACCGTCCCACTCGGCTAGGGTTTTCTTCTCCAGTTTCGGCCGACCTAGGGTTTTGGTAGATTTAGCTTTATTCAACATGGGAAGACCAGTGATTTGATGAATCATCTTCTTAGTGATCTCTATGTGTTGCTCAAGCCAAATCTTGCCATCATGTACATGGCTGAGAATGTATCTAACCCATTTCTCCCGAAAGTTTCGAGGTAAATGTGAAATGTGAACTAATCCCTTGTCTTCGAGATGTTTGTGCTCGGGTTTTAGAATACCATCCACACACAGTTTCTCACGCACAATATCTAGCTCTAGGTTTCCCATTTCTTGAATTGCACAATTGAAATGATTGTGAATATCGTTAACAAGTAGTACCTTAGGAGGAATTTGAGATTGAGCTCTGTTCGAATCTAGGGCTGCTGCAATTGCGGGCATGAGTTTGAAATCTGGTACACTCCATTCCCCTTTGATTATCATTTCTATTCCTTTCGTTGCTAAAGTGCTGGATGATGCCATGGTAGCTCACAGAAAATTCTATTCGCAAAAGTATTTGAATCGCTGGATTGCTCTTGAAATTTTTTGCTCTCAAAGTGCTTAAAGTTCGCGGTGAAGAATGAGTTTGATTTCTTGCCTTTTGTTTACAACTCTGTCATTAATGCTCAGTACGAATTAGGGTATGAATTCTGATAGACTGTCACCCACTATGAATTAATTGCTCGGTAATGACTTCGCAACTCGGTGAACTCGAGAATTCAAATTGCTCCGACCTCGCTCAGTAAAGACTGATACCGACCTTGCTCGGTAAAGACTGATACCGACCTTCCTGTGATCTTGTTGCATCTTTGTATGCCAATTTAGATCTTTCTTTTAATTCAGTTCTGGAACTGCTTGAAATTGGTCTATGAGAATACAGTTCCAGTGCTTTCTTGGGAGTTTAGTTTGAGTCGGTAGAGCCACCCATTCCATTACTTGGATTGGTTTTCTCGGTAGATTTAGGAATCCATTTTTGTCTTACCTGTTTCCTGACCTTAGTTGCTTCATTCTTCTTTCCATCTTCAACTTCACTAGCATTCATGTAATTTCTGGCTATGTGACCAAGTTTAGTGCATTTGAAGCATCTTACGGTAGTATCTCTTTTCCTTAGATGATGTTTTATGCAGTTCATGCCAATGTGTCCATATTCTCCACAGTAATGACATCTACACCAGGTGTTGTAATCCCATCCAAACATTGCTTTCATAATTTGTTCTGCTAGATTGAATGTTTTGGATCTGCACTCGGATGCCTTGTGACCTTGTTTGTTGCATTTGTGACAATTACCTTTGAATCTTGGTTTTTCCTTGCATTCATCAGCTTTGTGACCATGCTGATTGCAGTTGTAGCATTTTCCATTGAATTCTATTTTTTCATTGCTCCAACATTTATTTGAAGTATGTCCTATTTTGCCACAATGATTACAAGTAGGTTTCTGATTTCTTTGAGTACCTTGTTTAGAAGATTCACCTTCTCCATTGTATCCAAGTCCTGCTTTTCCTTTTTGTCTATGAAGATTTTGATTATACAGCTGATCTAGGTCTTCTTGGCTTTTCAGCATTCTTTCATTGATTTGTTTTTTGGTGTTTAGGTCATCCACCAATCTTTGATTGATTTCCTTTTCAGATCTTAATTCTTCTCTTGTGCTTTCTATTTCTGAACTTAGAGTCAGAATTTCCTCATTTGTATGGGAGATCTAATCAATTAGGTTTTCTAGCTGAAGGGTTTTATTTTGGACTTCATTGTTCCTTCCATCTAATTCATCTTTCAACTTGTTTCTTTGTTCTAAGATCTCACAAAATCTTGTAGAGTGTAGCTCTTGTTCTCTTTTTAATTTTCTCACTTCTTCCTGCAGAGACCCATTCTTTTCTAGGAGTTCTTTGACAACATTGTTTGCTTCATCTGAGCTATTTGAGGGGAAAAGATCTTCAATCTTTTCTTCAATGTAATTCTGATCATTCATCTGATTTGCAAGTTCCTTCCTTCTTCTTAGGGATTGGGAAAGATGTTCTTTTGCTTCTTTAAGTTTAGCTATGGCCATTTCCAGATCTAGCTTTTCATTTTCAATCACCTTGTTCAGTTTGAATACCTCCATTGTCCTGGATCTTTGCTCAAGCTAGTTAAGCTTTATTTTGAGAACCAATACTGCTCTGATACCAATTGTTGGAAATATTCAGGAATTAACCAAGTTACTGAGAGGGGAGGGGTGAATCAGTAACTCCAAATTTTCTTTCAATTACAGATGTATTAACATATGGTTTACTTTATCCTTATGTATATAGAAAGCATGAAACTTAAAAGCATTCACAACAATGACACATAGATTTGGTTACCCAAAAACCTTCCAAAAGAAAGTAAAACTGGGGTGGGGATGAAACCCACAAAGCTTTAGTACTACAGTATAAAGTTGGCCGGTTAAGGCTTACAATTGATCACTTCTGATGATCTGCCCTACTAGGAGCAATAAGGACTGCTAGGTCCACCTTGTTAGAGGATTTTTACAAACTTACAAAAGAAGTATGTACTCAGTAAAGAGATTTTACAAAATACTGTTAAGTCTACTCGGTTAAAGGATTTTAGTACTGATTTACCTGTTAGGATGAAACAGTAGATCTCTTGCTTTGCAACTGGATTGCTGAATGAGATTCACTGATGTACTGATCACCTTCTATGATGAATTTGTCTTTGCTGTTCCTTATACTACTGTAGCCCTTTGTAATTCGCTTATCTCTGCCTTTCTTTCTTTTTCACATTCATACTCATTACATCTTGGCATTTTTACAACATTGTTTATATACAAGTCTATACAATTAATTACAATTACAATTACAAAGTTGGCTTGACAAATAAACATAAGTGCTACTAAGTCGGCCCAAGTATGGTTACACGGTTCCTGCAAACTAACTCGGTGACTTTTTGATACTCGGCGTCCACTGCATTACTCGGCATCGTCATGCACTCGGTAGAAGTGAAGGCACAGTTCATACTAACCACTCGGTAGGTTTTGAACTCGGTAAATACTGGTGACTTGGTAGACATAATGTTACTCGGTTTACATTGTCCTGCTCGGTTTGCACTGTCCTACTCGGTTTGCACTGTTCTGCTCGGTTTGCACTGTTCTGCTCGGTTTGCACTATTCTGCTCAGTTTGCACTGTTCTTCTTGGTTTGCACTGTCCTGCTCAGTTTGCACTGTTCTGCTTGATTTGCACTGTTCTGCTCAGTTTGCACTGTTCTGCTCGATTTGCACTGTTCTACTCGGTTTGCACTTAGAATGCAAATAAGTGTTGTCACTAGTGGCAATCCTGCTTAATGCCAACACATGTTTCAATGTTATCCTCATCAATGATAGTCTTCTCATTCTTTGTAATCAACCAATAATTTGGTCCTAAACACAGTAGATGTGTCTTCATCTTTTCTTTCCAACTGTCAAAATTTACTCCATCAAACTTAGGGCTTTCTTTCCTAAAATTCACCATGGATCTCCTTAAAATGTTAAACTTTTCTTTCAAGGACCTACCGCTTTGATACCAATTGTTAGAAAGTAAAGTCCACCAAGATAACTAAGAGTGGGGGGAGGGGGGTGAATCAATTATCAGATAAATATAACTTTTATCAACCTTAATAGATTTTAACCATGTAAGAAATGTAATCAACAACCATAAAAAGATATACATGCATAATAACACAATGACACAAAATATGTTGACTAGGGAACCTCTTGATCAAAGAGTAAACCCCAGTGGGAATGATGCCCACAAAAGATGCACTAATATGAATATTCCTTGCGAAAGGATGGACTCTGTTAGGAATCTTATGAAATACATTCAATACATATGAATCCATGTTAGGAGATTTTGAATCCCTGTTAAAAGATTCTAACTCTGTTAGGAGTTATGGAAGACAGAAGGACCCACTGCCCAAACAGCTTCAGGATAAGATCACTAAACTCATTGTCCAACTAATCTTTGTATTACTCAATAGAATAATACCAAAAGATTACTGACCTCAACAATCCAATACTCCTTCTTTGACTATGCTAAACTGCACCAACTCCTTCAGATCTCAATACCAGATCTCAGTACTTCACATATCCTCTTTCAACAATTTCGCTTTCACAATAAAATTACATTCATTACATTCCACATTACAAAAAGGAATACATTCCTTCCTTTATACCACACTCAATTAATTACAAATGAGTTGGCATACAAATTACAAAATAAAACTTTCCACATGTTACATCAAAATTACACAAAACTATCGGCTTCCAATCAATATAATTCTTCACTCATGCAGCCTCAGATCTTGCATTTTCATCCATGTCACTATCAACATGTCTCCAACTACTCTCTAATTGCACATAACCAAATTCCATCCCGATTAGGAGATATCATCCAATTTCCACAAACTGCTACTCGGGAACACTGCCTGAATACTACTTCCATTGATTTCCTCGTAACTTCCATGAACAAATGAATTACTATCTACACTCTTAACTATGATCTTATAACACGTCATAGAGTAATTCCCCAACTCCGCATAGCTTCATCTTCAATATCCCAAGTAGGCTAACTCAAACATTGTCTGCTTCTCTGGTAATCTTCAGTAGATCACTGTGTTGACATCAATGACAATCACAGTCATGAATGCAACAACAACTACTATAGAATGGCTACTAATACTCCCCCATAGGTTATATTCAGCATTCATTCCTAACAGATACGTCCACTCTACAAGTAGGGAAAAAAATTTATTTACTTGTGCAATCTATCATATTACTTCCAAAGTGCTCTATCATATTACATCCAACCTGCACTCTCAGATTTATATAAATGTTTCACTCTTCGAATATGAAGAGACATGCATGAAATGAATAGTCAAAAGAACACAATAGTCAAGAACTTTGGAGTTCATATACTTAACGAATATCCCACTTGAAGTCCAATGCATACCATTACAAACAATGATATTCCCTACATTTCTCTCATTATCTTATATTTTAATCAAACTAGAGAAGTTTCACAACTTAAGCCTCTCTAAATCATGTTCAAGAACACTTTTGATAAATTTTCTCCATGTCAAGTCAGAGTCAATAATTCTCTTATCAAAATTATCTTCCCCTAAATGAAAGTCATTGAAAATAGAGAACACTTTAACTTCAAACTTCACAAGCCTATCTCTCAGCCCACCTTTCTCTGTAGCATCAAAAAATCCCTTATCAATCTTGAACAACTTCTGTAGTACCCCTCGCATCTTTCTTTTGCTGATACTATGTTTAGTTTGACACCGTTTTATCTTGGTTGATTAGATCAGACATATATTACATGTTATATTTATATTTTGGTGTGTGATTAAATAGTTATAGTTTGGATGTTAATTGTCATGTTGAACCTCAAACAAAACTTTACGTAATGGTTAAATCTAGTAATGATGGATTTTATATGATGTTTCAAATGCATGCATAAATTGAAGTAATTAGATGATGATTATATCTGGTACTTACCCCATACCCGCATGTGTATGGTATCATGTTTGTTATCATATATGTTTTCTTTTCTGTTGACATGCATGTATGGTAGAGGAGGAGGCGTAGTTACCTGCATTTAGTCGGGTCCACACGTCCTAGCCATCCCTACCATTGTCTGATAGTATGTTATATATGCACATGTACATGCAATGGTTTTTATGCAGGTTGCAGGTACCAGGCATCGACTTCCCTGGCTTGACAGGATGAGCGTGCCATTATTATGTCTCAATGGCGGAGAAGGGGAGTTAGCACCTAGGCCAATTCCCTAACCTAACCTAACCATCCTAAAATCACGGATGAGACCTTACTTGACTTACCTAAATCGAATTCATCCTGGTAGAACGAATCCGATATATGTTTTCCCGGTTGAGCATGATATTTTCTTAGGTTTTGTTTCATGTCGGTGTTGCATTTTGACCTTGTAGATCTCATGTATGATCTCTGATAGTTATTTAAATTATGTTGACGTATTAGTAAGTGTATTTTTATAAGTATCATAATTAGATAAATATATCTTTTATATGTTTATGGTTACCATTTATTTTATAAATTAAAAAAGAAAATATATATAAAAATAATTTTTCCATGTCACCTTAGGAGTAGGAGAAGTGCATTTAATAGGTTTGGGAGGAAGTAAGATAAAAAGGAGACATTATTATGTTATTTTCATGCTAAATTGAGAGGATTGAAAAACTGGTTATGAGGATTTGGAGATGAAAGTTTAGAGGGAAGGCTTGGAGAAGAAGAAGAGAGCAAGAAGAGGAGGATTGAGTTTGTGGAGCACATTGGAATCACAGTTGAGAGTCTGGCTTCAATAATCTGCTTTGAGGATCAGGTAGGTTTCAAATATCCCATAGTATGTTGCCATGTTAGTTGCAAATTTCCATTAATAAGAGAACATATTTACCTTCTCTAAATGTGGAGTGAGGAAAAGAAATAATCAGAATTATAGTTTACATTGTGAAATTTCATTGTTTCAATTTGTAAACCTTCTCAATTCAACAATAGATGAAACTATATTGAAAAACAAGAGAGTTTGATGCTTCATAATCTCTATGAAAATCATTGTTTTTAGAACCATTTATTTGCCATTTCTTCATTAAATTTATCATCTATGTATATATCATTTTGAATCAAGAATCCTATATATTGTTTTGGAAACAAATTTGGAAACTATACTTCATCCCATAAATGACAAATTAACTAAGTCCTTATGAAAAAAGGAAACAAGCACAAAAAAAAACTTAAAACTGGGAGTAAACATGCATTCTGGAAAATATATGAGACTCTTATTTTTCCCAAGTTTACACAGAGAATATTCTCTCTTTGATTCCCTAAAAATATCTATTAGTTTATATGTTTTCCTCTTAATATTATTATAAACTTGCTTTTAGGGCTCTTATGTCTTTCCCCACTTGTTGAGGGCCCCACAAGGATATTTGGCGCAGGTGTTGGGAGTCTTTGAATAGTTTTACATTTAAAATTTTTACCAAATCCTTTCCCCCACGTTGGCTTTATGGCATGAAGATAATACTCAAACAATAAAAAGTGTTTTAAAATGTTTTACCATGTTTCAATGACCTGCCAACACTTATTATATTAGATTGACCTTTTACTCCACCTCCCATGCGTACCTTGCTTGGGATTGATGTCTGACATCTTCCATTTCTCTGAAATTTGTCTCCCCACCTTGTTTAGCGCACACCTAACTTGCAGATTTTTCTTAAGGAAAGAAGGACACTTGTCTTATCTCCTATGTCTTGGGTTGATCAAAGTCCCATATCCTATTTATTATGTGAGCAGCCCTTGCAAAGGTGGCATGGGTTTTTCCTTGGCCATGAATACAAATTTATTGCTTAATTCAAACCCCCTTTGAAAATGGGCGCCCACCTTGGGTCTTGTTCCCATTTGCCTTATTTTAAATTGTTTACTTTATTCACTAAGGAGATGAGGTGGAAAGTAGGTTAGGAACCTAGGGGACTTTAAATTTGACTAGCTTTGATGTTTTTGAATAAGCTATTAAATAAAATGTTTAATTAATTTATTATTTGAATTTGTTATCCATTGGAGTAATGCACTTTTTGGATTTGTTTATGATTGTGTAATATTAGACACTTTGTTATTATTAGAGAATATATTATGTTTACCATTTAATTTAATTAAAAGGATTTAGCTAGAATTAATACTTCATGAGCTATTGTATAATTAATATTAGGATTAATTACTGAGTAAAGTATAATCACCTTAGAGTCCTTTAACTTTAGTCATTATTTTCATTATCGATTTAGTTACATTGACATCTTTTATAAGTTAACGAAGACATTATATCAAACCATTATAGGCATTAGCGAATGATAACAATATGGTTATTAATCTATAGACGTGGATATATTGATTAGTGTAATTAACTAGTGTGATCAAATAATTACTTGTTATTATGATCATTATGTCTTGATTTATTTTACGACATGTTAATTACTTATGCAAGATGTTCTCTTTACATATACTATTTGTGCATGAAAGTATACTATTGATGTAGTTGATTTATATACGGGATTAGATAACCGAATAGGGGGATAAAATCCAGAGGTCGGGTACTGATTGTGGTTATCAGTTATCTGTTTGTTGATTTTATTCATGGTGCAATGTGGATTCTGTCTTCATTTGTTTGTTTTGGATTAAGGTCAATGTGAGACCTTGAATGGATGGTCAAACCGATCCCTGTTATTATTTCCTCCTGGTGGGTTAAAACTTGAATTAGTGGCCAAGTGAATTTATGTTTTGAAATGAGAATTTGCTTTATTTGTTTATTTGGTTATTGGGACTTAATATGTCATAAGTGGCCACAAACCAGGATGGGTATTGTTGTGAATCTAAGGTAGGTTATTTGGATGTGGTGTAGGGGGTGGCTTGCAATGGATCGTCGAGGCCCGCAAGTGGCTGACGGATCATCCATTGTCAAGTTTCTTAATTCCAGTGATAACATTATAAAAAAATTGATTTAGTCAGGATAACATTAAAAAAAGATAATTTGTAATACCTCGCCCTTGCCTTGAGTGCTAGTTAAGACTAAGGATGGATGCGGGAAGATGCTAGATGCATCATCGATATACTTGTCTTCACGAGAGATATCGATGCCACGTATGATCACTTGAGTGCCGTCGGTTCAGTGAGGAACCTTCAGGACTAAACTCAAGGGTGGATCTACGTGATGACACCTTCCTACTCACACCGTAGATATCCTACGTAGGTCAGTGCCTCTGGTAACCCGCATACCCTCTTGTATTAGATATATATTCTCCTAGATGTTGATTGGGGATTGGTCCTTAGTGTGTGTGTGGGCCTGGTGTTATCTCCCTGGCATGGTGGGGTGGACCTCTAGGTTCCACAAGGTCGGGAGGTAGTGTACTTCTCCATTTAGATAGTTGCGGACTACCCTTCGTCACTTGATTGTACACTTGGATCAGTCTATCTCTTTTGATGCAGATTTATGTACCCAGTTGTTAGAAGATTATATGTTGTACTTATAGGAGGTTTCACTTGTTTAGTAATGATCCCTACGTGGATCCATGATGTATTTGGATACTTGTAATTGTATTAAATACCACCGCATACCCTACGACATGTGTAGCGGATGTAGGTGATCATGTGTTGTATTGTATATGGATTAAGAGATGTATTTAATTTATCTATGTACTTAAGAGTTCTTAAGCATTAATCATGTTAGTGTAGTGTTAGTTAGATGACGTAATTCTACGTCAGGGACCCTTGAGAATGAAAATGAAATGATATGTTTTATTCAGAGCTCATGTTTGTTTATCATTGTGTTACTATGTTCAAGGTGTTTGTAAACTTTAGTAAACAAAAAAAAAATGTTGCATAACTTAGTATAATTTTAGTGTTTTTCTCTTGGGTCCCCTGGCGGGGCATTACAATTGGTATCAGAGCGCGAGTTCTACACTGGGAACTCTGGGAGGAATATGTGCGCCCATTAGGTCTTATTAGGTGAACATGTTAAAACCAAACTTAGACATCAAAACAATTTGTTTGTGGAAATCTTTAACCTTCACGAAAATTTGAACCGAAGTAAAACTAGAACAATGAAACTTGCTTTAAACTATGTCCTTATGTGATTGCTTTGGTTTCAAATGTGACATACTTAATATATATCTATGCTTAAATGTTTTGTCCTAACCTTATGGTTGCAGGAAATATGCCTCCTGTGACTAGAGCCCGTGGTAGAGGTAGAGGAAGAGGTAGAGTGGTCACACCCTCTTTCTCAGTTGATCAGGATAGTGCTCAGAGCCATAGTAGAAATCAGGGTGATAGCCACCAGGATGGTTCAGAGGATTTAGACACCAGACAGATTTTACAGGCTATTCTTGAGAGGTTACCACCTATGCAGAATAGAGGTAATCAGGGAGATCAGGCTAGAGAGAGGGAGAGGACTCCCCTTAGACAGGTTGTACCAGTAGGGTATGATGCCATTATGGCTAGTCAGATGGACCTGTTCAGAATGCCAAAACTTCCATTTGATGGCATAGGTACTAGGTTTGAGGTGGACACATGGCTCATTGGTTTAGATAGGTACTTCTCCATGTACTCATTTGCTAGCAATGTAAAAGCTAGATATGCTATCATGCAGTTGACAGATTCAGCATCATCATGGTGGAGGACAGAAGAGAGTAAATTGGGAATCACCATAGATACAGTTACATGGGAGTTGTTCCTTGAGAGCTTTAGAGATCGGTTTTTATCAGACCAGTGGAAACAGGACCGTGCGGATGAGTATCATTACTTGAGCCAGAGGAATATGACCGTACAGGAGTATGAGCGGAAGTTCTTTGAGCTGAAACAGTATGCTGGCTATAGTAGTGAATCACCCCTCATGATTCAGCATTTTATTAGAGGGCTTAATGCCCATATTGGAGGGGAAGTGAAGGTCTTAGAACCCAAGACCCTTAGAGAAGCAGTAACAAAAGCTATACTCACGGAGAAGAAATTTCAAGGCAAGCATGGTGGTGGCACATCAGATTTCAGGGGTAAATAGTCACAAGGTAACACAAATTTCAAGAAGCCATCACACTTCTCCAAAGGCAATCAAAATCAAAGTCAGCAGAGTTCAAAACCCCCTGATTAGAGTGGTACAGCTTCCAACTCCAGAAAGTTTCATAATAGCCAGTGCTTCAAGCGCAACCAGTCTTCTCAGCCCACACAGTCAGTGCAGAGCTCACATCAGGGTAGTAGTAGAGGCAGTTTCCATCAGTCCAGTGCACCTTCAGCAGGAAGGGGTTATGGTAGAGGCACAGGTTGCTTCACATGTGGACAGTTTGGGCATATTGCAGTCAATTGCCCGCAGCATGGTTCACAGTATTCAGGGCAGAGACCCGCACCATCTGAGCTCACGATTGGGGATTCAGGTAGATCTCACAAAGTGTTTGCAGCAGTAGATCACCGTCAGGCAGAGCACCAGGGCACAGTTATTGAGTCATCAGGTGCTATCCGAGGTATTGATGTTTCTATATTATTTGATTCTGGATCTACGGATTCTTTTATATCTCCATTTGTAGTAGAGAGATGTGGACTAGTGGCAGTAAAGAAAGACATAGGTTGGCAAGTGGAGCTAGCTTCAGGGGCAAAGGTGATCACAAACACCTTAATCCGGCATTGCTGGGTAGATTTGGGTAGCATTGGCACTTCAGTTGATCTTCATATTATCCCATTGGGGTCATATGATGTTGTTTTAGGCATGGATTGGTTGGAATCCCATGGAGCTACTATTGATTGTAGACAGAAGATCATTAAGTGCAAGGATGATCGGGGTAAAAGCATTGAGCTTAGAGGCATTCAACATCCTGTTTCTCTTCGTATGATTTCTGCCATGCAGTTGAAGCGAAGTATGAGAAAGGGATGCCAAGTGTTTGCAGTGTCCTTGAGGGAGTTTGAGGATGAGGATGGTGAGAAGAAGTCCCTTGATCACCCTGTGTTACAGGAATTCATGGATGTCTTTCCAGATGAGATCCCGGGTATGCCACCAAAGCGGGATATCGATTTTTGTATTGATCTTGTTCCAGGAGCAGAGCCTATATCTAGAGCTCCATACAGGATGACTACACAGGAGCTGAATGAGTTGAAGCTGCAGTTGGCAGAATTGTTGGCTAAGGGATGTATCAGGCCTAGTGTTTCACCTTGGGGAGCACCAGTCCTCTTTGTCAAAAAGAAGGATGATTCATTACGACTGTGCATTGATTACAGACAGCTGAACAAAGTCACAGTCAAGAATAGGTATCCCTTGCCACGGATTGATGATCTCTTTGACCAGGTGAAAGGCGCTAGGGTGTTCTCTAAAATAGACCTCAAGTCAGGCTATCATCAGTTGCGCATTAGAGAGGAGGACATCCACAGGACAGCTTTCCGGACACGCTATGGTCACTATGAGTTTACAGTGGTACCATTTGGTTTGACGAATGCTCCATCTGTATTCATGAGTTTGATGAATGGGGTATTTCGTAGGTATCTTGATCACTTCGTTGTTGTCTTCTTGGATGATATTTTGGTTTATTCTAAATCCATGGAGGAACACGAAGAGCATCTTCGGTTGGTATTGCAATGCCTTAGAGAGAATCAATTGTACGCTAATCCAGCTAAGTGTGAGTTCTTCAAGTCAGAGATTCAGTACTTGGGTCACGTGATCTCGGGTGATGGTATTTCAGTGGATCCCGCAAAGATCCAGGCTATAGTTGATTGGCCGGCACCTACAAATGTGCCAGAGGTTCGCAGTTTTATGGGTTTGGCAGGATATTATCGTAAGTTCGTAGAGAACTTCTCTAGAGTTGCTTATCCCATCACCTCATTGCAGAGAAAGGGCAAGAAGTTCATTTGGTCTGAGAAGTGTGAAGAGGCATTCAGAACCCTCAAGCATAAGTTGACTAGTGCACCTATTCTTTCAGTACCTGATCCCACAGGTGATTTTATGGTTTGTACAGATGCTTCTTTGGAGGGTATTGGAGCAGTCCTCATGCAAGGAGGACGGGTGATTGCTTATGAGTCTCGCAAACTCAAGGATCATGAGTTGAACTATCCCACGCATGATCTGGAGCTAGCAGCGGTAGTCCATGCTTTGGTCCGATGGAGGCACTTTCTATTGGGACACCGATTTGAGCTTCATACTGATCATCGCAGTCTACAGTACATTTTCACTCAGCCTAATCTGAATGCTAGACAGAGGAGATGGATGGAGTTCCTTTGTGAGTACAATTTTGAGGTTAAGTATATCCAGGGGAAGGAGAATGTGGTAGCTGATGCTCTTAGTAGGAGGAGACGAGTTGCAGCTGTGACTACACTTGGTGTTGTCTTGAGGAGTAGGATCTTGCAGGCACTTCCTCGAGATACTTTTTATCAGGAGGTGAAGGCAGAGATTGAGTCTGGGAGACCTCTAGTAGGCAGATTTGAGGGGTATGTGTTGGAGTCTGATGGTTTGTTGCGTTATGCGAGCCGGATCTATGTACCGTCATTGGATGATCTTCATTCATTGATTTTATCTGAGGCTCATTGTGCACCTTACTCGGCACATCCTGGTGTCAAGAAGTTGCATGCAGATCTTCGACAGCTATATCATTGGTCAAGAATGAAGAGGGATATTGCTGATTTTTTTGCTAGGTGCTTAGAGTGTCAGAGGGTTAAGGCAGAACATCAGCATCCAGCAGGACTGTTACAGTCACACAGTATTCCCTCGTGGAAATGGGATGTTATATCGATGGATTTTATTGTGGGTTTTCCTTTGACACCCCGTAGGCATGATGCTATCATGGTCACTGTTGATCGGTTGACTAGAGTAGCTCATTTTTCTCCCATGAGATCCTCCTACACAGCTTCATCAGTAGCTAGAGTCTTTATGCAGGACATAGTGAGATTGTACGGTATTCCTCGAAAGATTATTTCTGATAGGGATCCAATATTTACTTCTGCATTTTGGACTTCTTTGTAGCATGATTTGGGTGCTCAGTTGAACTTTAGCACAGCCTATCACCCTCAGACAGATGGGCAGACAGAGCGTGTGAACCAGGTCCTAGAAGATATGTTGAGGATGTATGTCATGGACAGGCAGACACATTGGGAGGATTATCTCTACCTGGTGGAGTTTGCATATAATAATGGATACCACAGCTCCATTGGCATGTCACCATTCCAGGCATTGTATGGACGTCCTTGTCGTACACCCCTTAGTTGGGATAGATTAGATGACAGGATACTTTTGGGGCCAGAGATGCTTCGTGATATGGAGCAGCAGGTAGAGCGCATTCGAGAGCATTTGATCACTGCACAGGATAGACAGAAGAAATATGCAGATGCTCATAGGTCAGACATTCAGTTTTCAGTTGGAGATAAGGTGTTCTTGAGAGTGCGTCCAAGGAAGAGTCCAATCCGTTATGGAAAGGGTTCTAAATTGGCGCCTCGATTTGTTGGACCATTTGAGATTTTGGAGAGGATAGGTCCAGTTGCTTACCGTCTTGCATTGCCACCTAGCCTATCTCGCATACATGATGTATTCCATGTTTCTGTTCTTAGGAAGTATATTCCAGATGTGACACATGTTCTTGATTGGAATGCATTACAGGTCGAGGACGAGCAGCTGGCTCTGGAGCCCGTGCGCATTCTGGAGCTTCGGGATATCACACTCAGGGGTCGTATTATTCCTCAGGCCAGGGTCCAGTGGGACCCAAATGATGAGACCACAGCTACTTGGGAGGATGCATCTCGATTGCGGGATGTTTATCCTTATCTGTTTGCAGGCTTCCAGGAGTAAGCCTAGTCCTAGGGGGGGAGGATGTAGTACCCCTCGCATCTTTCTTTTGCTGATACTATGTTTAGTTTGACACTGTTTTATCTTGGTTGATTAGATCAGACATATATTACATGTTATATTTATATTTTGGTGTGTGATTAAACAGTTATAGTTTGGATGTTAATTGTCATGTTGAACCTGAAACAAAACTTTACGTAATGGTTAAATCTAGTAATGATGGATTTTATATGATGTTTCAAATGCATGCATAAATTGAAGTAATTAGATGATGATTATATCTGGTACTTACCCCATACCCGCATGTGTATGGTATCATGTTTGTTATCATATATGTTTTCTTTTCTGTTGACATGCATGTATGGTAGAGGAGGAGGCGTAGTTACCTGCATTTAGTCGGGTCCACACGTCCTAGCCATCCCTACCATTGTCTGATAGTATGTTATATATGCACATGTACATGCAATGGTTTTTATGCAGGTTGCAGGTACCAGGCATCGACTTCCCTGGCTTGACAGGATGAGCGTGCCATTATTATGTCTCAATGGCGGAGAAGGGGAGTTAGCACCTAGGCCAATTCCCTAACCTAACCTAACCATCCTAAAATCACGGATGAGACCTTACTTGACTTACCTAAATCGAATTCGTCCTGGTAGAACGAATCCGATATATGTTTTCCCGGTTGAGCATGATATTGTCTTAGGTTTTGTTTCATGTCGGTGTTGCATTTTGACCTTGTAGATCTCATGTATGATCTCTGATAGTTATTTAAATTATGTTGACGTATTAGTAAGTGTATTTTTATAAGTATCATAATTAGATAAATATATCTTTTATATGTTTATGGTTACCATTTATTTTATAAATTAAAAAAGAAAATATATATAAAAATGATTTTTCCATGTCACCTTAGGAGTAGGAGAAGTGCATTTAATAGGTTTGGGAGGAAGTAAGATAAAAAGGAGACATTATTATGTTATTTTCATGCTAAATTGAGAGGATTGAAAAACTGGTTATGAGGATTTGGAGATGAAAGTTTAGAGGGAAGGCTTGGAGAAGAAGAAGAGAGCAAGAAGAGGAGGATTGAGTTTGTGGAGCACATTGGAATCACAGTTGAGAGTCTGGCTTCAATAATCTGCTTTGAGGATCAGGTAGGTTTCAAATATCCCATAGTATGTTGCCATGTTAGTTGCAAATTTCCATTAATAAGAGAACATATTTACCTTCTCTAAATGTGGAGTGAGGAAAAGAAATAATCAGAATTATAGTTTACATTGTGAAATTTCATTGTTTCAATTTGTAAACCTTCTCAATTCAACAATAGATGAAACTATATTGAAAAACAAGAGAGTTTGATGCTTCATAATCTCTATGAAAATCATTGTTTTTAGAACCATTTATTTTCCATTTCTTCATTAAATTTATCATCTATGTATATATCATTTTGAATCAAGAATCCTATATATTATTTTGGAAACAAATTTGGAAACTATACTTCATCCCATAAATGACAAATTAACTAAGTCCTTATGAAAAAAGGAAACAAGCACAAAAAAAAACTTAAAACTGGGAGTAAACATGCATTCTGGAAAATATATGAGACTCTTATTTTTCCCAAGTTTACACAGAGAATATTCTCTCTTTGATTCCCTAAAAATATCTATTAGTTTATATGTTTTCCTCTTAATATTATTATAAACTTGCTTTTAGGGCTCTTATGTCTTTCCCCACTTGTTGAGGGCCCCACAAGGATATTTGGCGCAGGTGTTGGGAGTCTTTGAATAGTTTTACATTTAAAATTTTTACCAAATCCTTTCCCCCACGTTGGCTTTATGGCATGAAGATAATACTCAAACAATAAAAAGTGTTTTAAAATGTTTTACCATGTTTCAATGACCTGCCAACACTTATTATATTAGATTGACCTTTTACTCCACCTCCCATGTGTACCTTGCTTGGGATTGATGTCTGACATCTTCCATTTCTCTTAAATTTGTCTCCCCACCTTGTTTAGCGCACACCTAACTTGCAGATTTTTCTTAAGGAAAGAAGGACACTTGTCTTATCTCCTATGTCTTGGGTTGATCAAAGTCCCATATCCTATTTATTATGTGAGCAGCCCTTGCAAAGGTGGCGTGGGTTTTTCCTTGGCCATGAATACAAATTTATTACTTAATTCAAACCCCCTTTGAAAATGGGCGCCCACCTTGGGTCTTGTTCCCATTTGCCTTATTTTAAATTGTTTACTTTATTCACTAAGGAGATGAGGTGGAAAGTAGGTTAGGAACCTAGGGGACTTTAAATTTGACTAGCTTTGATGTTTTTGAATAAGCTATTAAATAAAATGTTTAATTAATTTATTATTTGAATTTGTTATCCATTGGAGTAATGCACTTTTTGGATTTGTTTATGATTGTGTAATATTAGACACTTTGTTATTATTAGAGAATATATTATGTTTACCATTTAATTTAATTAAAAGGATTTAGCTAGAATTAATACTTCATGAGCTATTGTATAATTAATATTAGGATTAATTACTGAGTAAAGTATAATCACCTTAGAGTCCTTTAACTTTAGTCATTATTTTCATTATCGATTTAGTTACATTGACATCTTTTATAAGTTAACGAAGACATTATATCAAACCATTATAGGCATTATTGAATGATAACAATATGGTTATTAATCTATAGACGTGGATATATTGATTAGTGTAATTAGCTAGTGTGATCAAATAATTACTTGTTATTATGATCATTATGTCTTGATTTATTTTACGACATGTTAATTACTTATGCAAGATGTTCTCTTTACATATACTGTTTGTGCATGAAAGTATACTGTTGATGTAGTTGATTTATATACGGGATTAGATAACCGAATAGGGGGATAAAATCTAGAGGTCGGGTACTGATTGTGGTTATCAGTTATCTGTTTGTTGATTTTATTCATGGTGCAATGTGGATTCTGTCTTCATTTGTTTGTTTTGGATTAAGGTCAATGTGAGACCTTGAAGGGATGGTCAAACCGATCCCTGTTATTATTTCCTCCTGGTGGGTTAAAACTTGAATTAGTGGCCAAGTGAATTTATGTTTTGAAATGAGAATTTGCTTTATTTTTTTATTTGGTTATTGGGACTTAATATGTCATAAGTGGCCACAAACCAGGATGGGTATTGTTGTGAATCTAGGGTAGGTTATCTGGATGTGGTGTAGGGGGTGGCTTGCAATGGATCGCCGAGGCCCGCAAGTGGCTGACGGATCATCCATTGTCAAGTTTCTTAATTCCAGTGATAACATTATAAAAAAATTGATTTAGTCAGGATAACATTAAAAAAAGATAATTTGTAATACCTCGCCCATGCCTTGAGTGCTAGTTAAGACTAAGGATGGATGCGGGAAGATGCTAGATGCATCATCGATATACTTGTCTTCACGAGAGATATCGATGCCACGTATGATCACTTGAGTGCCGTCGGTTCAGTGAGGAACCTTCAGGACTAAACCCAAGGGTGGATCTACGTGATGACACCTTCCTAGTCACACCGTAGATATCCTACGTAGGTCAGTGCCTTTGGTAACCCGTATACCCTCTTGTATTAGATATATATTCTCCTAGATGTTGATTGGGGATTGGTCCTTAGTGTGTGTGTGGGCCTGGTGTTATCTCCCTGGCACGGTGGGGTGGACCTCTAGGTTCCACAAGGTCGGGAGGTAGTGTACTTCTCCATTGAGATAGTTGCGGACTACCCTTCGTCACTTGATTGTACACTTGGATCAGTCTATCTCTTTTGATGCAGATTTATGTACCCAGTTGTTAGAAGATTATATGTTGTACTTATAGGAGGTTTCACTTGTTTAGTAATGATCCCTACATGGATCCATGATGTATTTGGATACTTGTAATTGTATTAAATACCACCGCATACCCTACGACATGTGTAGCGGATGTAGGTGATCATGTGTTGTATTGTATATGGATTAAGAGATGTATTTAATTTATCTATGTACTTAAGAGTTCTTAAGCATTAATCATGTTAGTGTAGTGTTAGTTAGATGACGTAATTCTACGTCAGGGACCCTTGAGAACGAAAATGAAATGATATGTTTTATTCAGAACTCATGTTTGTTTATCATTGTGTTACTATGTTCAAGGTGTTTGTAAACTTTAGTAAACAAAAAAAAAATGTTGCATAACTTAGTATAATTTTAGTGTTTTTCTCTTGGGTCCCCTGGCGGGGCGTTACAACTTCTTAAATTCACCTAGCGTCACACTTTAATCTTCTCTAGTGGCCTCCTCATCTCCAACAAACTCATCATCCATCTCCAACTGCTTCAGCACCCAAAGTGCCAACAAGAAATCAATATCTAACACAATAGTAGTGCCAACAAGAAATCAATATCTAACACAATAGATTTTTATCATTCTTCTTTCTGATTGTTATCACCTATAACATATCTTGTTCAAATGAGATATCCTAGAGGTATTCAAAAATTGGAATGCCACCATCTAAATTATTTCGGGTTTTCCTTGGCTCTATTGCTAAAAGGCCTGAGATTCCACCTCTAAGAGCTAGTTTAATCTATTTCGGTTGACCTCAATGTCCAATGCCTGGACTTTCTATTTATTTATTCACACCTCTATTTGACCCATTTTCTTTCTCATTGTTAACTGGGCATTCATTTTCTTCACCCTTACCCAGTAAACATCATTGGCACTTAAAACAAGCAAGTATGAATGCACACTCATTCTCTTTCTATTGAGATGTCCATCCATCATACCTCCCACATCGCATATCAACTCCAACATTTTCTTGCAAGCCACAGGAAATGTATGTGGATGTCTCTTCTCTGACATTAGGACCAGGTCATATTCGGGTTTCTTCCACTCATTTTCTATGAAGATTTCAGAAGCAAAAACAAAATAATAAGTACAAGAAAAATTGCTTCCAGAAATCCAAAGTTTTCACCCAAACTGGGCAGAGCAGTGGAACACAGAGATGGCTGCTTTGTTTCCAACCACGTAGTGAAATGAATCAAATGGAGACTAAACAATAAGCTAGAGTATGCAAGAGATTATCCCTTTCTATTAATAACTGAAACTGAAAATACAACTGGTAAGTTGGAAATAACTACTACAACAAACAAGTACTGTTGTTACAAAAAACATGTACAGCTCTACAGGATGTAATCAAAAAAGGTTTCTATGCCTGGAGCAATCACTGATCTACGGTGCAATACAAAATAAAAACTTAATAATAAATCCTATGTGCTAGAACAGACTACAAAACTATCTATTTGCTGCTGCAAATTTAACTGTTGTTCATCCTCTGTCAGATACTTTGTTCTAAGCTTTTTCTCAGATGCATATGCTTGCACCTTCTATCTCTGCTTGTTGGCTATCAAAACTGAGAACATTATTTCCTATTTATAAAACTAGGAAACTTCACCGCTAAGTAATTAATAGAGCAGCTTCAAAAAACTTAATAGCTAAGTTACGGTGAAAGAGAGAATAAGATTTTTGAGCATGAATTAATGTTGACCTGCTGACAACCATCAACTGCTCAAGTTGCTCAAGCTCCTCAAAAATAAGTGTGCTTCTTGGAAAAAGATAAAACAAATCTGGACAAAATCTAATTTATAAAATCAGTAATTCCAACATTTTCCTCCATCTTCTCTATTTTAGAGATGTTATCCTCGTCTTCTATATCTGCAAACAAAAATAATGGCCCACAATTATTTGGCAGGCCACCATCTTGGTCTCTGCCACGTCACCCAGATTAGGCATAGTAGCGCACTTAGCCTTCCCTTCATTTCCTCGCACATCCAAAATGTCCAGGGGCCACTAGATATTGTGGAATAGGAAGGACACAGTGTCGAGACTAGTTCCCATCATTCTCGACCTCTTCCTCAAGTTCATATTTACTCGCCTGATTCCAGACTGCATCATCCTCATCTTGGGAAGCATCCTCCTCATCTTGGGAGACAACCTCCATAGTTCCTCCCTCAATAATCAGGGAATGCTTCAAACCTTCTTTGATAGTCAAATACTTCTCATTTTTCTAGCCATCCCACCAATGTACACGATGCTTATTTGAGGCTAAAGACTTTTTATACAACTTATTTAATGTACCCATCAAATCAACAATAGTCATTGTGTTGGATATATTGAAGGCTAAGGTTGGAGATAAGTGTGACCGAATAACTCCCATGGCTTTTCGATCCAAGACATCCCAATCTTCATCCAACATCGTTGCTGGTTTCTTCTCTTTAAACCATACAATGTTCACCACAAATTTTCTACATATAAGTAGTCTTTCTATCTGCATCTTCCATGACTCATAGTTGTTACCATCAAACTTTTCAATATTTCCTTCAACCGACATTGCTCCCACTTAATCTTGAATCTCTCTTGTCACCTGATTGAACACCACCACATCTCTGATACCAATTGTTAAAACATAAAAAAGCAAACTAAAAGCAAAATTTGAAATAGAATCAAAGATTCGAACACAAAATACCAGTTTTATAGTGGTTCACCATAAATGACTACATCCACTCTACAAGAAGGGCAATAACTTTATTCACTTATTCAATCTATCATATTACATCCGATCTGCTATCAGATTTATATAAATGTTTCACTCTTCGAATATGAAGAGACATCCATGAAATGAACAATCAGAAGAACTCAATGGTCATGACCGTTGGACTTCACATTCTTAACATATTTTATGCTCTCATATAAATAAAATAAAAGTCATACCTGGTATTTTCAGTATATTTTTTTTAAATTCTTGTGAAATATCCCACTGCTACAGGGAAGCTAATTATATTGCTGACAACTTGGCTAACAAGGCTATTGATGACCATGGGATTTATGAGGATGTCCATGTAAAGGATCTTTCTCCTTTATTGAAGTAAAATTCTACCATATGACTATCTTGATAGTTGGGCGTGGGATTTGGAGCTGTTGGTGATTATTGTTTGATCCTTCATATATTTTAAGGCTTTAATTGCTAACTATGGTTTCGTAATTTCTGTTAATTCTTTTCCTATGCTTCATCACTGCCTTCAGTATTGTTGGCCTTAGACATTTCATGCAAGGATTTTGATTTCAATGTTGGGGCATAGGTTGATATTTAATTTGATAGTTACTTCATTTGTGTCATTGTTGGCGTTCAAATATATTTGATGTCATTTTGCACATGTGATGGCTTCTAAAGGGCTTGTCCTTTGGATAGATATCAGAGGTTCCTTGGAAGCTGCACTTAATTTGGTGATCGTTTTTGGGACATCTGTGACTATATTGCAATTGCGTATGTACCTTTTCTGTATTATCTATTAATTAGACACAAATAGTCACCTAGATCTCTTTGGCCATGTTTCAGATTTGGTACATTAGTAATTATTAGAAGTTGACGCTTTTCTCACATCACCTTTCTAAGTATGAGATTATTCTATTGACGGTTTAGTGATCTCATTTCGTATGCTTTGACCAGTCATCGTTTCAATATCTCTTTATGGCTTTGTGGAGATTTCCACATCAATACATATGTGTGGAATTTATTGTATTTGTTTGATTAATGGTGAACGACGGGAGGTCTTTTTAGAGACGATGTACTGTGCCTATTTATACTCTTTGCCGGTCCTCATTTACCAATCAAACGCTAATTGAAGTTATTTGGTTATACTTTTCTTCACTGGCTGCTTCTTTTCACATTACTCTCACTTCTTATCAGAGATCAATATTGTCTTGCAGGTTTTTGTTTAACATGGTTAATCTCCCTCAACAGGTCAGAGTGGATGCTCATGAGTAACCTGCTTTGGTTTTTATCATGCAATGTCGAGTTCCACACATTGGAGATGCTAATGATCCTTCTTCTTCTTCTCCTATGTCGCTTCAGGATTTCATAGCATTGTATGGGGACTTCGTATTTGATTTTGATGCTGCTTCCAACATTGAGCTTTTTTCCCTTCCAAATATAATTGGTCTCATTTCTCTCTCTACTTAGTTATATATCTTTTTTGGCTATTATATGTATTTTGCTGGTCGATCCAGCATGGGGATGGTGGGTGGCTAATTTAACTGTCTGGGACATTTTGGTTAGGACTTATGTATTTGTCATTTGTATCTATTTTGATATATCTTCTCAGATATACATTTCGTAAACTTTTTTTTTTTTTTAATTATATAATTAAAAACTTTTTTTACTAATTTCAGTCACTTTTATTCTAATAAAAAATTAATGTGATTTGATTTTTCTTATAAAAAAATAGATTTTGATTTGAAAAGAATGACTAGGTTAATAGCAATAATAATGCTTTTTTACATTAGAATTTAAAAAATCAAAATCTACTATTCATTATCTCATTTCCTTTATAAAATTATTTTGTTAAACAAAATATAAATTTTTGTAAATAATATTTTTTAAATTAACAGTTTAAAATTATATCAAATTAAAAATATATAAAAACTAAAACGTATTTAAAAGGATTCATATTTACAAAATAATTAGTATAAAATTTTCTTTAAAAGACACTCCTTCAATGTATAATGTTATCATGATTTTAACTACATAAGACCTTATCTATCTAAAACTTAAGATGAACAAAGATGAGCAAAATTGCATGCTCATAACTTGATGAATGTTCTTTTATGTCACGGGCCTATTATCATTCTACATTGTTTGATACTTCCTATGGCACACCTAATGTTTCCACAAGTGACAAATAAAAATGTTTTAGCCTCCACAATTTAAACAAACAAATTTGAAATACAATTATTTATAACAATATTAACTTGATAGTGTTCCAAATATTTCTTATTTCCTTTGAAGTCTACATTCAATTTTAAAAGGAACTTGACATTATATAATTGAATCTTTCAAAATATTGTAGATTTTTATTCTTTTAAAATATGTATTAATAGAGAGGGATTCATAAATAAAGTCAAAAGTTGCACTGTTAATTTTAAATCTTAGAAAATCAAGTTTATGTGACAAGAACCACTCAAAATTTATTTAATATTAGAATTTAGTTTATTGAAAACATATTTTCTTATATAAAACTTATTTCATCTTTGAATATTTTATAATAAGGTCAACATTCTTAGTTTTTATTATATAAATTGTGATTCATGAAATCTCATTGATAACCCAAAATATATATTATTAACTTCATGGTGGACAAAGTGATTTGATTATGTTTTTTATGTAATTTATAAAATTATTATTTTATTTTATTTTTATATGATATTTAACTAATACTCTAGTAGTGGCACTAGAAACTATATGCATTTTTAAACTATATTCTATACTAGACATCATTTTTTAGTATATTATATTTCATTCTTTTAAGTAATTTTTAATTATTAGCTAATTAATTTCTTAAATTATTACAGAGAACAAGTCATATAAAAAGCCCTTGTAGTGGAATTTGTTCTTTTAGTCTCAAATAGACTACTAATTATTTTACCATGCTGAAATAAGATATAAAATTTCCTTTTCATAAATTATAAAATAATTTAAAATATAATTTTAAGAACAAACATTTTTCTTCTTTTTTAATTAAATATCATAATAAAATATTATAATTTTTTTCTTATAAATTCTCTTAGAAGTTATATATAATATCAATAGCATTTCAAGTCTCCTTTCTTAATAATGTCATACATTTGAAATATAATCTTAATATTACATTCAAGATACACATTTTTATTTCTAAATAATGCTAAAGTTTGAAATGGAATCTTTGTATTGAATGTAGAAAACAATCAGGGTGTTGTCCCTGAGTACAATGTCCAAAGGGAGATAATCAATAGATTCACATTGTCACCACAAGATAAAAAAACTAAACAATTACCATGTCTTCTACATATCAAAACTCATCAAAAACCTACTAGTCGTAATAGAAAGAAACACTACAACTAACATAACTATACTAACCAGACTATTACCAGCATAATAATCATTAAAAGTATTGAGTAAAGGCCACACAGGGCCATGTACCAACAAATGACTTAGAGAAAAAAAATAGAGTATCAGTAAAGTAGAGGGAAACTAAAACTAGGCCTTCAAATCCAGTATCAACAAGACAAAAAAAGGAAAATAGGAACCAGAACACTAAGCCTCCTTTCACGTGCATCTCTTTGATAACATCATCCACGCTCATTCCTCATATAATTCCTTAAAGTCACCATCTTTAGTGTCCTTCCTGCCCAACATGTCCTTCTCTAGCAAACTGTCAAGGAGTGCATCACGTTACAGTCAAACCACAGAACCTCCTAGAACCTGTAATCCATTCCTATAATTTCCTTTTTAACTTTATCAATCTCTTCCTATTATATATTTTTCATTAACACCTTTTTATTTATTTGATATATATAAATAATCCAAATTTTTATATTGTAAATTAAATAAAATTTAATGGTGAAATTTATTAGGAGAGCAACATTCCTTTAAAATCTTTTTATTCTCAGTAATGCATGAATAGATTCAATTCATATTTTTAAAATGTATAACATTATTTTATTCATTTAGAAATAAAAAATAATATTTGTACACAAACTTTAAGAATCTAACTATATATAAAAACTTGAATACTAAAATATAAAATTTACATGTAAACACAATTTTCTAATAAAATATTCTTAATATATCATTAATGAAATTGTGTTTTTTCTTTCATGTTCATACTATTAAATTGTAATGCTTTTTTATTAGATTAGCATGGAAATGACATTGAACGTGTTTACAAAATAGAACAACAAAACAACAACAAAAATAGAAAACTTAAGAATAAAAAAATGTGTTAATCAACAAAGAAAACACCATCCAACTAATCAGAATAAACCCAAACACAACTAGCTACAAAAAGCTATCAAAGAAAGCACAAATCTAACCAAGCTTGTAGTTCCATCAAAAACCAAGTTGATTACTATTAGGATAGATCATCCTTAACCCAAAACCAAGTCTCCTGACATCCTTTGAAATAAGGAGATACAACACAAGATAATGTTTTGAATTGAGATGAGTACAAATGTACATTAAGATTTTCTTAAATAGGATTAAGTGTTAGGAATGGGAACATTGAGAGGGGGGGGGGGGGGGGGAATCACTGTTCTATAATATTAATTTATGATACTTGAAAGTTAACTCAATAACTTAAATGATGAACTAAATATTAAAGAAAGTAAAGTAAAAAACCATAACAAATAACACCAGATATGATTACGGGGAAACCTTGGCCAAAGGAAAACCCCGGTGGGAATTAATACCCACTAATAATTTTGTACTTGTGTATTATGAACCTGTTAATATTCCTTAGACCTGTTAGGAGCTATCATTACAATGCTTTAGTACAATGACCTTGTCAAGGGTCAGACCCTGTTAGGAGTGGATGGCTCACTGCCAGAGCTCACTGCTCAAGGAGGAAGGCAACAACCTCCTGGATATTAGATACACACTATATCTACAATGGTGAACTACTACTATGGCACTGCTTGTCTGATCAGTTCCTTATGTGCGTTGATGCTTTAACCTCTTGTAAAGCTCTATATCATTCTAACTACTCTTTGCATACTTCTTTTCTTCTTCTTTCAACTCTATATCTCATGTCATGCTCAAATACAAAGGCACATGTCTTATTTATAGGTGCAAACAAAAACTATTCACTAAGTCGGCCTATAACCTATTACATACAACGCTTCCAAATGAATTAGCTCAAGTGTGTTTACATACAATGATATTAACAAGTCTATAACATAATTAAAATAGGCGCATAGTCTTTACACAACAAAATAATAACTGCTAATCAAAATACTAACAATTGGCTCCATGCTCTATTCTGTTCTACCACTCACTAACTATGTCACTTCAACTCGTTGTAACTTCTTCATACTAACTCATATGATCATGCATTCTTAGACTTAGCATGATTACATACTCAAAAGATTATCTTCAAGGGCACATACCAATACTTAGTCATATGCACATGCACTGATGCTTTGTTCATTAGGTGCTTCACTAACTGCTTTGTCTTTCATACTTAGCCAAATTCTGATTTTCTAACTAAGTGCGCTGACACCAAAAATCCATATGAATTTTTTTCCATATTGGCAACACTAATCTCATATACACTAGTATAGTCAACTTTCCAACAATCTCCCCCTTTATAATTAATGGTAACAAAGGAATATGGTGAAGTTGCTAAACTACATCTTTACAAAAAACTTTCTATATATCCTTATCTTTTTCTGTACATCATATACTCTATCTTATATCTCCCTTCCATTACTCCATATTACTCTATCATTATATTATTCCATATTACTATACTCCCCCTTTGACATTAATGACAAAGGTGCTCAAAAATGAATCCTTGAGTACTTACACTAAGAGTAAATCTGGGTATGCAACCTGAAGTTTGGCAATTTCTTGCTGCCAAAATGCCTTGAGTGCATTTAGTGTCTGGAGATGAGTGCATAAGGCATAAGTTAACTTCTCCATCTTTTCTAGATGTTTGCTAAGACCTTGATCATATGTCACAATAGTGGCATCTATCTCCTTGATATTGTGATTCAACAATGTATCTAGGGAGGGCGCAAGTGCATTCCTTAACTGAGTTTGCCTAGCCCTTATCTTAGCCATTTTTTTTTTTGTCTTCTCAATTTTGTCTAAATGTCCTTGACATATATTATTACACATGTTTACATCTTGGGAGGAGTCTTTACTAATTTTATCACAGCTACCATCATGGATTCAACTTCCTAAATTTTCTTGGAAAGATCTGATGTAAGTTTGTCTTTGTTCATATAATCAGCAATTATCTTTCTTCCTTTAGCTGCTATCTCTTTTAACATAACTTGACCAACCTTAATATAATTGAGGTCAAGTGCAAAGTTACCTGTTAATTCATTCAGTCTCTTCTTAAGAAATTTCTCTTCTATAACTTTAGATGTTGATTCCTCAAAACTTGAGATATTTGCTTTGAAGCATGTCAAGAAGGTGCTAACATCATCCACTGAACGTACACTTGATATTTTCTTATCTTTAGGTAGTAGGCTATTCAGTATGCTTACTGATTCAATAAATAATGGATTCCTCATTACTTGTTTCTCCATTGCTAACACACTTAGTTTTATCAAATCTTCTTATCCCCAAGAGTCTAAACTTATTGTATCAGGGGTCAGACTTGACAAAAATGAAATTGAAGGCTTAGGGGTAAGGAGTGTATTATCCATAACTTCACTTGTTACCTTTACTAGAATTTCAACATAGGGCTCATCTGCAGGTTCATCTTCCTTTTCTTTTTCCTATCTAGTCAAGTCTTTAATCTGAACTTCTTCTTGCTGCATAGGTGTGTCATCACCACATAGTATCTCAACCTCTTCTGTGCTCACAAAAGCTTCCTCAAACTTATCTAGGTCCTTATCTATAGTGCAGCCATTGATATTTCTACATTATCAATCACTATAGTGTCTTCTTTTGCTTCCATTGCTTCTATATGTGTTGGCACTATGGGCGCAAAATCTTGTGTACCTATCATAGGTGCATTAGGTATCTCAAAATCCTTAGCTTGCTCTGAGGGAACTTGAGTTGTAGGCACAATAGGAGGATACATGTGTCTATCCAAGAACACCTTCTCAAATCCCTTCTTTATTTCCTTCGCAACCAACTCATAGTCCTTATTCATAATCTACAGAGTTCTTAGCTTGGTTCTTAGGTGAGGCTTCACCAAATCCAACAACAATGTTTTCTCTTCAATTTAACATACACGAAGGCTTTCATCCAATATCTTTTCTCTTATCCTAAGATCTTCTATAGCTTGTCTCTTCAACAAGTCTAAAATGTTCCATACATTATCTGGTATAACTGTCTTAAGTTCCAGAACTATTTTCTTGAACTTAATCATGTGTTTGATTATCATATCATGGATCTTTGATTTATCTATCTCACTATATTTATCATATAATTTTTCTATCTGATCAATTCTTCCTTCATCTACTACCCTGGTTCTCAAAACTTCAATATTCGGTCTGAATCCTATGTCCTCGAGAGGTGGTTGAGTGTTTTTGCATTTGCTTCTTGTTTTTCTAGAGGATGGATGGCTTGTGCCGATCTGCTTCTTCCTCTTAGGCATCTTACTAGGCTCAGGAGGTGGTGTGGACTCCAAATCAATAGTATTTGTGGGCATAGGAGTGTTTTCTATCTTTTTCTTCTTCTTCTTGGGATCATCAGTCTTCTCTATTTTCACTTTAGAAGAGGGTGCGCTCTCAAGTTGCATTGAAATCTTGGCTTCCCTTGCCTTATCTAGGTATTCTTGTGTGGCACCATGGATTTTCAGTATGTTAGAGGTGATCTTTGATGCTTTTCTTTTGGTCGCAGCACTATACAAGACTGAATCTACCTGTCTTGTCTTCTCCTCATAAGTACCCCATCTTGGATCATTGGGATCATTAGGCACTGATAGGAGGACTTGTGCATATGCTTCTAAAATGTGTTTCTCTACTTCATAACCAAGTGGATGAATCCACTAAGTTCTAGGCTCTACAGCTTCCATGCATGTGATATCTGTCTCCACCATAAAAAAAATGCTATCAGGTTATACTTTTCCACTATACTCTTAGGTATCCTATACCTTCTCTACTTTCTGATTCTGAATGTCTTTATTTCCAAGTCCATAAAATCTTTCAAGGTGCTTTCAGATGTTGCCTTTAATGAAATCTATGGCATTGTAGGTATTCTCCTATCTAGATAGAGATCTGATACTTTTCCAATAATGTGGAGGGTATGTGCAGGATCATGGTATACCAAACTATGGCCTTAAGTGGCAATGAATAATTAGAAAATCAGGGTTAGTCAACTTGATGTAAAAGGTTGAACATCTTATGAACTTTATGTGAAAAAGTTGTAAGAGTAAAATCTGTAGGAAATTGAATGTAGTTTCTAAACTACTAGCCCTTGTTTGAATTTTTTTTTGTCTAATTGCTCAAAATTTTAGATTTCAATGTAGTACTATGAAAATTTTAGGGAAAAGATAAAGAGTACGTGTATGTCTGATCACCTTAATAACAATCAAATGATGATATATTTTTCCAAGATTCTAGATATAAGTAGTAGACTCATGCTCGGATGTGACACATATTTTTTTGTAATTTTTGGTCAAATAAATAATTAATTATGAATTTTCGGCTACAAATTTTTCAAAATAAAAAAACTCTCGTGTCTAACCACCTTAACTAATTCAAAATTTCACCAAATTAAAAAAAATAAAAATTCTTATAGTAGCTGAAGCATAGAATGTGATGCATGTTTCGGATTTCAAAAGGGTTAAATGGTTTGAAATTTATAGTTGTTTTTCAATCAATATGTCAATTACGACTTTAAAGATAACTCAATTGAAAAATAAGTAATAATTACTTACTAAACTTGAAATTTGACAGCAATTATATTGATGGAAAGCTGATAATGTCTTTAAGAAACCCTTTTTGTTTCATCAATTTCAGGTGAAAAAATAGTAGTCAGCTACATGGTCGAAGTCTCAATATTAGAAACTATCTCTTGAAACATGCCTAAAGGGTTGACCACCCAAGTTTGGTATTGCCGAAGCAAATACCAAGCCTAATCGGATATCCAATATTTTTGGATTTCTGATAATACCGAATATCCGAAAAAAGCCCGCCTATTTTGAAATTTCAATTGCCCCACTTTTTCCAAATTCAAGTTTCATAATAAATGTATTTTTTGATAGTAATATTAATTGTGTTATATTAAATTGTATTCTTTTAAAGTTTTTATTAATTCAATTAACTATTTTTTTCAATTTTAAGTTATATATTATAAATTATTTTTTTTAATATTAATATTAAATAATAATAACATAGCATTTAATAATGGAAACTCAAAACTAGAATATTTACCTATCTTAATGACCTCCTTAAAAGATTTTGACTGTTGGACAAATCCTTGTTCAGACTTCCGGTGGCAGATCAACTTTAGGGTTTCATTACAGAGCATTACTATTATAATATAAATTTTTACAATAGCATGTATTATATTATTATTATTATTTATTTCTCTATTGGGTATGTGCAAGATCATGAGGGGCCAAAAAGTGGCGATGTAAAAAAATCCACTTTTCAGTCATCCAAAAGTGCATGAAAATGTATGTTGACTTTTTAGTAGGCTTGGGTGTCAATACACCTGGGAAAACCTGACACCAAAGCATAAGCATAATCGGGTACCCGCGAGCTGTTTTCCTCATTTCTCTCCACGTTTTGGGTTTAGAAAATGGCTCCAAATATCCTATACATGATATTTTTGGTTACCTGATTGCTCCAACAACAAATTCGAGGGTATGTACACATTGAGAATAACACCATTTTAAAATAACACATCAGTTTATTTTTACACATTGAGAATATCATCAATAGGAATTGAACTAAAATTGACATAGGTCATAGGAAATAAATGCCCCAGCTATCTGTTGTCTTCTGCATTTTGAGTTTCTTATTACAATCAAGAGAAGAATATTACTCTCCAAATGGTTTTGGACAGTAACATTTGTACTTCCACTTCAAAAATATTTCTTCCCTCATCTTGCTGCCTATTGATACCGACAAAGTGAATCTAGGCATTTCTGCCATGTAATGGGAGAAAAATGGTTTCCTAATTGATATGTGTGTAAATAATACATGCAAGAACCTTTTCTTTGATAATTCTCACTAACCCTTTACAACAGAAAATGTTTACAAAAATTGGCATGTACTTGCATGAGGACATTATATATTACAGAAATCCCACACAAAAGCAGCTGGAAAGCCATTCAAAAAGTAGTAACTGATAGCAAGTGGGATAATGCAGATGCTTTAATAGACCACTATCTTCTTTACTCAAGCAACATTTGGTTCATCTGCTCCACTAGGGCATGTTTGGGAACAGACAGTCTCTATTTAAAATCAAGTCTCTGGAAGCAGTTATATTTGTCAGTGGAGGAGATACACCCATTGGATCTGCAATAACTTTATGCTTACTGGAATTTCCATTTCTCTTCAAATGGGATACTCTTTCCAAAATTTTCTCTACCCTTTTACCAATTTGGGAAATCAATGGGTCTATTTGTGGACCTCCAAGGAGTTGGTCACCTAAATGAGAACCTTGAGATGAATTAGGAACTTCTCTATGAAAGAGATTAGTACCTTGAGAAGCTCTCCACTTGTCAGCTGAATTAAAACCTTGGACCATAGATGGCTACCCTTTGTTGTAAAATGTGGAGTGAGACTACATTGCCAAAGGTGGCAATGAACTTACATTTGAGGGATAATGCCCAACATAAGTAACCTGGTTTCCCAAGTCCCATAAATGCAAGGCCATTGACGAATAGGCATTTCTAATAGAAATATTTGTGGTGCTAGAATGAAGTGCATGACCAAATTCTTTGCTACAATCCCATGTTCATCAAGAATATTCCTTGCACTGTTGAGTAATATATCATGCAATTCCTTAATACTTTCATTCTTAACAAAATTCATAACTAGATTTTCCATAGCCAATTTACTTCTTGATCGTTGCAATATTTTCTCCTCAGCTAAACATTTTGTAATCAGTTGATATACAATCACAGTTTTCTCCTGGCCAATCCTATGGGCTCGTGATTGAGCCTGTAGATCCACAAAAGGGTTGAAATCTGGATTTGGTGGAAGAGTAGTATTAGCAAGAAGTCATTCGCTAACATCTCATCTTTATAGCAAGAAGTCATTCACTAAGTTCTCTGTACCTTAGCAAAGGAAGCCGACTAGATTGTTGAAGTTGATGGTACTACATACAAAAATGCGGTATGTAATTTTGGCCTTCGGGACTTCCTAGGGCTCCTAACGCATGATAAGGCATACTAGGACCCCTAGGAAGTCCCCATGACCCCTTTTGACACATTGGAATGCTCAAGTGTGTCCTAAGGGGTCCAATGACCCCTTAGGACACACTTGAGCATTCCAATGTGTTGAAAGGGGTCATGGGGACTTCCTAGGGGTCCTAATGCGTGATAAGGCATACTAGGACCCCTAGGAAGTCCCCATTGTAATACCCCCAAAAAGGGCTATAGGTTCATTAACCTCCTACATCTTCAATTCGAACAAAATTGACATCAAAGTCCTAACCTAAAGCACATCTGCAAATTATTGAAATCCTAATTGATTTTATCATAAATTCTGCATCGAGGAATATTCCTAGCAATATTCCTATTTATTCTAATTATCTTTGATTAATTATTATTTGGCGATGAATCCTATTTATCCTAAAGTTGATTAATTGAATATGATGAATATTTAATTAATTAATTTAATTCTACCACTTAATTATTTAATTAGATTTAATTCTATTTATTACTAATTATATTATTTAATTTTGACAATAAATCAAATCTCCTATGAATAATTGATTAAATATTTATTTAATTGATTAAATCCAAGTTGTTAATATTTAATAATATAGTTTTGAATAAAAGTTTGATTAAAATAATTGATTAACCCACAAATGAGCTATTTTTAAATTTAAAATTAGTTAAGTTGAAGATAAATCACTTTATTTATTTAATTAATTCATGATTATTTGTGCACATTCAAAGAGCAGTTAAACTTTAAATCAGAAAATCAATTCAAGTTGTTATCTTTTTGAAACTCAACATCTATTTTGAGTTCAAAGTTAATCTAAACTTCTGATTTGAGTTAAAAAGTTATTCTTGCATGATTTTGCATGATTTTATGAGTTATCTATTTCTAATTTCTTGTTAACTCAAAAATCAACCCGAGTTCATCAAGAGTGATTTATGACTTTTTCCATGCACCCTCAAGCCCTGGATTTCTATAAAATCAAGGCTCAGCTCTTTACAAATCATCCACAAAATTTGCATACTTACTCTGGCAAATTGACATCAGAGGAATCATCAAGCTTCTTGCGAATCAACATTTTGTGAGATCAATCTTGTTTTCAATTCATTCTAGTTTCATATTTCATATCATTGTTAGCTTAATTTGCATATCATTTCAATCCATTTAGATTAATTTATTATAAATTTTTCTCATCTTATTGCATCAAAAATATTAAAAAAATAGATTAATTTGCATTTATATTTTATTTCTTTCATCATTTAAATCCTTCGTTTAGGTGTTGCATTGTCACTAATCTCAGTCTAATCTAAGAATACCATACTTGCACCTACTAGAAGATAGTAAATCGCCTGGTTAACTATATTGTTCTTATTTGCATATTTTGATTTTTTCTAACCTCTAATGTTTTACTGAAGTGTTGTGTCTATAGCTAGGTACAAAATTCACACACACATTTCTAGCACCCACCGTGGGGCAACCCACCTTTACATGTTGGTTTTGATTTTTTTTTGGAGCTAAAACCCTAAAGTTTCAAAGATTTAATTTTATCTCCCAAAAAGATTTGATTTTTAGTCTGAAATTTATTTTTTCAGGTTGGAGACCTATCAAGGAAGCTTCAATAAAAAATTTAGAATTTTCTAAGATGTTTTGAATTTTTAATAATTTTTTCTTGATTTTCTGGAAAAAGTTAATTTTTGACGCAAATCAACATATGTTTCAAAAATTTTTACATTTTCAAAAATCTCTTTAAATTCTACAGGGGGTCCATTCTTTTTGTTTTAAATTTGGATGCAATATAATAGCTCAAATAGTCAATTTACAAAAACTTATCTATTTTGGTAAAATGGGTCTCTAGGGCACAAATGAAGAGATTTTCTAAAAATTTTACATTTTTGGAAAGCTCTCTATTTTTTAGTAAGGGTTTCTATTTTTCATTTCTATTTTTTGTGGCCGAAATCATATCAAAAAAATCAGATCTTGTTGACTAGATCAAATGCAACAAAAAAATAAAATTTTGTGATGGGTATGAACTTATTTTTCACATGGTTCAATGAATGATATGAGTTGTCATTTGGATTAGTTGATAGTTATTATTGCTCCTAATAATTTATTTTTAGATCTACCCTAGGGTTTTCATAAGTTGAATATACGTTGCATATCTTGTTTGCTTGTTTTCTTGTCGGAGAGTTTGTGGCTTGCTTGCACAGGATTGCTTAACAAAGCTAAAAATTAGGTAAAATCTACTAAGCATGTTGCGAAAGAATTCAGGTATTCTACTACATCTGAAAACATTTCAATTTGGACATAAAACGAATATCTAATGTGTTTAGCTTGAGTGCCTTTCCTGCTTTCATAAATCAGACTTCAATTTTTCGGCTATAAAATGAACATAGATTTGCTTTTTGCATATCTATTACACATAGTAAATAGGCCCTATGAACACTATTTGTGGATGATCTTGAGAGAGTGGGCTTCATTCATTTTCTCATGCATGTGAATCTCTTCTTGACAAAGGATCCCCTTGTAGGTAGGGAAGGATACTGAGATTGTCTCACGTTCCCTTGATTTGCATCCTTAGCTTTTGATTGATGCATTCTCTCTCCAGAGAGATTGATAGACCATAAGTTGTGGACATCACAGATCTTGGTGAAATAAATTTTGGTCTTAGCATGTCAAATTAATCTGTCTACTTTTTCTTGGTGAAGTGAAGAGGTTAGGGGATTATGCTCTACTTCCTTTTTGGATAGTACTAGAAACCTAGATCCTTGAATCTAATCTAGTCCCCCTGTGGTATCTTTTGTGAGTCACCTTTAGAGAGGGTTAACCATAGTGGACATTCCCTTAATTGGGTCAACCATGTAGATGGAACCTCAAGCGGTAATAGCCATTTTCACCATGGTAGCAGCAGCCACTATATAAATGTCCTTGTGGAGGAAATCTTCACAGGTGTGGTCTCTTGTTGGGCTGTCAGATCTCCCTAGCAGCTCCTGATTGATTAATTTCTCAAACTGTGTCAAAACCCTGGTGCACCTGGATTGGAGTTCGCCCTCTTCAGATCACAAAATTTTTAGAGTCAGACCATTACTACAAACCTTAGTGAGGCCAAAAAAAATTTATTTTTTTAGGAATATGTGCGTTATTGAAAAACTTTTTGGAACATACACAATTAGCACTTCTAGGGATTAGAACAATAAGTCACTATTGCTTGTTCATGCGCAAGGTTTCTTTTTTCCCTTGTTCATTGTTTTCAGATGATTTCTTGCTTCCCTTGCTTGCTATTTTGTGTGCTTGATATCTTCTTGGTTACTTGAGACAAACTTTTACACAGATCTTCAAAAACTGGACAAAAAAATTTGCAAACAAACTGGTACTAAAAACTAAAAAATTGCAAATTTGAAGCAAAAATCCTTTATGGTGTCAAAAGTCATCCTAAAATTTCAAAACTCGTATCAAAGCCAAAGTCAAAGTTGTCAGAGATTGGTCAAATTTGCCAGAAATCCAATTTTACAGCCTATTTCTAGAATCTATCAAACAAATCATTATGTCAGGAATAGAGCAGAACTTATAACGAATACATTCATTTTCCTAAAGTGGTCACTTGAGTCTGATTCAACCTTCTGATTTATCGATTTGAGTCTTTTTCATTTTGTGTCAAAACCTTGTCAAAATTATCTTCAAAATACAATCTTTTTACTAAACGGCTAAGTATTGTGAGCTTGTGCCCCCCATATGTTGGGCATCTACCCACACTACTATGGCATAGTATCCTTCATTTACATTTGATCTATTCTTTAATCACTTCAATTTTGACAAGGTTGCATCATTTGATCTTCTAGAATCAATTCATTCTTTAGTTGTCTTCATCTTATTCTTTGGCTTCACCCAAGGTTAATGGTGGAAACTAGAGCTTCATCACACAAGAAATCTAGAGAGGTATCCCATACAATACCTCTGATTACTCTCCAAGCCCCAACTCTTGAACAACTCTACAATTCTGGTCTTTACGAAGATGACAGTCTTGGTAATTTTTTATTGAAAACTAGTTACATACCCCCTCCATCAACTCACGGAGGTAATAAAAAAACCCCACCTCAATCTAATCCAGGGAGCCCTAAGACTCCTAACATGTCTCACAGAGGGACACATCATGGGTCTCAAGGACACCAATCTCAACACAATATGGATCGAGAACCTACACCTTCTGAAATTGTTTGATATCAAAATGATGATGACTTCAAAATAATGATGACACATTTCTTGAAGGAAGATAGAGAAGCATACTTTCTAGGGTTAGCTCATCAAGGAGCTAAACTTCCTCCAAATTTTAATGTGGAAGATATCATTACACATGAGGAAGAAACTCCTATCATAGTTATGATGAAACAGATGCATGCCATGCAAGTCAAACTTGAGAAACTTGAGAAAGAAAAGGAACCTAAAGAGTTCTCCATGGAGGCTCTATGTCCTTTTCCATTTGATAAAGACTTGTACATGGCGCCATTCTATAAAAGAGTAGAGATGCCTAAATATGACAAGTATGATAGAAATTCTGACTCTCAAGATCATGTCAGAGAATTCTGTACTCAATCTATGGAGTTTATGCACGAACCAACCTACTTAATGCATCTTTTCCCTTGAGCTCTAGGAGGAGCAGCCATTCATTGGTTCTCTAGAATGCCCCCTACTATCAAAACTTTTGAGGAGTTAATCAAACTATTCTATCAACAATAATCCTATAATATTCAACATCTGGTCACCATGATCGACATCCACAATCTGAAACAATATCCAGGAGAACCATTCCTGACATTTCTCAAGAGGTGGAGGAAGAAATTTTCTCTATATGCTAGACCTATTCTAGAAATTGAGAAGCTATAAATCTTCATCAACAATCTTGTTCTAGAAATCAACTACCCTTTACAAATGCAAAATCATACATCTTTTGACAAGATGGTAGATAATGCGATCAAAATTGAGAAAGTACTTGTGCAAAAGGAGACATATCACTTCAAAAAGACAAGCATGAATCTAGATCTAGTTCTAAGGACAAGAACAAAAACTGGAACAAGAATAAAGGTGTTGTCATAGATGGTGTTGTTGATAATATCTGTGCCCCATCTAAGGCACTTTCTTTCAATCTTACTATTGGTACCCAAGCCATCAAAGCTTTTGAAGCCAAAGCCACAGAGTCCAACAAAAAGTCATATTCAAATATGCTAGGGTTGGATCTTGATCTTATAATGCACCATTTATCTATAGCTCCAAACATTAAACCTATTAAGAAAAAATTGAGAAAGATGCATCCACATGTTGCACTCTTGGTAAAAGCTGAATTAGAGAAGCTCCTAAAAGCTGGATTTATCCGAGTTATTGATTATGCGGAATGGATCTCTAATATTGTACCTATTTCTAAACTAGACAAATCAATAAGAGTTTGTAGTGATTTCAGAGATGTAAACAAAGCATGCCCTAAGGATGATTTTCCATTACCTAACATTGATATGATAGTAGACATGACTGCGGGCTTTGAGATGTATTCTTTAATGGATGGTTTTTCTGGATATAATCAAATAAAAATTGCTCCAAAGGATCAAGAGAAAAATACTTTTACATGTGCATGGGGTACCTTCTATTGGAATGTCATGCCATTTGGGCTTAAGAATACTGGTGCTACATATCAAAGAGCTACGACTTCTATTTTTCATGACATGATGCATAGGACTATGGAGGATTATGTTGATGATACTTTAGCAAAATCTATGATTAGAGCTGAACATCTAAATTACTTGAGCAAGATACTAGACAAAATGGAAAAATTTAGTCTCAGACTAAATCCTAAGAAGTGTGCTTTTGGTGTCACTTCTAGAAAGCTCTTAGAATACATAGTTTCAAAGAAGGGCATTGAAGTTGATCCAGCTAAAGTAAGGCTATAATGGAGATGCAACCTCCCAAGAACATGAGTCAAATGAGGACATTGCAAGGTAGAGTTCAATCTATCAAATGCTTCATATCTCAGCTAGCAGACATATCACAACCTTTTACAAAGACATTACATAAAGGTGTGACATTTGCATGGAGCGAGGAATGTGAAAAGAATTTTGATCATATCAAGAAGTATCTATCAAATCCTCCCATCTTGATGCCTCCTATTCAAGGGAAACCATTGATCTTATATGTCTCCACAATAGATACATCACTGGGGGCATTGCTTGCACAACATGATGGGAACAAGAAGGAAAGAGCTATATACTATATCAGTAGGACATTGGTGGCATACGGAAAGAAATATTCAATGATTGAGAAAGCTTGTCTAGCTATGGTCTTTGCATCATAGAAACTGAGACATTATATGTTGGCTCATACTACACATTTAGTATCTAAGATTGATCCACTAAAGTACCTACTAAGAAACGCTACCCTCACGGGTAGATTAGCCAAATGGGTCATGCTCTTAATTGAATTTGACATTGAATATGTTGAAAGAAAAGCTATTAAAGGCCAAGTTATTGCTAATCAATTAGCAGATGCATCTTTATTTGATGATACACCAATGCAAATGGAATTCCCAGATTCCTCTATCTTGAATCTTTCTTCTAGAGAATGGCAGTTATTCTTTGATGGCTCCTACACACAGAATGGATCTGGAGCAGGCATATTGTTCATAAATCCTCAAGGATACTCAATCCCAAAAGAATTTAGAATCAAGTTTCCTTGCACAAACAATATTGTTGAATATGAAGCCCTTTTGAATGGTATGAAAATAGCAATTGAGTGGAGAGTAACATAATTACACATTCATGGAGACTCACAACTTGTAATCCATCAAGTCAATGATGTGTACCAAACTAAGGATGAAAAGCTTGTTCCATACAAGAGAATGGTAGATGATCTAAAGAATTATTTCATATCTATCACATTTGAGAAATACCTAGAATAGAGAATAAGGCTACTAATGCAATGGTAACATTATCTACTTTATTAAAGTAGCCTGAAAATGAGCTATGCTATGAGTTCCTGGTGGAAGCACTATCTTATCCTGCATATGACTCCCCTGAAACCCACATGATTTGCACTATTGTAGGTCATGATTCATCTAGATATAAAAAACTATTCTCCTACCTCAAAGACCAAATCATCCCCGATACCTTTAACCATCATGAAAAGAGATACTTTATCTATCATGCCTCTTGGTATGTCATCATTGGTCATGATCTTTACAAATGAGGTCTAGATGGTATGCTCCTTAGATGTTTAGAACGGGAAGAGTGTCAACATGTGTTAGAGGAAGTCCATGAGGGTATATGTGGGTCACACTCGAATGGTTTAACACTAGCTTGAAAACTTATTAGGGCTGGGTGCTATTGGCTAGCAATGGAGAAAGAGTCTATCAAGTTTGCTAAGAACTCTCAAAAGTGCCAAGTACATGGAAACTTAATTCATGCTCCAAGGAGAGATCTAATTTCCTTCACTACACAATGGCCTTTTCATCAATGGGCCTTTGATCTTATAGGAGCTATACATCCTCATTCTTCTAATGGACATACCCATATAATCATAGCTACAGATTATTTTACAAAATGGGTAGAAGCAGTCCCTTTGACACAAGCAACTGGAAAACAAATATCTATGTTCATCTTGAACTACATCATATGCCGGTATAGTATTCCACATTCCATAGTCACAGATAATGGTGGACAATTTAAGAACAAAGACTTGGATGATTTATGTGCCAAATTAAAGATTACACAACATTGGTCATCTATCTACTATGCTCAGCGGAATGGACAAGTAGAGGCTTCTAACAAGAATCTATTGAAAATCTTGCACCGTACAGTTAATAAAATAGGAAGAGACTGACATCTCATGGTCAATCCAACTCTCTGGGCCTACACAACAAGTATCAGAATGCCCACTGGGGCTACACCTTTCACTTTAGTTTATGGATCTAAAGCAGTACTGCCTATTGAGGTTGAAATTCCATCACTAAGAATCAAAATGCATGGTCTGGTAACTGATGATGACTACAGAGTGTTTAGGTTGCAAGAACTTGAACTACTAGATGAGCACAAAAAAGTAGGGTATGATCATCTCAGAGTATATCAAAAGAGAATGTATAGAGGTTAAAACAAGAAAGTCAGACACGGAGAATTTTAGGTTGGCGATCTAGACTTGAGAGAGAATCCTAAAAATCAATCACATAGAGAGTGCAAGGGGAAGTTTGAACCCAACTGGATGGGTCCCTTTGTTATCACTACTACTTTTGGCTCTAGTGCCTATCAACTCTCAACAACCAAAGAAGAATAGCTCTGAGAACCAATCAACGTTATTCATCTGAAGAAATTCTACTCCTAAGGCATTCAGTCTATGGTAAAATATCTTGAAAAAATCTTTAAAATTGGAAAAAGTCTTGAAAAAATGAACATCTTGGTGAAAACCTAGCAATAGGCACCTTGATGATTCACAAAAAAAGTAAAAAATATCAAAAGTACAAAAAAAATTGGGAAAAATAAAAATACAAAAAAATGAGAAAAAGTAAAAGTGCCTTAGTGAAAACTTGGAAACAGGTGCCATGGTAGAAAAAATAGAATCTCTACCAAGATGGTGAAAACCCGGCAAACGGGTGCCACTTGTTTCAAAATGCTCCATCTATCAGTGCAATCTTGGTCTTTCCTAGCTTTTTGTCTTGCTTTAGTTTGTATGTATCTCTTGGTTTGTTCTCGCATTCCTATTTTCAATAAGTCAGTTTGTACACCAATCAGCTAAAGCGTCTGTATCCTATCAATGTTCAAGCTTGGGGGCAATCAAAGTCATATCCTATGGCCTCCAATGTATCTTAGACATATCATATCTAGTTAGAGTCCTTTGAAGCTTCATTCGAGTCAGTCAGTCAGTCTCGTCTCTAGAAAGGATTTTACATTTACAACAACACAATCAAACATCAAACACAAACTAAAAACAATCTATGCTTTTTACATGCTTTTATCTCCTTGTATGCTTACTGATTCACATTGAGATTTTTGCATATTATGTTCCCTCGAGCTCTTCGATGATGTCCTTTATAGGATTTAGAGAGTGATGACTAGGGGCATAATCTTTTCTTTGTCTTCTGCTTGTATGTGAAAATCTAACAACTTTGGAAATTTTGGATTGAAATGGTGTCCATCTGTAAGAGCCTCTATCTTGAATTGGATGGCCATGAGTACCTCGACCATTGATACCCAGAAAATTCAAAGAAGTTTGATCTAACTATTGTCTTTTTGAGTACGTTCTTTCTCCTACTGTGAAATGTGATCTTACCTAAGGATGTGAATGATAAAGGGTCACTAAGGGTAATTCACATTGGATTTAGAATGATCTCTTGACTGCTTGATGTGTTTGTAATGCAAGGCTACGTTTAGGTCATCACGACATCTATGTTTTGATGCTTATAAAAATTTCTATATCAAAATGGACATGATATTCAGGTCATCCTAGCGCTTATACCTTGGTGCTTATATCTAATCTGACATTCTGAAAATAAAATCAATATTCATATGTCTATGGTTGTCTAGCCAATGGGTGTTGTATTGATTCTTGAGCATAAAAATTAATATTCATATGTCTATGGTTTCATAACTAGTGGGAAGTGTATTGATTTATCCAGTTACCTAAAATTTCAATGATGATAACAAATTGACACATGATCAGTGACTAGGTCCTAGGTCCTAGGTTTGCATTTCATTTTGCACTTTGCATGATTGCATGATCTCACAAATTATTGAATTAAACTTAAATGCTTAAACAATTCTTCAAAAATGCTAAAAACATATCATAAGAGCTGAATCTCACATGAAGGTTCCTCCAATGAAACAACAAGTAGAATCCTTTTTCAGGATCAAAATTGAAATCTGAGATCGTTTATATTATTCACTACTTACATAATCAAACTTCAATCATCAAAGAAATCTAGAATTCAACTTAATTGATTATCTTATATCAAACTATTGAAATTTCAACTTGGTTAACCATGGTCAACTCATGGTCAAACCTAGTCAAACTTGGTCTCTGGGACCTCTAAATGATGCAGAACGCGTTCTCAGACATGTATAACCACTTCTCAAATCAATTAACATGCTTCTAAACTATAAATGCTGACTTTTCTTGTCAGATTTCAATTTTAATCCTGAAGGGGGCATGGCATTGCACATCATTCAAAGTCTGTAACTCAATTCTGTCAATCAATCTTTCCTCAGTAATCAAGAAAACAACCATGTCTAGTTGTTGATACATCTAAAGTCCTCATCACTTGGGGAAAATCTATCATCTCTTGGGGCATATCAGATTCATCTTGTATCCAAATCTATCTTGTAAATTGTATCAGCTTTTCGTAACTATCGGTTCATTAGTGTTATTTCCTTGGTTCTTCATAACTAATGGGTTCAGGATGTGATACCAATATGATTCATCTTTAAGGACAATCAGGTCTAGAAATGATCACTCACTTCTTCACAATCATAAGGTTCAGAATCAGGCATTTTGGCACTTTTTCGTAATCACCGGTTCATTGTTGATATAGCTAGCATCATCTCGATTCCTGGTCATTCTAGGCCTGGGTCGATATCTTTCAATCTTTAATCTTTCAAATCAGTTTCATATGTATATCAAAACACAAACTATTCTTTGAACCACTACGCTTTGCACAGTGATTCAAAGAGGGGCAAAATGTAATACCCCAAAAATGGGCTATAGGTTAATTAACCTCCTACACCTTCAATTCGAACGAAATCGACATCGAAGTCCTAACCTAAGGCACATCTGCACATTATCAAAATCCTAATTGATTTTATCATAAATTCTGCATTGGGAAATATTCCTAGCAATATTCCTATTTATTCTAAGTATCTCTAATTTAATTATTATTTGGCGATGAATCCTATTTATCCTAAAGTTGATTAATTGAATATGATGAATATTTAATTAATTAATTTAATTATGCCACTTAATTATTTAATTAGATTTAATTCTATTTATTCCTAATTATATTATTTAATTTTGATAATAAATTAAATCTCCTACGAATAATTGATTAAATATTTATTTAATTGATTAAATCCAAGTTGTCAATATTTAATAATATAGTTTTGAATAAAAGTTTGATTAAAATAATTGATTAATCCACAAATCAGTTATTTTTAAATTTAAAATTAGTTAAGTTGAAGATAAATCACTTTATTTATTTAATTAATTCATGATTATTTGTGCACATTCAAAGAGCAGTTAAACTTTAAATCAGAAAATCAATTCAAGTTGTTATCTTTTCGAAACTCAACATCTATTTTGAGTTCAAAGTTGATCTAAACTTCTGATTTGAGTTAAAAAGTTGTTCTTGCATGATTTTGCATGATTTTATGAGTTATCTATTTCTAATTTCTTGTTAACTCAAAAATCAACTTGAGTTCATCAAGAGTGATTTATGACTTTTTCCATGCACCCTCAAGCCCTAGATTTCTATAAAATCAAGGCTTGGCTCTTTACAAATCATCCATAGAATTTGCATACTTACTCTAGCGAATTGACATCAAAAGAATCATCAAGCTTCTTGCGAATCAACATTTTTTGAGATCAATCTTGTTTTCAATTCATTCTAGTTTCATATTTCATATCATTGTTAGCCTAATTTTCATATCATTTCAATCCATTTAGATTAATTTATTATCAATTTTTCTCATCTTATTGCATTAAAAATTAAAAAAAAAGAGATTAATTTGCATTCATATTTTATTACTTTCATCATTTAAATCCTTCGTTTAGGTGTTGCATTGTCACTGATCTTGGTCTAATCTGAGAATACAATACTCGCACCTACTAGAAAGTAGTAAATAACCTAGTTAGCTATATTGTACTTATTTGCATATTTTGATTTTTTCTAACCTCTAATGTTTTACTAAAGTGTTGTGTCTACAACTAGGTACAAAATTCACACACACACCTGTGACCCCTTTTGAAACATTTAAATGCTCAAGTGTGTCCGAAGGGTTTTTAGGACCCCTTAGGACACACTTGAGCATTCTAATGTGTCAAAAGGGGTCACGGGGACTTCCTAGGGGTCCTAATGCGTGATAAAGCATACTAGGACCCCTACAAAGTCCCCATGACCCCTTTTGACAGATTTGAATGCTCAAGTGTGTCCAAAGGGATCGTAGGACCCATTAGGACACACTTGAGCATTCCAATGTGTCAAAAGGGGTCATGGGGACTTCCTAAGGGTCCTAACATGTGATAAGGCATACTAGGACCCCTAGGAAGTCCCCATGACCCCTATTGACACATTGGAATGCTCAAGTGTGTCCTAAGGGGTCATAAGACCCCTTAGGACACACTTGAGCATTCCAATGTGTCAATAGGGGTCATGGGGACTTCCTAGGGGTCCTAACGCATGATAAGGCTTACTAGGACCCCTAGGAAGTCCCCATGACCCCTTTTGAAACATTTGATTGCTCAAGTGTGTCCAAAGGGGTCGTAGGACCCCTTAGGACACATTTGAGCATTCCAATGTTTCGAAAGGGGTCATGGGGTCTTCTTAGGGTTCCTAACACATGATAAGGCTTATTAGGACCCCTAGGAAGTCCCCATGACCCCTTTTGAAACATTTGAATGCTCAAGTGTGTTTGAAGGTGTCCTAAGACTGCTTAGGATACACTTGAGCATTTCAATGTGTCGAAAGGGGTCATGGAGACTTCCTAGGGGTCCTAATGCATGATAAGGTGTACTAGGACCCCTAGGAAGTCCCCATGACCCCTTTTGACACATTTGAGTTCTCAAGTGTGTCTGAAGGGGTCATAGGAATCACTTGAGAATTCCAATGTGTCAAAAGGGGTCATGGGAACTTCCTAGGGGTCCTAACGCGTGATAAGGCATACTAGGACCCCTAGGAAGTCCCCATGACCCTTTTTGACACATTTGAACCATCAAGTGTGTCCTAAGGGGTTGTAGGATCCCTTAGGACACACTTAAGCATTCCAATGTGTTGAAAGGGGTCATGGGGACTTCCTAGGGGTCCTAACGTGTGATAAGGCTTACTAGAACCCCTAGAAAGTCCCCATGACCCCTTTTGACACATTTGAACCCTCAAGTTTGTCCTAAGGGGTTGTAGGACCTATTAGGACACACTTGAGGGTTCCAATGTGTCGAAAGGGGTCATGAGGACTTTTGAGAGAGAGAGAGAGAGAGAGTGAGATAGATTTTGGAAAAAATTTGGTGGGAGATATCGGATATCTGATAATTTCAGATATCCAATATTATCAGATATCTGATTCTTTTTACTGGTGTAAAAGAAAGAAGATTCTATGGGTCCCTCTAGAGAGTCACATTTTTTTCCTGAATTACGGGATTTGAGTTGCAGCGAGAAGACAAAAAACCACTTTTTGGAGTGATTTTCTCTATTACCAAAGGTATTTGCATCTTCTTTTTGGTCTAACTATGGGGAGTAGTAGTCGTCGAAAGCATAAATGGAAGAGGAGACTCACAAATGAAGATGTTGAAGTGTATAGAGAAATGGATAGGGTTGCCCATCAGAACAAGAGACAAGGTATGTTAAATATTAATGAAGATGTTGGCATAGACCCACCTTTGAATGTGGTTTCAAGTGAAGAAAATGAATTTGAAGATGAAAATGTAGGTTTTAAAAATGAGAATTTAGGTTTTGAGGATGAAAATGTAGGCTTTGAAAATGAACATGTAGATGTGGCCAATGGAAGTGTGGACATTGTCAATGACAATCCACTGATTGAATATGAAGGAATTGACAATGATAATGGTGCAGAAGAACCAAATCAATGTTACACATCTCCAAATTATATGAGAAATGAAGTCCCTTCAGAGGAAGAAAGACAAACTTCAAAATTGAGACCTTCAAGAAGAACTAAATGGCTACTTTAAATTGATGAGAACATAATGAGCAATTTCGATGGAAAGAGATCAGAAAGAACCGTTTGGTTGTGGGTTTCAAAACTTTTTGATCAATTTTTTAGGCACAAGACATTGGTTGAGCAATGTCAAATATTTGTGCAATTGTTAAAGATGCAGAAGATGAGACGTATACTAGTCAAATTGAAGATTAGTGTGAACAAGAAAAAGGAGCGGAATGCTATTATTGTGAGAAATATTTTTAGTGCTCTCAATTCCATTGGGAAGACTACCAAGGAAAAAGATAAGAGAGCTGCTAGGAGGGTTATTACAACCTCCTTAATAGTCATCATTTGAGAAAGGCTCATTTGATGAGATAAACTTGTGTTGACTTGAATCTAAATCATAAAACTTTGGATAGAGCAATTGCAAAAAGAGAAAGACTTGATGATCCTCTTCAAAATGATACATGGGCTTATGGTGGGAGACTTTCATGTTATGATAAGAAGCTTACCAATGCTGTGAAGGATCAAATTCAACTATTTTGGCAATCTAACTGAAGAGTGTCACCAAATGTGAAGGATGTCTTGATGTTGATAATTGGCATTCGAGACCGCACCCAGCATCCCAAACATTATTCGGAGGTGATTCAAACAATGTTGTTCAAAAAATTTTGTGAGACACATCCAACATTGAAAATATCACAAAGAGCATTTGAAGCTCTGAAGCCTTTTTTTGTGTGCCTCTTAAGATTCAAAATACTTGTTGTTGCAAATATCATGTGGAGTTTTCAATGCACCATGAATTGTTACGATCCATTCATTCTACTTTGAATAGTAGTGAAATGTTGGAGGAGTGTGGTGCAAATGCTCTTCCAAAATCATCAAGAGACTTGTTAGATCATTTTTTATGTCCTAAAGATGTGAATGTTTCTTTTATAGAAAAAATTGCTTAAATGACAAGTGCTCAGAGTGTGGTGGGCTAGTGAAATTTGTTGAATGTTTTCATGAGGGCTGCAAACATGATTTTGAAAAGATAGTTGTCCACAAAAAGGTATATGAAACCATTAAATATACATTAAAAAGTGGAGGTGAAGGCTCTAGATGTGAGTTGGTTACTAAAGAATGCAATGTATCTGATTTTATTTCAGATTTCATGAAGAATCTTTTTTACAAGTATGCAAGGCATAGCCACAGGTCTCAGTGGTTGGATCAACAATTCAGGATGTGTAAGGACACTTTCCTAATTGGCACTATTATATCAGTTGTTGACTTTGCAGAGAACTATACATTGCAGCCCCAAAATGAGTTGCAAGCTCAATATTACAATTCTATTTAGGTTTCTATTTTTGTGCACATAACATATAGACATTCCCATGATAGTACAGAAGATGACCGGAAGATAATCAGAGAGTACTATTTTTATATGAGCGATGATAGATCACACTCATCAGAGTTTGTCCAACATTGCTTTGAAAATTATTTTGAGTGGGTGTGGGAAAATTTTATTTCTATGGATAGACATCTCATTTGGTCAGATAACATCATAGGTCAATTAAAAAATTCTCATATGTTTTATTAGTTATGTAGAATGCATGTAGAGAGAGGTGTACCTCATATTTAGAGTTTTTTTTAGGCTGATCATGGAAAAGGGGAGCATGATGGAGCAGGTGCATGCATAAAGAGAGCTCTAGTTAAGGAGCAACTGAGGATTTTAGGTGCAGAACTCATTGATGTCCATTCTATTGTTGATTGGTGTACTTCAACATTGTCATAGGGGGGGCCTCTTGATTCAGCAGTGCACAGATTCTTTTGGTTGGTTGAGTTGGGCACAATAGGAGATAGGTTGGATTGTCAATCTATGAAAGATTCTTAAAAAATGCATTCATTTCAAAGCTCAGATGCTAGTACATGGACCATTTGGACATGAGAGTTGGCTTTTTATTGTCTGAGTTGTCTTCAGTGTGATTGGGATCAATGTGAGTCAAGTGAGTTGGTTGATACATGGGTTCCACATTATCTTACTCCTTTATCTCTCACAGTCTCTATAATAAATGATGACATGGATTGTTCACTTAACTACGACCATCTTTTAGATCTTCTATAGCCAGGACATGTTTTTGCAATGGTTGCACCAGAAGGGAATGATGAGAGATCGAATTACTGGTTAGCACATTATGTATGAGGAAAGCAAAAACTTGCACAACCGACGACAGATGATGATATGTTCACATATCCAACAGGATCACATGTTGTTGTGGGAACATGGTTACGCACATATATGATAAGAAATAATGGCATTCCTACATTTGAAGACTATGAGAAGCACAAAACCATTCTCATGTATTCACACCTTGTTATAGCAGCCAATGTTAAGTTGTTGAAACATCAAGGAAAACCAAAGACAAAGGAACTTTGGACTATTAGTACTGTTGATCATGAAGCAATACTAAATACTCTCAAGCACAGAGATGACCCTTTAGGCACACTTTAGTAGGTAAGTTCAACTCAAGTTAGATATAGTTGTGTAATTTGCATATTTAGATGCCAAAAGGACACTTCTTATATTCTCTATTAACTTTTCTTCTACCTTCCAAATGCAAGGATTGGAGTGGAAAGGACACTTATTTTTTATATATAGTTGTGTAATTTGCATATTTAGATGCCAAATTTTGTATATAAAACCAACAATCAAATGTAATGTGTATAGTTAGATGCCAAATTTTGTATATAAAAACAACAATTGAATGTAATGTGCATATTTAGATGCCAAATTTTGTATATAAAAATAAAAATTGAATGTAATGTGCATATTTAGATGCCAAAGTTTGTATATAAAAAATTTGATGCAAAATTTGAAATATAAAAGAGCCCATGGGGTTGATTTGCAAATATTAAAAGCCCACATTTGTATCGTCTTAATGCCTTGTAAAGTGCAAAAAATGTGTTTCCTTACTATGAATTTTGTATCCTTATATAATTTTTATCATCTTAATTTTGTATCCTTACATTTCTATTGTCTCAATTCCATTACATTTGTATCATCAAATGATGTAATAGTTGGAGTCATTGAGTCAAAATTGGTCAAATGTGTCCAAAGTAAAATGATGATTCCCTAGGGTGAAGGGATAGTGTTCACGGATTGCATCCTGGCACCAAATGGACTATGCCATTATCTCTAGTTGGGTGGGTAAACTCTAGGAACAACCCCATTTTGACCACTGAGTCAGTAGAACGTTTCAAACCACGCTGGACCAAAGTGTCCCCAAGGTGTACTAAGCACGATTGGGCAGAAAAATTTCAAGGATCGTAACTTGGACCCTATGAGAGGTATCAAAGATCTATGAGATGCTACAAGATGGAATTTCTAAGGCCTAAAATAACCTCTCTCCATTTTGGGAGATTCAAATTTGTTTGAATTTGGCACGCTAGTCTCGCTCGATGCCAAAACTTGTAGTGAGGGTCAGTTGAAAGTTGCACCAATGGATTACTTCCAAACCATTCATCCCAGCACTAAATGGACTATGCCATTAGCTTTGATTGGGAAGGTAAATGCTAGGGACAACCCCATTTTGACCACTGAGTCAGTAGAACATTCTGAACCACACCAGACCAAAGTGTCCCCAAGGTGCACTAAGCACGATTGGGTAGAAAACTTTCAAGACTTGTAACTCAAACCCCATGAGAATTATTAGCGATCTATGAGATGCTATAGGATGATGTTTCTAAGGCCTACAATAACCTCTCTTTGTTTTGGGAGATTCAAATTTGTTTGAATTTGGCATGCTAGTTTCGCTCGATGCAAAAACTTGCAGTGAGGGTCAGTTGAAAGTTGCACCAATGGATTACTTCCAAAACATTCATCCCACCACCAAATGGATTGCACCATTAGCTTTGGTTGGGTGGGTAAATGCTAGGGACAACCCTATTTTGACCTTTGAGTCAGTAGAATGTTCTGGACCACGCCGGACCAAAATGTCCCCAAGGTGCACTAAGCACGATTGGGCAGTAAACTTTCAAGGATTGTAACTCAGACCCCGTGAGAGGTATCAAAGATCCATGAGATGCTATATGAAAAAATTTCCAAGACCTACAATAACCTCTCTCCATTGTGGGAGATTCAAATTTGTTTGAATTTGGCATGCCAGTCTCGCTCGATGCCAAAACCTGCAGTGAGGGTTAGTTGAAAGTTGCACCACTGGATTACTTCCAAACCGTTCATCCCAATATCGAATGGACTACGCCACTAGCTCTATTTGGGTGGGTAAACACTAGGGACAACTTTTTTTTGACCACTGAGTCAGTAGAATGTTCCGGACCACGCCGGACCAAAGTGTCCCCAAGGTGTACTAAGGATGATTGAGTGGTGAATTTTCAAGGCTCGTAACTCAAACCTTGTGATAGGTATCAAAGATCCATGAGATGCTACAGGATGATGTTTCTGAGGCCTATAATAGCCTCTCTCCATTCTAGGAGATTCAATTTTTTTTGAATTTGGCACGCTAGTCTCGCTTGATGCCAAAACTTGCAGTGAGGGTCAGTTGAAAGTTGCACCACAGGATTACTTCCAAACCATTCATCCTAGCACCAAATGGACTATGCCATTAGCTCCATTTGGGTAGGTAAATGCTAGGGACAAACCCATTTCAACCACTGAGTCAGTAGAACATTCCGGACCACGCCAGACCAAAGTGTCCCCAAGGTGCACTAAGCAGGATTGAGCAGTGAACTTTCAAGGCTCGTAACTCAGACCCTGTGAGAGGTATCAAAGATGTGTGAGATGCTATAGGATAGAATTTTTTAGGCCTACAATAACCTCTCTCCATTTTGGGAGATTCAATTTTTTTTGAATTTGGCATGCCAGTCTCGCTCGATGCCAAAAATTGTAATGAGGGTCATTTGAAAGTTGCACCACTAGATTACTTCCAAACCATTCATCCTGGCACCGAATGAACTATGCCATTAGCTCTGGTTGGGTGGATAAATGCTAGGGACAACCCCTTTTTGACCACTGAGTCAGTAGAATGTTCCAGACCATGCCAGACCAAAGTGTCCCCAAGGTGCACTAAGCACGATTGAGCAGCAAAATTTTGAGGCTTGTAACTTGGACCCCGTGAGAGGTATCATAGATCTATGAGATGCTACAAGATGATGTTTTTGAGGCCTACAATAACCTCTCTCCATTCTAGGAGATTCAAATTTTTTTGAATTTGGCATGCCAATCTTGCTTGATGCCAAAATTTGCAGTGAGGGTCAGTTGAAAGTTGCACCACTGGATTACTTCCAAACCGTTCATCTAGACACCAAATGAACTATGCCATTAGCTCTGGTTGGGTGGGTAAACTCTAGGGACAACCCCATTTTGACCACTAAGTTAGTAGAACGTTCTGGACCACGCCAAACCAAAGTGTCCCCAAGGTGCACTAAGCACGATTGGTCAGTAAACTTTTGAGGCTCATAACTTAGACCCTGTGAGAGGTATCGACGATCTATGAGATGCTACAAGACCACATTTCTTAGGCATTCCTAGTGTATTTGTAGGGGTACAAGTAGAGTACTGATATTTTTTCCAAAAGACCAATACCTAAATTTGAGATATGTTTTGATATGGCCAAAAGGGTGTTTGATTATGTAATTAGGCCAGTTTGAAGTCTTTTAGCCATTGGGAGTAAAGGGTAAGTCTAGAAATGTTGAAACCACATTAATAGATATTCTTATATACTTCAAATGATGAATTACACATGTGAACACAGGTAGCACATAAAGTGTATACATAAATTTTATTAAGTCATGAAGCATACATGTAGCACATAGATTATAAAGCATACAACATGAATTCACTTAAGTCATGCATGTAGCCCATACACGTGAATTTAGGTTATGAATAATGTACTTGAATATACATGAATATACTTAAGGCATAAATCATACACATGAGTACATACACACAAGCATATGTACATACTAACAATGAATAAATGAACACACAATTAACAAATTGGATCGAATATCAAGTTTCATATATATCAAAATGAAGAATAATTTTGTACATAGTTACATCTCAACATATCTAGATACAATGTGGCATATGCCATCTCAAAATGTGTCATATGACATCTCAAAATAAGAATTTCAACTATAAATGTTTTAGGACATCCTATTCTACTGGTGGATCATCAAAATGCAACCTCTTTGAAGTACTCTTTGGCTCTGAAGGATCCTACATTCAAACACAAAAGTGAAACCCCAAGTTAGATTAAAATTCAGAATCATAGTCAACAATAATAAACAAAATTTAAACTAAAATTGAACTCTCATATACCTCACCTCTTTGTCTCCTCCCGCGGATAGGAGACCTAATATATGTCCTTGGTAGCGCAGGAATAGTGCCACCAATGTCGACTCCCACCTCTATATGTTTGCGAACATGAGATTCATCTACGAGTTATACTATTTAATGTTAAAAACTTGGTGGCAAATATATTTTTACAAAATAACAAAATTAACATTAAAACTTACCTATGTTGAACTTTCTTCAGGGATTGTTGGTTGAGTCATCAATGATACAAACCCTTGGTGTTCTGGCTCCCTCAATCTAGGAGTGACCTAAAAAAGTCAAACAGATACTTCATACTATCATAACTTGACCATATTATATATAATTGATAGTAAAATACACAAAAATAACTTTATAAATGTATGTACCATGGGTCTATCACTCCGAATGGATATGCCTATGACTCTATCATGATGATAGGGTCTCATGGCATCATCACATGTCACTCACTATCAAATAAACCATGTAAATTAAAAATGAGTACGCACAAATGACAAGTATACATGTATGCATAAACAAACTAAATTACTTAATTACCTTTCCTTTATCAACGACTGACACCTGCAACCCCTCACATTGCCCCCCGATGGCAACTGGTGACGCCTACATCAGTATGTAAAAGATGATCATAAAAATTAGAAAACAATGTACATATAATATTATCATAATTTAAAAGGAAACCAATGAGTACATTAAAACATATGTACCATGGAAGAGTCAAGCCCAAATGATATGGCTGAAAGTGTGGACCCCTCCACCTATGCCATCTCCTCCTCTATCATCAACTGAACATAAATGTAACACATAAAAAGACATAAGTGGGAAATTATTATAAAGAAATTCTACTAAAAATACAAACAATAAAATTTAAATACAATGTAAAAAGTGAACAGTTTACCCTTATCATAACAGTGAGAGTCCATGGCACTATAGGCTCCTGATGCACATCTCCAAGAGCTACTTCAGTGCCTGTAGTGTGTTGTGTAGAATCATCCCCATCGAAGCCAAAATTATATGCATCGCTATTAGTCAGGGGACCAAAGTACAGATTATTGCATATAATGCAAGTGTGGGGCACACAAACATGTGAGATCATGGAGGATGTGGAAGTGCCAGAAGCATCAGGATGAGGAGGCAATAATGTCATGTTCTATGTAACTAGCAGATCACTCAAGGTTTGAATGGCTCAAATAGTCTATGAGTCATCCTCAATAATAATGTCTGGATGTTGCACTATGGGAGGTGGTGAAATCTCGGGAGGGGGGACATATGTGTGGGATTTAACCCATTGTGCCCATGGCCTATCTTGTGGAGCACCTAAACCTACACCCTGGTTTGGTCTCATACTCCAATAATTTACCTTGTGACCGAGCACAAATTTAGCATACAATTTTTTAATAAAATAAAATGGGACATCCAAATTGTTGTGAGGTGGTCTATCAAAAACCATCCACCAATGGTCCCAAAAGTTGTCACGTATTGCACTATTTGTGCACCATTTAATTGACAACTTGTTTTTTTTAGGGTCTACTTTTAGACTTGTTTTAGGATCCACAAAAAGATTAGCTATGTCATGTTTTGTTATATTTAGGTTCATGACTTGATCATAATCAAGGCCATCATCAAACTGGGCATGCATGGAATCACGCCAAAGAAGTGCAGCACTATGTTGCTGTGTAAGTTTCTCCATGTTTTCAATAATTGAGGTCAATGTCATAAACATGGGGCACAATGTGGGGATATTGGCATATGTGGTTTGAAATCCTCTAAGTTCATTTAGATTATCTCCTATTAGATCTTCTAAATGGTGAGGGTATGTGATAGGTACATCTTCTAGAGGTGGGGGGTTGTTGGGAGGTGGTTCTAGATTATTTGTAGGATCATTAGGAGGGTTTTTTGATTCCATGTATGATAAAAATGAAAAAACAAATAGATAATTACAATGATTTTTAAAAACAATACAAAAACTCATTGCTACCCTAATTTTTATATGAAAAACTATATATTTCTATTTAAAAACAATTAAAACAATAAAAATTAGAAGCTTTCACTTATCTGGCAATTTAGGAAAAATCAAATAGGGTATTTGGGAGCTAATATCCGAAAACTCTAGCTACGTTTACAATTTTACAATGAAAAAATGTTGAACATGGCTGGGTATAGAGATATATATCTACTGGAAAATATCGGATATGTGATATTATCGGATATTATCAGATATCTGATTAAGCCTTCAGCTTTGGCTTTTGGCTTGGCCAGGTGTACTGACACCCAGGCCTACTAAAAAGTCAACAAATCTATTTGTACTCTTTTGGACGAGTGAAAATAGGTTTTTTCACATCGCCACTTTTTGGCATACCATGATCCTGTACATACCTTGGAAGTACATATAGATGATCAATGACCCAAACCTAAATTTTTTGCTCTTATCATGTTTGATAGCCCTTATGTTATCTATCAACTATGTTAGTGAGATCTCACACAAGTTCAAATCTCCATTTTCCTTTATAATTCTGATAGCTACCAAAATAGTGGCTGCAAACACACTATTAACTCTATTTTCATGCTATAATTTGTAACCATGTATCATCACCATGAGCTTGATATCCTTCTCCTCAATCAGATCTATGGTCATGTCACACTTATCACTCCAAGACTTACAAGCCTGCTCCACCAGTTTCTTGGCAGCCTTGCCAGTAGGAAGAATGGTGCATGTCTTAGGAAGTCCAGTCATCTCATAAATGAGGTCAATAGTTATGTAGATAGGGACTTCTCCAACCCAAAAAAAGTCATCATGTATTCTACTAAGCAATATCTTAATCCATTTTGATTCATAGAACTCATGTCCAGTTTCATACTCTATGATAGGGTTTTTTTCTAGGTGCACAAACTCATCCATGAATATCATGTCATGTTTCATCATTGATTCTAAGTGTGACCTTATTCTATCCAATCCTATAGGTTCCTTTTTGCAGTAAATGTATGTGTGTATGCCTTCCACGTGCATAACTCCCATTAGAGTTCTAAAGAATGCTCCTTCTAGGTCATCTAGGACTGACTTGAAAGAATGCTTCTTAAAAATGTATCTCTTCCTTTTAGCAACATCAAACACAACTAGAGTGGCCATTACTTGATCAATTTCTCAAATAGGATTCCAAAGGGTTTTTGAATTGTCGCGATCGAACTAGGGTTCCACAATAATTTTCACACTTCTTTGCTAATAAACCAACTTCATCTTTCAACACAAACTGCTTTGATCTCTTGTGCTTTCCAAAGGCTCGATCTCGAATGCAAATGTGTGGATAATGGATCTCTAGTGACTATTAAAGAAACTTTCTACCATTAATGATTGCTACCATAATACAGAATGCAATAGTAAATTCCAATCTTCATTTTTGCTAACAATAAAGTTGTGCGCTCTTGCATACAACATCAACTAGTATCCAAACATCTAAAACCAAAGGTGCATACTCTAAAGGTGAGTATACCAGCCGCACAAGGGTCTAGAGCTAATCTAGCTCCCCCTATGACCTTGAGGGTCATTCATTCATAAGTAGAAGGTGCATCCATTATGGATGCATCCACTACATAGTCATCAACATTATGTTGCTTCACTTCTATCCAAATCTTGCTCACATCTTCTGTAGCTTGTACAAACTTGACTTCTCCTGATTCATCCAATATTAATATTTGAGACTTATTAGGGCTTTCTTGTCTTTGTGCTTTTGATCTGCAGAACTTTGAGATGTGTCCAACTTTGTTACAATAGTGACAAATAACTAGAGGCCTTATATTCCTTGGCACATTGATGTGAGTTACCATACTCCATTGTCTAGCTGTGTGACCATTAAAATTGCATATTTGACATGTAATGTTATGAGGACTCCTAACATTTTGCTGTGGTTTATTTCTCTAATTGTGCTGAGTCTGATTTCTTTGATTTGATCTACAATTTATAGCTCTATTACCAAACTTATTGCATGAATAAAAATAACCATTGAAAGGTTTTACCTCTTTATAATCTCTTTCTATATGTCCATGCTTGTTACATGCATAACAAGTTCATTTTACTGGCTTGCGTTCATCCTTAGATGGTTCATCTTTAGCTTCAATATGATTTCCAGTCTTCTTAGCTTATGTAGATTCTTCTAGTGCTTTCTTTCTTTCTTGCATATCATTGATTTGATTTTGTGCCTCATTGAATCCAATACCAGTGGTATCTCCTTTAATCTTTTGTGCATACAATTGTGACTCTATTAGATCCTTACTTGTGTGAAATTTGTCAATATGATTCTTTTCTTTAGTCAATTCAGATTCCACCTACTTCTTAATGTTCTATAACTCCAAGATTTTCATGTTTGCTTGCCTCAGTTCTTCATCCAACTACTTGTTTTCTTTGACCTATTCTTCATAGGCTTCCTGATTGTTAAATAGCTTCTCATCTAGCTCTTCAATCTGATCCTTCAGAGATGTGTTTTCCTCATTCATATTTTTGACCATTTTTCCTAAATCACTTGTAGAACAATATTTCAAATCTTTTCTTAGTTTCTTGATGAATACTTAAGAACCACTAACCTTTAATTTTAGTTCTTCAATTTCTTTTTCAGATCTGTCAAGGTCTTCAAGAGATGCTTCAAGATTTTTCTTCAAATGTTTCACTTCTCTTGTATCCATAATCTCCTCAAGCGGTTAAATTTATCTTCAGAGGACCAAATCTTTGATACCAATTGTTAGGAATGGGAACACTGAGAGGGGAGGGGGGGTGAATCAGTGTTCTATAATATTAATTTCTGATACTTGAAACTTAACTCAATAACTTAAATGTTGAACTGAATATTAAAGCAAGTAAAGTAAACAACCATAACACATAACACCAGATATGATTATGGGGAAACCTTGGCCAAAGGAAAAAATTCCAATGGGAATTAATACCCACTAATAATTGTACTTGTATATTATGAACATGTTAATGTTCCTTAGCCCTGTTAGGAGCTGTCATTACAATGTTTTAGTACAATGACCTTGTCAAGGGTCAGACCCTATTAGGAGTCTTCAGTAACAAACCCTATCAGGGGTGGATGGCTCACTACCTAAGCTCACTGCTCAATGAGGAAGGCTACAACCTCCCGGATATCAAATACACACTATACCTGCAATGGTGAACTGTTGATGTGACATTGCTTGTCTGATCAGTTCCTTATGTGTGTTGATGCTTTAACCTCTTGTAAAGCTCTATATCATTTTGACTTCTCTTTGCATACTTATTCTCTTCTTCTTTCAACTCTATATCCCATGCCATGCTCAAATAAAAAGGCACATGTCTTATTTATATGCACAAATAAAAACTATTCACTAAGTCGGCCTATAACCTATTACATACAATGCTTCTAAATGAATTGGCTCAAGCATGTTTACATACAATTATATTAAGAAGTCTATAACATAATTATAATAGGTGAATAGCCTTTACACAACAAAATAATAACCACGAATCAAAATAGTAATAGTTGGGTCCATGCTCTATTATGTTATGCCGCTCACTGACTGTGTCACTTCAACTCACTGTAACTTCTTCATACTAACTCATATGATCATGTGTTTTTAGATTTAGCATGATTACATACTCAAAATCTTATCTTCAACAACACATACCAATTATTGGTCATACACATGTGTGTTGATGCTCTGTTCATGATGCAGGGGCATCCTCAGCTCCTGGAGATTCTCGCAGTCTCAGTAACTGTCTGGTGGAATTTGATTAATTGGCTGGCGATCTTGGTAGAAGATGAGAGTTTCTTGGTCTTTGGTGTTAGTTCTCGATCAAAGTTTTTTTTTCTTCACCAATGGAGCTCGATGATCTTGGTAGTGATTCTTGGTTGGAAGTTCTGGTGGATCTTGGTAGATGATGGTCACTCAGTGACTTGGTGTTTTGTTTCTCAGTGCTCGGTTACTGACGACGTCTCGATGTTTATTTCTGTTGCTTAGTTACTGAAGTGGCTCGGTCACTATAGGACTTAGTCACTGAGGGAAGCTCGGTCATGGAAGGAGAAAAAAAAATTTTGGTGCTCAGTAATTCTTATGGAGCTTGGTGGGTATGTTTGCTCAGTATATTTCTTGGCACTCGGTAGTTTGGCTTACCGATGAGTGTTCTTAGAGATTTGGGAGGCCAACTTGGTGCATTTGTTATTGGTAGTTAATGTCACATTCTCCTATGTGGATCTGGAGGACGACATGGAGAATTTAATTATTGTAATTCTATTTGAGAGCTGACTTGTATTGCATTTAATATTTTTTTGTAATGAGAGCTGACTTGGCTTAGGAGTTAATTGTTTCATCCAATCGACTTGTGGCTGAAGATTAGTATTTAAGGGGATGTTTGGGTAGATTTTTAGGGTAGATGAGAGGTAGATTGAAGGAAGTAGAAGAAGTGTAGTAGATTTAGTAGCTTGCAAGCTTAGGAACAAGAATATTACTTGGTGTCTTGCGAGCATAAGTTTAGATCTTGTTGAGGTTCCTACCAGATTGCAGTAACTTGTTGTTACAAATCTGGCTAACTAGGGTAAGGGTTTGGACTTAGATCTTGAAGGATCTTGCAGAACTATTTCTTTCTTTGTATTTGGCCATAACTAGGAAGGCCTTACAACCCAGCACATTGCATGTAATCAGTTGTTGATGAATAAAGATATCATTTTTCTCTCAAATTTGGTTTTTCCTATTGTGTTATTTCATCGTGTTAGTGTTTGGCTGCAAGTGTGGATAGTCCTTAATTAGATCCTCCATCCTTTGACTATGTCAGGTGGTATCAAAGTGATTTCATATTGTTTGGAAAGATTGTGTGCAATTAGAGTTGCAGATCTGTGTTACTGAACTTGTGAAATTGTGGCCTAGTTGTTCATGCGAGGTGGCAAGTTGCGATCTGACTTGCATATGACTTGGAGGTTGTCACAAGGTGGTTAGTGTTGGGTTTTTTGTAGATGGTTTTCAAAGATCTTTGGAGATGCCTTTGAGAAGATTGGACCCTGGTGCGATTTTAGATCTTTGTGATGTGGTGGAAGAAAAGATTTCTGAAAGGTTTTCTTGGTGGGAAATGGATTTGTTGAGCCATATGGAGAATCGAGTTGATAACCTTGTGAAGGAAAGTGTTGTTGAGCTTTGTAAAGCTTACTAGATTTGGGACATGCCAGTTCGGAAGAAAGTTATTTGGCCTATTAGAAGACTGGTCTGAGAGAGAAGACATCTTATTTGTGACAGTATGGAGGTTGAAGAGGTATGCGAGATTGGTTTTGATGGTTAGTTGGTGGATTCTTCCATGAAACCTACAGAGCAACTTGTGGTTGTTTCTGAGATACCTATGGTTACTAATGTTGTTGTTGACCTTGTTAAAGTTGGTGAGAAGGTTGGTTTTCATGTTCAGTTGGTTGTGCCTGACATGGAGATTGCAGAGGATCTGGTTGTGCCTAATCGGGTTGCTATTGATGAGGAGTTACCTATTGTTGAATACCTTTGTGATGATGGTGTTGTCAAATTGCTTTTTCTCATTGTTGAGATGCAGATGTTATTTGTTGGTTGCAAACTTGAGTTACTGGTTGACAGTGATGAGTCTTGTGATGAGATTCTGAGATGGGATTCTGACTTGATACTTGGTGATGGGTTGAAGGCTCAGTTTGTTCTAGATATTGAACATGGTGACTGGTTGGTTGCAGATCAGTTAAGGAGGACTTGGCTGATGAACTTGTGCAGTTTCCTAGCTTCATGGATTAACAAGCCTTGTGTGAAGATGAAGTGGATGGTGGATTTTATTGAAGGAGCCAAGTGTGGGACACACTTTCTTATTTACCTCGGGTGTATGATGCAGGGGCATCCTCAGTTCCTGAAGATTCTGGCAGTCTCAGTAAGTATCTGGTGGAGTTCGGTTAATTGGTTGGTGTTCTTGGTAAAAGATGGGAGTTTCTCAGTCTTTGGTGTTAGTTATCAGTTGAAGTTTTTTTTTATTCACCGATGGAGCTCAGTGAGCTTGGTAGTGATTCTCGATTCGGAGTTCTGGTGGATCTCAGTGGATGATGGTCACTCAATGACTTGGTGTTTTGTTTCTCAGTGCTCAGTTACTGATGGGGTCTTGGTGTTTATGTCTATTGATCGGTTGTTGAAGTGGCTCGGTCACTAGAGGACTCAGTTTCTAAGGGAAGCTCGGTCATGGAAGGAGACTTAGCATTTCTGGTGCTTGATAATGCTTGTGGAGCTCAGTTGGTATGTTTTCTCAGTATATTTCCTGGCATTCAGTAGTTTGGCTTACTGATGGGTGTTCTTGGAGATTTGGGAGGCCGACTTGGTGCATTTATTATTGGTAGTTGATGTCACATTCTCCTATGTGGATCTGGAGGCCGACATGGAGAATCTAATTATTGTAAGGTTGTTTGAGAGCCAACTTGTGTTGCATTTAATATTTGTTTGTAATGAGAGCCGACTTGGCTTAGGAGTTAATTGTTTCATCTAGCCGACTTGTGGATAAAGATTAGTATTTAAGGGGGTGTTTGAGTAGTTGTTTAGGGCAGATGAGAGGCAGATTGAAGGAAGTAGAAGAAGTGTAGCAGAGTTAGTAGCTTGCGAGATTAGGAACAAGAAGATTACTTGGTGGCTTGCAAGAACAAGTTTAGATCTTGTTGAGGTTCCTACCAGATTGTTGTAACTTGTTGTTGTAGATTTGGCTAACTAGGGTAAGGGTTTGGACTTGGATCTTGAAGGATCTTGCAGAAATGTTTCTTGCTTTGTATTTGGTCATAACTGAGAAGGCCTTACAGCCCGACACATTGCATGTAATCAATTTTTGATGAATAAAGATATTAGTTTTCTCTCAAATTTAGTTTTCCTATTGTGTTATTCCATTGTGTTGGTGTTTGGTTGCAAGTGTGGACAGTCCTTAATTGGATCCTCCATCCTTTGACTGCGTCAGTTCATCAGGTGCTTCACTGACTTCTCTCTCTTTCATACTTAGCCAAATTCTAATTTTATAACTAAGTGTGCTGACACTAAAACTCCATATGACTTTGTTGCCATAATGAAAAGACTAATCTTAGTCATATACACTAGTATAGTGAACTTGCCAACATTTAGAGCATATAGGAAAAAAGGACAAGGTTGATACAAGTGTCTCAAATTGGAGGTAGTAGAGTTCTAACAAAACTCAACAATGGGTAAAAGTAAAAATATATGTCATATTAAAGGCTAATCAAGTTCTTTCAGCTAAAACAAGGTTCAGCTAAAACATGTCAGACCAAACATGCGTGGCATCCACATAGTGCCTTGCAACATCGACATGATGATCGAGGTTTGAATAGAACCCATTCGGCTGAACCATGTATGACCGAACCCTAAAGAAACTCTATAAGCCAAAAAATCCCTCCATTGATTCATTTTCACTGTAGCGATCCTGGATTTCGTGGAGTGGGAGAGGAGCTTAGGTGATCTTTGGCTAAAAATTATATATATATACATGTATATATATATGTATGTATGTATGTACGTATGTATGTACGTATGTATGTACGTACATATATATATATACATGTATATATATATATATATATATATATATATATATATATATATATATATATATATATAGATATGTATGTATGTATGTATGTATGTATATATATATACATGTATATATATATATATATACATGTATATATATATATATATATATATATAGATATGTACATACATACATACATACATACATACATGTATGTATGTATGTATGTACATACTATATATATATATATATATATATAAAAAAATTTATGTTTTTATGATAGTTTAATGTGTTTAAAGTAATGTTGACTTTTTTAATAATTTAGTTAGTTTAGATTGTAATTTTTAGTAAATTTATTTTAAAACATTAGAAAAATATTGGAAAACATTAAAAAAATAATAGAAAATGAAAATAAACATACATCTGAACATTTATACACAAAATTTATGACATTATAATCATCAAGACATTTATGACATTCATACCTAAATCAAGCCCTAATATTAAACAAACTCTTGAACATTAACCCTAAACTTACTTTAATCCCATTAAAGCGATACCTGGTATATAAACTAGTTGAAAACTTTGATTCACATTACGCTTGGGTGGCTGAAAGAAGTTGAGTCCCACTTTTGGGCAAAACATAGAAGTGTTTTCCCTATTTTTCAAAGTTTATGTCAATTGATGTCAAAATTTGAGGCACTTAAAGATTGAATCTTGTAAAACTTCAATAATATAAAATTTAACGCTTGGAGTCTACTTTTTAAATAAGTAATTTATTTCAATACCCACATGGTATAAATTGAATTTTAGTAGCCATGTTTAAAAATAACTTTTTTAAAATGCCTATTTTAGGACCACATCACACATGTACGACCGCCCTTTTTTGAAGTAAATAAATGCATTTTTGTGAATCCTTATAGGGAAAGGTACCTAAAATAGTGAAGACTGATGAGAATATTATATATATATATATATATATATATATATATATATATATATATATATATATATATATATATATATATATATATATATATATATATATATATATATATATGTTTTTATGATAGTTTAATGTGTTTAAAGTAATGTTGACTTTTTTAATAATTTAGTTAGTTTAGATTGTAATTTTTAGTAAATTTATTTTAAAACATTAGAAAAATATTGGAAAACATTAAAAAAATAATAGAAAATGAAAATAAACATACATCTGAACATTTATACAAAAAATTTATGACATTATAATCATCAAGACATTTATGACATTCATACCTAAATCAAGCCCTAATATTAAACAAACTCTTGAACATTAACCTTAAACTTACTTTAACCTTATTAAAGTGATACCTGGTATATAAACTAGTTGAAAACTTTGATTCACATTATGCTTGGGTGGCTGCGAGAAGTTGAGTCCCACTTTTGGGCAAAACATGGAAGTGTTTTCCCTATTTTTCAAAGTTTATGTCAATTGATGTTGAAATTTGAGGCACTTAAAGATTGAATCTCGTAAAACTTCAATAATATAAAATTTAGTGCTCGGAGTCTACTTTTTAAATAAGTAATTTATTTCAATACCCACATGGTATAAATTGAATTTTAGTAGGCATGTTTAAAAATAACTTTTTCAAAATGCCTATTTTAGGACCACATCACACACATGTACGACCACCCTTTTTTGAAGTAAATAAATGCATTTTTGTGAATCCTTATAGGGAAAGGTACCTAAAATAGTGAAGATTGATGAGAATATTTTATCTTGGCTGCAAGAAGTTGAGTCCCACTTTTAGGCAAAAAGTGGAAGTGTTTCCCCTTTTTTTTCAAATTTCCTATTGATTGATGTCTAAATTTGAGGCACTTAGAGATTGAATCTCAAAAAACTTTAGCAATATAAAATGTAGTTCTCTAAGTCTACTTTTCAAAAATGTAATTTATTTAAATACCCACATGGTATAAATTTAGTTTTAGTAGGAATGTTTTAAAATCATATTTTCAAAATGCATGTTTCAGGACCATACCATAGCTATGTACGACCATCATATTTTGACCTAAATAAATGAATTTTTGCAAATCCTTCTGGAAAATATACCTAAGACACCAAAGATTGATGAGAATTTTTTTTCTTATTTTTTTATTGAATATATATTTTTTAATTAATTTTGAATTGACTATAAAATATATTTTCAAAACCTCTAGTGAACGACCACCATAATTTGATGAAAATTTCATATTTTTTCAAAATATTTTTTTTAATCTTCAAGATAATTGTATGTAGATTGATGTCATATAATTTATTTTCCAAAAAACCTAAAAACAAAAAAGTTATTAAATTCTTAGTGAACCTCACTATTTTACATTTAGGTACCACTTTCAACTAATAAATAATTCAAAAATAGTAAAAATAATCATATCACTTTGAAAGTTACATTTTTGAAATTAGGATAGTGAGAACTCTAATAATTTTTTGTTTCATAAAAAAATAAGATCAGGAAGGCCCTCAAAAAATTACAAGTTAGAAATCTGGCATTCCAATGCATTAGCCAAATTTTTGGAGGTCAAGACATAGGCTTGGTTCCACCAAGCCTAAACCAAACCTATTTTGAAACGAAATCTGAGGTAGTTGTATGTTTCCTGCTCATGTCTTAAGAAACGGGTTCTCATTATTTAAATTCAAAAAATGGGCACCTTTTTCTTTAAAAAAAAATCAAAGTGTTAAAATGCATTTCTAGCCATAATATATATATATATATATATATATATATATATATATATATATATATATATATATATATATATATATATATATATATATATATATATATATAAACAGGCACCCGTTTGAAAAAAAATGGGCACCCACTTTTTGAACTTTGGATTGGGTGCCCGAACCTAAATTGGGTGCCTGTTTCAAGTGACATCTTCCAATTCTACAAGACTTCTGCTGAATTGGTACATAACTTCTTACACTTACCTACATATATGTGTGTGTGTGTGTGTGTGTGACTATAAAGTACATTTTTAAAACCTCTAGTGTATGACCACCATAATTCGATGGTAACTTCACTTTTTTCAAAAAAAATTAATTTGAAGGAAATTCTATGTAGATTGATGTCATATAACTCATTTTTCAAAATATGTGTTATTAAAATTTTAGTTAGCCCTAGTATTTCAAGTTTAGGTACCACATTGGCTTGATAAATATTGTAAAAATACTAAAATTTCTCATATCACTATAAAATTTATATTTTTAGAATCTATAAAATAAGAACTAAAATGGGTTTTCATTTCATCAAAAAATTCATTCGGGAAGGTGTCCAAAAATTATGGGAAGGCAAAAATTTTATATTGTAATGCCTTAGCCATATTTTTATAGGGCCAAGAATAGGATTGGTCCCACCAAGCCTATCCCGAACAAAAAATCAAGGCAGCGAGTACAGTTCCCGCTCATAGTTTTACAAAATGAGAACTGATTTTTTGAAATTTAAAAAATGGGTGCCCGTTTTGATTTGGACTGTTGAATATGAAATGGGCACCTGTTTCATTTAAATAGCAGGTGCCCATTTTTTAAAGAGACGTTGCAGCCAAAAAATAGGACTGTGGGCTTGATCTCAATGATTGATGAGTATTCAATCATTTTTTTGACTGTTCCATATTGTAGATAGAATATTTTTTATCAGCATTCTCTTTTTTATCTTGTTTTGGCTATGACATGAAGAGAATCATTGGAATTCAAATTTTGATGCAAGCATGGGATCAAAGCAATGTAGAAAGAGGCTAAGGAAGGTTCTGACAACTAAGGAGGTTGCAACAAATAGAGAGGAGGCAAAATGACAATGAGAAAGAAGAGAAATAATTCAAAAACTAAATAATGTTGGAGCATCGAGCTCAACAATTATTTCAAAAGAGTAGAACAATGAAGAAGCTATGATGGATGCAGAGGTTGAAGAAGAAAATATAATAGAAGAAAATTTGGTTGCATCTTCTAATCTAGTATTGGATATAGGTATGTCTTCACAACCAAATGTAACTTATTCTGATAAAGAAGTTCATCTTTTTCTAGAAGCAGGTCACAATATAAATGATCTAAATTTTATTGTTGGAAATAGAGTAACAAATTTAATTGCACATCAAACTCCACAAATCAGTAATGTTAACCATAATGATAAAGGAACTGAAAGTCAAACCCTGATTGAAAGTGAAATTCAAACGCCAATTTAAATTGAAATCAACAATGTGGATGTAGACATAGAAACACCAATTGAGAAAGAAAGTCCTTTGAATGATAATGAAATGAATGAACAATTTCAAATTAAAACTGATGTGTTAGACAATATATGTGGTTTGGTTTCATGGAGATAGATTAGGACACACACGACCAGACAGTTTAGACAATTTTTTATAATAAGAAATTTGGGTTTCAATGTCAACTAATGTTACAATTAATTAAAATGTCTAAAATGTGAAAAGTGATGAAGAGGTTAGGCATTTATGTAAAATACAAGAAGAATGATGAGTCTCTAAAACATGTTGTATCAACTGTTGCTAGTTCCTTTGACACAATCGGAAAGAAAAGTCATTCTAAAGATAGTAATGTGGCACGATGGGCAATAACAAAAACTTTAGTAATCAAAATTACTGCTGATAAAAGAATGACTTCAAATATAAGTGGATATCTTAATATTCATCGTAAAACTTTAACAAGATCTGTAAAGAGAAGGTTTAACTTTGAAAGTGATTTGACAAACCATTTATGGACCTTTAGTAGCAGACTCCCAAGGTTTGACATGAAACTTACTGGTGAATTCAAAACTTTGATTGAAAATTTTTGGCATGATAATACAAGAGTATCCCCTAATGCTAGAGATGTTCTTAAATTAAGAGTCAGTTCAAAAGTTCACGATCCACATCCCAAACACCTTTTGAATATGACTCAAACTAAATTGTATAAAAAATTTTTGGATGATAAGGTGTTAACTATTAGTATTAGTCAAAGATCTTTTGAAAAATGTAAACTATGGTATGTAAGGATTAACAAGGAAAGGTTCACCTGTTGTTGCAAAACTCATGTTCAATGTCATTATCATTATGATATTTTTTGATCTATATGTTCTACCATGCATACTAATGGAATGTTGTAGGAATGTGGTATAAATATACCACCTCAAACTATAAAGGAGTTTATATCAAGTTTTTTTTGTAACCCACCTAATGAGCAATTTTATCTTTTGAATGCATGTGTTTCTGACCACATGTATGTGATGTATGTGGAAATCTTACATAATTAGATGACTATTTGCATGAAAATATTCCAATTGATTTTGAAAAATAATTAGTTGATGTACAAAAATTTAAAACTATTGATTATCCATCGAAGGATGGAAAGGTTGGAAAACGATGCAATCTAATAACTGAAAAAGTTAGTGTTCATGCTTTTATGAATGAATTCAAGAATAAGGTTGTACCTAAATATGTGAAACACTCTCAAAACTCTAGATGGATTGATGGAAAAATTTTCATATGCAAGAATACATTTCTGATTGGTAGTATACTTTCAGTCATTGGCTTTGTAGAGAACTACACTCTTGCACCAAAAGATGAGATCTAGCTACAATATTATAATTCAGTGTGGGTAACATTTTTTGTTCATAGTGTCTATAGGCATGCACCTGATAGTACAAAAGAGGATCAAAAAATATTGAGAGAGTACCATTTCTATATGAGTGATAATAAATTACACTCATCAAAGTTTTTCCAGTATTTCTTTAAGACCTTTTATGAAAATTTAAGGGAGAGAGAAATTCATGTAACACAACATCTAATTGTATCATCTTAAAATGGAAGCACTTCCATGTTAAGAGAATTTATCCCTCTGAGTAAGTGGTTTAGGGTCATGATTGGCATCTTTTCATTCTCCCTTGTCTTCCACTTCTTCTCTGCACTCGATTTCTGCATTCTAGGTGAAATTAGGGTTAAGGTCTTAAGGACTTTCTTGATTTTCCTCCTTCCATGACTCCATTTTCTAGGTAGGATTTAGAAATGAGACCTCCTAGTCCTTTATCACATCATTCTGAGGATTTTCTATCTATTCCTGACACTGGGTCCTGTTTAGACATCAATTTCTAAGTTCCTGACACCCCTGGAACTCCTATTGCAAAATCTGGCAAAGTTAGGGTTTGACGTCAAATTCGACCTCGACCCTGACTAGGTCAGGGTCAACCTTGACCATGACTAGGTTAGGGTTGACCTCTACCTTAACCTCTTCCTGCCAGGATTTCATAGTTTTATTTGCCGGTAATTTATCTTTTGGGAAAGTTATTTCCTGCTTCTGGGTCGATTGTTTCGGGCTCCGAAATGGTAAATCCTTTAATGGTATTTAATCAAGGTATATTTTCTAAAGTTGAGGACCTAATTGGGATTTAATTCTCCATGGTGGCCCATCTAGAGGAGTGTGCCATAGATCACTATAAAAGGAGGCCTTCCTCTCTCATTTTGATATCAGGTTTTCTCATCTCATCCAAGAAATCAAGCTCTCAAGTTCTCAAGGTGATCAAGCAAGCATTCATTCAAGTATTCAAGTATTCTTCTTCATCCAAGTTCTCCATTGAAGATCAAGGATTTAAGCATTCAAGCTATTGAAGGGATTTGGCTCAAGCATTCAATATCTATCATTCAAACCCTAGATCTAGCCACCATGGTGGTGTGATCTTCCTTCAACATCCTTTTTTCATCTTCAAGATCCATATCATTGTTTCCTCAAGGTGGATTTCAAGCATATAATCATGGAGGTTTGATAATGCTATGTTCAAGCTTTCATATCAATATATTTGATTACATTCCAAATACGTTAGCATATCTATTGAATTGCATAGCTTCATTTCTACTACTTGCTAGCATTCTCTTATTTCAATTTCAATATTAAGGTTGATTCCAAATTGGGGTTTGACCAAGGCAAACCCCCAAAACAAACAACAAAACTATTTTTCTTGCAGGTACATGTGTGGAATCTCAGATTTGAGAGCAAATTTGGATACCTTTTTCGGCAATCTTTCAGGATCTGCGAACAGAATCAGAATCAGACTTCAAATAAATAATGTGGTCTTTGACCTTTTTAAAAGGTTAAAGTTGACCTATGTGAATTTGGAGAAAAGATTTCTAGGTTTTGTCTGCCTCAGCATTTCGAGTCCAAAACAGGTGACGAAATCTTTAGAAAGTTCATACAGAAGCCAGAATTCAGCATTTTCCAGAGCTGCCCTAATTCAAGGTTAGTATTTGCACTTCAATTATTTTAGATTTCAAGCTTGATCCAACTATAGGGAAGTATAGAATTTATTCTTTCTTTTATATTCTTCATAGATTGATTCGATTGTGTATTAACCTCTTGGTTGATCAAATTGGATCTCTCTTTTGGGAATTTGGATTTAGGAGTGAATCTTACATTTTCCCCACACACATACATGAATAGTGGTGATTCCAAATTAAAACTATTCATTTTGGTGAACACGATTAGCTTACTCTCTTTCTTTTTAGTGTTAGACTTACATTTTGCTCTTGCATCTATACAAATCTATATATTGAATAAAATACAAAAACATATTTCTTGCTTTTTTATCATGAAGATTGTTAAGATGTTTTGGTGCATAATCATGTTTGTTATTACTCTTCTTCTAGCATCTATTTATAATGCATATGATGTTTATGAGGGTATTATTCATTTCATAACATTGATGACCCTTCACTTTACTCTTTCTTATGGTTTTGTGAAGTTGACTGATACTAGTCTACCTACATTTAAAACTTTTCTTAGGGATTTATGTGGTAGCCTTATTCATCTTTTGGATTATGTGAAGAATTTGGTAGATGATACACCATCTCCTAATCTTCCTAATCTTCATCCTACTCTTCATCCTAATCTTCCTATTCTAATATCTGATTCTCCATCTGTTAATCCTCACTCTTCACATATGATGGGATTCAAGCTATAGTGCAGGATGTGAATGTGCAAGATTTCTTTGATTTACCTTCTCCTCCTAATCATGATAATCTTAAAGGAAAGGATAAGGAAACTTCTTCCAAACCTATTATCCCCCCTTATACAACCTTTACTCATGAACATGATAAACAATCACCTCCTGTAGAAGCTTTGCATGATATGTACACTACTGGATATAATATGGTGAATAAACAAGGCTATAAAGGTTTAGGGTTAGGATTTAATGAACATGGTATTAAATTTCCCATTAATATAACTCCTAAACCGGATATGGGTGGTGTTGGAACTTCTAAATCTCTAGTCAAGTTAAGTGGTGTGGATCTTCATCCTCCCCTTAACACTCATCTCTCTACATCTCTAATGGATAATTCTAACACTCATCAAGAAATTGCTAAAACAGTATATGTGGAGCTAATGAATTCTAAGAAGGAAATATTTAGACCTATACCTATTGATGGTTTGTATAAATTTAAATGTCCTTTCCACTATTGTAATACTCATTTGCTTTCCGATTGTAACAAATTCAAATTATATGTTAAGGATAGGGCTGCGCGCGGTATTATACCTTTTTCTTGTGTCGTCTTACAACTTCTTCATAATTTTGATATAGGGGATTCTCCTCCATTACAGCTCGACTAAATATTCCTATCCTCTTGTCTCATGACTGGGGGGCAAGAGGCATCATTTTATCCAATTTTTTAGGATCCATTAGGTCTTTTTATTAAGATTTAATTGGTATTCTTTATGTTTCCTTCTTCCATGATGTTTTTATCCATTCCTAGGAATTATATTTTCTTCTCAGGAAATCTTTTCTAGGACATGTGTTTTGTAAAAATATCCCTTGTCTTTCATCCCTCGGGGGGCAAGGTTCTTCCTTCTTTCTCTTTTTTTTAGGGGAACTTCTTTCCTTAGCTTAATGGTATTTGTTTATATTGCAATATTATTTCATCATATTGATAGATATTTTGACTATGGATAACCTTCTTACATGAGAAGTTGTTGTCCTAGGTCGTCACTTCTTCTCTATGTTGCAAATTATGTTCTTTATAAACTCTCATCTTGACTTTGATGTTAGGCTTGTTTCCCTCATTCCAAAGATTTCTCTTGCTCTTCTTCACAGGGGAGCTTGATGATTGAATGTTTGTTCCCACCATTTGCAAGATGATATCTTATCTAAACGCACTCTTCTTTGATAGAGGTCTTGGTGATAAGATATTTTTCATTGAGGGTCCTTTTCCATAAGTGACATATCCTTTTCACGATTATTTATACTCTTGGATGTAGGGGTCAATATCTCTCGCTAAGGATATATTATACATTGTTGTAAATAGGATATCTCCTTGCTTTGTGAAGTAGGTATCCTCTTCCATCTTTGTTCCTACACTTGGGGGGCAAGGATGCCTTATCCTTCTTTTCTATCTTCAAACATTCAAACATGGAGTCACAAATATGGGTTGTGAGTTTGGTAGAAGTACTTTAGCCTTGGAGGCTTAGTATGCTTTTCTATCTTATTCAAATCTATGCATTGTTATTTCATCCGGTATTCTCTTCTTTTCTAGGGATTCACCTCTTTCCTTGGTTAAGTAGTATCTATCTATTATGTGATATCCAATCATACATGAAAATTATGGTGTGCATTTGTGGACCTATGTCCTTTTATGAAAAACCTTATTTGTTGTTTGACATTGGGTTTCCATGGTTGATACATCTCTCACCTTGGAAACTGAATAGTATGCTATCCCTCATTAAGGGTTACTTTCTTTTTCACTTCTTGCATGATATCTTTTACATTCATCTCTTCTATGGCCTCATAGGAGTTGTGACCTTCTTGGCTTGGACTAGGTGTTGTCTATGGATATTGTCTTGATGCTGAAGAAGGCTTTATCCTTGTTCTTTTTTTCCTTAACATGACAAAATAGTATGTTTTTTGCCATATTAAGGATGGGGGCATATGTAGGGTCTCCCTTGTACTATAGTTTTTTATTTTTATATGCTAAATCTTGGAAGGTAAGGCACATAAGTTGCTAAATCCTGAAAAGAAATGCATCCATATGCTAAATCTTCTGAAGGTAATGCACATAAGTTGCTAAATCCTGAGGAGACATGCATTTTTCAAAATTTTCAATATGCTAAATCCTCTGAAGGTAATGCACATAAGTTGCTAAATCCTAAAGGGACACACATTTCCAATTTTGAATATGCTAAATCTTGGAAGGTAATGCACATAAGTTGCTAAATCCTGAAAAGACACACACCTATATGCTAAATCTTTCAAAGGTAACGCACATAAGTTGCTAAATCCTAAGAAGACACACATTTCATATTCATAGTGATACAAGAAGATGGATCTATGGGTATTCCAGAAGCCATCAGAAGATGCATTACAATTGCAAGCATAGTTTATCGGTGAACCTGTTGGGCTCTCCCTCCAGGGTGATTCATGGTAAGGTAGGCATCTTACAGGTGAGGTAATCACTTCTCTTTTCTCTCTTTTTTCTTTCATGCTAGTAGGACTGGATCATGAAGCTATGTTGTCTATAGTGTTGCTCTTGTCTTTCTTATGTAATCATTTATGCTATTATGATAGCTTTCCAAATATGATATTGGTATGAGAAATATTTCTTAGCAAGGTTTCTTATGCTAATTGATTTGGGTTGTTTTGTACTAACCCTTGTTCTTTTGTATACTCTCATGTATGTATGTTGAGTTAGAATCCTTGGTCTAGGGGCTTGTGTCTTTAGCTAAGTGTTATTTTATCTCATTTTGAATCCACTGGGATCTCTTCTTTCTTCTCCTTTACCAAGAGTTTGCATTGAATCCATACTCTTGCTAAAGTGGGGGCTTAATGTATCATCTTAAAATGGAAGCACTTCCATGTTAAGAGAATTTATCCCTTTGAGTAAGTGGTTTAGGGTCATGATTGGCATCTTTGCATTCTCCCTTGTCTTCCACTTCTTCTCTGCACTCGATTTCTGCTTTCTAGGTGAAATTAGGGTTAAGGTCTTAAGGACTTTCCTGATTTTCCTCCTTCCATGACTCCATTTTCTAGGTAGGATTCAGAAATGAGACCTCCTATTCCTTTATCACATCATTCTGAGGATTTTTGGTTTGTTCCTAACACTGGGTCCTATTCAGACATCAATTTCTAAGTTTCTGGCACCCCTGGAACTCCTATTGTAGAATCTAGCAAAGTTAGGGTTTGAGGTCAAAGTTGACCTTGACCTTGACTAGATTAGGGTCAACCTTGACCTTGACTAGATCAGGGTCAACCTCGACCTTGACTAGGTCAGGGTCAACCTCAACCCTGACCAGGTCAAGGTTGACCTCAACCCTGACTAGGTTAGGTTTGACCTTGACCTTAACCTCTTCCTGCCAAGATTTCATAGTTTCATTTGCTGGTAATTTATCTTTCGAGAAAGTTATTTCCCGCTTCTGGGTCAGTTGTTCGAGCTCCGAAATGGTAAATCCTTTAAGGGTATTTAATCAAGGTATATTTTCTAAAGGTGAGGACCTAATTGGGATTTAATTCTCCATGGTGGCCCATCTAGAGGAGTGTTCCCTAGATCACTATAAAAGGAGGCCTTCCTCTCTCATTTTGATATCAAGTTTTCTCATCTCATCCAAGCAATCAAGCTCTTAAGTTCTCAAGGTGATCAAGCAAGCATTCATTCAAGTATTCAAGTCTTCTTCTTCATCCAAGTTCTCCATTGAAGATCAAGGATTTAAGCATTCAAGCTATTGAAGGGATTTGGCTCAAGCATTCAAGATCTATCATTCAAACCCTAGATCTAGCCACCATGGTGGTGTGATCTTCCTTCAAGATCCATATCATTGTTTCCACAAGGTGGATTTCAAGCATACAATCATGGAGGTTTGATAATGTTATATTCAAGCTTTCATATCAATATATTTGATTACATTCCAAATACATTAGCATATCTATTGAATTGCATAGCTTCATTGTTAGATTCATTTCTACTACTTGCTAGCATTCTCCTATTTCAATTTCAATATTAAGGTTGATTCCAAACTAGGGTTTGACCAAGGTAAACCCCCCAAACAAACAACAAAACCACTTTTCTTGTAGGTACAAGTGTAGAATCTCAGATCTAAGAGTGAATTTGGATACCCTTTTTGACAATCTTTTAGGATTTGTGAATAGAATCAGAATCGTACTTCAAATAAATAATGTGGTCTTTGACCTTTTAAAAGGTCAAAGTCAATCTGTGTGAATTTGGAGAAAAGATTTCTCGGTTTTGTCCGCCTCGGCATTTCCAGTCCAGCGTAGGTGACAAAATCTTTAGAAAGTTCATACAGAAGCCAGAATTCAACATTTTCCAAATCTGCCCTAATTCAAGGTTAGTATTTGCACTTCAATTATTTCAGATTTCAAGCTTAATCCAACTATAGGGAAGTATAGGATTTATTCTTTCTTTCATATTCTTCATAGATTGATTCGACTGTGTATTAACCTCTTGGTTGATCAAATTGGATCTCTCTTTTGGGAATTTGGATTTAGGAGTGAATCTTACATTTTCCCCACACACACATGAATAGTGGTGATTCCAAATTACAACTATTCACTAATATGGTCAGATAATTGCATAGGGTAATTCAAGAATTCTAGAATGTTTTATTGGTTCAGTAGGACACATAAGAAAATAAATATCCAACATATCTGGAGATTTTTTGAGGCTAGAGACGGGAAGGGAGAACATGATGGTGTTGGTGCATGTGTTAAGAGAGCCCTCTGTAGAGAGCAACTCAAATTTGAGGAATAATAAAAATTTAAAGATGCATGTATAATTATTGAATGGTGTATGTTGTCAATTTTTCTTGTAGATTACTATTTGTAAATTAATTCCTTTGACTCTATGTACCCAATTCCAGATCTACCAGGAAAAGAACAACATTTCTGAGGATGGGAATCCTCCTTTGTCTTTGAGCTCCATAGACTCGAGCAGGTAGGTTATTGGTTTACCAAACTTAAGAAAACCAAGCAATGGATAAGTGTCTTAAAATACTAATTTGAACATTTTCCATGCAAAAATATATAAAATAAAAGTTTGATCTAATTTTTAGAGATTTTAAGTCTTTGACTAGTGCTATTATCCAAGGGCATAGAGTCTATATGAGTACACATCCACTATAACATATAAATGAAAGGAAATAAAAAACCTATGAAAGTGATCTATGCCTTACATAGAAATTTAGATAATTCGGTATAAGGTCATCAAATTCATAGACCTCTCCAAACCCTCATAAATAATCCCTGGGAATTATACTTTCCTTGAAAGCAGTCTGTGACTATCTCACAATTTGCCTTATAGATTGGTGAACAGGAAGTTCCTTACAAATCCTAGTTCACAAGAAACTTAAAAACTCATGAAGAAAATCAAACATAGAAAATGGATTAAAAAAAACACCTTCAATAACATTCCAAGCTTCAAAATATATTCAAGAAGAATATAGTTTCATCAAACAATAGCCACAAAATCTCAGAGCGGGACTCTACTTATCTTTCCAGCTAGTTTTTTCAAAAAAGAAGAATAATTCTCTGAAAAAAGACCCTCCTAAATGACCTTGGGAATCCTTTTATAAGAACAAGGATTGCTACAAGCTTGGGGTCATTTAGGGAAAAATTAGGGCAGCATAACTGAACAACTACCTCAATAGCCAACTTATGACCATGCAATGACTACAGAAAAGACATGCCACAAAACACAGAGCTATCAGATCAAATCTGATCTTTAGTTAAGGAAAAATCCTAACTAGTAAGCCACAAGGACAAGAAATTCATCATTGAAACCCTATGTGCCTTTGGCTGTATAATAAATAATAGGATGGTTTCACCCACTTCTCCATGACACAGACACCTTCACCTAGAAAAGTGTCTCCTAAAAAGTCATCTTTGGCGGCTAACATGATCAACACTGGTAGATCGACCACCTTTGCATTTATTCAATTAGTCCTTTGTCTGCAATTTGTCTTTTAACTCTGTTAGATTAGATCATATTAAGCCAAGAATCTGATATGCATGGTTCAATCAATTTCCACCTATTTTGGCCTCACCAACCCTATTGAAAACCCTTCATAAATTTAAATATTCAAAATATAACGAGTAATGGCAAAATTTAAAACATAATCGTTGACACAAAATCCTCCCGACAGATCATGCAGCTCATGATAATCAAACAAAAACCTTTGTATGATTTAAAATATTATTCACCAAATCATTTCCCTTGGAAACCAATTAAAAATGAGCACATTGGATCTACTTGGCACTGAGGACCCAACAACTTACTGATTCATCAGACCAAACACGTGGTGATAGGTCATGATCCTGTAATCACTAACAACCTTGCTAGTTATGATCAAGGCATTATTCCTACCATTAGATAAACCTGATCTAATTAATGATTATCTTTTTCTTTATCCTCCAGCTGATGATGTCAAGGTGGACACATGTCACTTAGTCGTGATGCCACAATAAATAAAAAGCTTGTATCTCTAGATAGCAGTAACACACATACTGTTGGATTAATGTTGATAAATTTTTCCTTTAATCTATGTCCAAAGCCCTAACCTCGGCCCCACCATCACCTTGGGGAACTTTCTCATTAATTCACTGGAACATTATGGACAATTCTTTGATGCTCCGTGAGTTATCGACCACCATTGATCTGAAACCTTTCCTTTCATTGCAATATGGACACCTGGTATCACCTTGTTAACTTGTAAAGAAAACATCTAGATCATGAGAAGAGACCATGAGCCAATAAAAAACATCAAACTTAACACTCACCAGGTCACAAAGGATTTCACTAACCGCCAAATAAGTCTATGATCTGGTGACTAAAGGAAAAACATAAACCATCACTAGGTCGCATTAGTTAGTGACAAAGTTCTAAAATAGTTTGTGACCTAGAAAAAAAGGGTTTAAACTTAGGCACTTGCAGGGTCATGACGGTTAACCTCTAAGCATCTAAACTTCCAGCAAGCTAGTGATAAGGGGCACCTTAACTGCTCACCCACTCATAGCGGTTAACAAGACTTTAACAAAAAAGACCGCGAGCTTGCGATTAATAGCCTATGAGGTTAGTGATATAGAAACTAACTGAAAAACATAATCATCATTAAAAATTAGACTTAGTCACTTTACAAAGATACACACTTAAATATTTAAAAGGAGGGAGGGATTTTCAAAGGAAAATGACTACTTTCAAGGTCAAAATTCAAAAAAGAAAAACCAGGACAAGACTCAAAAAACTTTGAATCAACAGTGGCTCTAACTGAAGATGTTTGAATGGAAGTTCAAGACAATAAAGCATGACTCTGGGACATAGACCACTCAAAAATAGGAAAAATAGGAAAGGAAACTAATGCAGGAGCATCCTAGGTGTAAGAGCAATCTTGCATCACCCAAAAATATTTCTATTTTTGTATTCAATAAGGGCTATCTTGTGCAGAGTTTCTATTTATAGAAACTTGCTATTTTTAGTAAGTTAGTCTTACGATCTTGGAATGTTCTAATTTTACATGTGGAGGTTCATCTCAATCATATCAGCCTGCTAGCAAAGTTTCATGGCTAGATCAGGTCTAGTTTTGAAGATATTGAAGATTTTCGGTATTGGCAGTAGGGTACAGAAACTTCAAACTTAGTTTTGAAGGCTTTAGAGGCCCTGGATGAGGTCAAAAAATTGGGTGACAAGTGGTTATGCCTGTAGAGCACTTCGTGGTGTTTCCAGAATGGGGTTATAATAGCCAATCAGGTCAACGGGTGATGACTTATGGTCTTCAGAAGTTGGGTCACCTGAAATGGCAGAAAATAATTTTTCTTCAAAATTTTTGTTTGGGTTTCAAAACTCATTTTGAGCCAAATTTGATGTAATAAATTGTAAAATAAAATAATTCTAAGTTTGGTCGGCCCTAAGGGCTAAATTTCTAGAACCTTCTCGGGCGGTGGAAATTGCCTATATAAAGAAGGCCCGTAGTGTTGTCTAGGGCAATTCTGGGTAGTAGATCTGGGTATTGACTTGAGGCTTTGTCCTATAGAATATTGTAAGGGAATGCCCATGTGGCTTTGCATATTGTAATTCTAAAATTTTGTAATTCCACATTTGTGGAGATAATAAGAAGCCAATTTTCTGTTCTTGCATATTATTGTTGTTGTTTCTCTATTTCTGTTAAGTGTTTGTGGTATTAAGGGGAGCACCCTTCATTAGAAACACATAAACTGAAAGGAATATTTACAAACTTCTACAGGACTAAAACTTTATTTGGTGGCCCCGGGCCACCAAAATAAATACCAAAATATTCCTGTGTCAAAACTTTGATTCTCATCCACATATAATGTGATTAGCCACTTGAAAATATCATAAAAAAATTTCTGTCCACATACATGAACATTCATGGGCTGAAGAATAAAACTATATTTGTCACTACCCAGATTCTTCCAGTCACAACCCCCATCATAGTCATACTCCAACAAGTATGGAACATATGTTACCTCATCATTGTGCGGACTGGAAGTACAAGGTTTACCTAGTAGTGAATCAAAATATAAAATGCAATGATCAACATTCATTACCACAAACTCACCTAGTTGAGAAGGACTTAGACCTTCAAATTTATCTTCATGAAATGGTTCAACCACTGAGTAGCTTGGTTCCTCAATAATATCTTCATATAGTAGATTATGAACCAAGTGTAAACCCTTTTCATAAACATTGTGATATAGGGACAACTGATCTTCATCATCATTTCCATTAAAAAATTCATTATCCCTAATATTGAAGAGATGGTCCTCAACAGTGTCACAATGTTCTTCATTAGAGAAAGAAGAAAATGAACATGAACAAGAATCATGTTTGTCACTACAATATTCATGACATGACAACCCACTATCATGCTCTTCATTTCCTTCTTCTACAACAAAACTACATGAGGGGAACACATGCAAACATGAATAATCCATAGCAGCAATATTAACACTTGCATCATCATTATTAGATGCAAAGCCTTCTTCTTCTTTGCACACACTGGATGTCACCATAGAAAGATAGGATTACTGATCAACATCACATGTAGCCACATACATGGAACCATAAATCATTCTATCACATGATATAAGGTCTAAAAATAATTCAATCTCTAGTTCATCTGTACACATTTCTTCATTATCTTTTTCATCATCGATAGGAGGAAGAACCATTTTTTGCAAGCCTATCTCTTCTTCTTGCAAACTCCTATACAGAACACTTTGCTCATCCTCTTTATTTTTGAGAGCAAGAACCTCATTAAGAAAATCCTCATAATCAATATGAGATAAATCAATACCTTTGTACTGATCATCATTTTCCATTTCAACTTCAAGATAGACCGACCGCTGACAGTGAGAATCAACATATAAAAGATCCCCTAGGATCTCACACTTCAATTCATTCTCCATATCTTCTAACATCCTAAAATCCTAAGGGATTTATTTAGGCTCTCTATCCCTTAGTAGGGATCTTAACTTCCCAGTGAATGCATCCAAATAGAACACAACATAACCTATCAATCTGGGCCTACATCTTCTTGGAATACCAACAAATGCTTCTATAAATATGAAATTAAAAGAAGCAACTAGTTCATTTTCTTTATGTCTGGTATTTAAGAATTTTATGGCTGCCACCATTGGATCAAATCCTGATCAGAATATTTTAATAATGTTACACACAACTCATCCCAAGAAGAAATTGAACATGGAGGTAGAAATAGGAACCATTCCCTTGCATCCTCAATAATATTTTGCACAAATAACTTCATAGCAACATCTTCATGCTCAACCTCAAAATTATTGATGATATGACTGACATCATCCAAAGTTTCTCTTGCTATGAATAATTCAACACCACTAAATTCTGGCATGTATTCCCTAATCTCAGTAGGAATAACATTGGGGAAACCCTCAATGTTATCAAAACAAATGGGCTTGTACTCCTCCATAGAGAACATAATACAAGAAATTTTCATGGGTTATCTATTATATGGAAACATGTTTGAGATCTTCTCAAAAATGTACATGAAAATCACACCCTTAACAAAATATTATGATTCACAACTTATAATAAGAGTACACCTACTATCACCAAATGCATGCATACTTCAACACCTTAAAAGCATAAGCTGAAAAACATGACCCAAAAGTATGTAGAAACTACCCTTCCCTCACTTATTGTTGAAATAAATGAATAGGGATGTTAGGAATGAATGCAAAGTGTTTTGGTAGTCATTCTGTAGTAGTTGTTGTTGCATTCATGACTTGGATTGTCATTGATGTCAACACAGTGATATTCTGGATATTAGCAGGAAAGTAGGTACAGTTTTGTTTTGCACACATGTTGTATTACAGATTAGCTTTTGCACAATTGATGGTATGTTCTTTGGTGTGTTATTAACCTATGGTTAACATTGCAAAAAGAAATTCATTCATTTGTAAGAGTTATGAGCATTTTGGTGAAAGCAGTGTTTAGACAGTGTTTCTGTGTAGCGATGTTTGGAAATCGGAGGATATCTCTTAGCTAGGATGGAATCTGATTTTGTGCAATTAAAGGGATGTTGGAGACTCATTAATGATGATGTGGTTCATAGCACAAACTTTGAGGATATGTTTGGAGAAAGTTACAGTAACTGGAAGCCGACAGTTTTATGTGAATTCTGTGTGTAGCGTGTAGAATTTATTATTTTGTAATTGAGGACCGACTCATCTATAATTATTTGAGTTTGGTATATAAGAAGGAATTTTTTCCTTATTTTAATGTGTACTATGAAGATTGTGATGTGAATATATGCATGAAGTGAAGAAAAGAGCTAATTCAGTGATGAAGGAAGACTTGTGAGTGCAGAGATCTGAAATTGTGATCTTGTGTAGCAGAGAGTGTAGTTTTGGCACAGTGTGAAGGAGGTAATATATTTCATATTATTCTATTGAATAATTCTAAGATCTTTTGGACTGTGGGTTTAGAGATCTTGCCTTGAAGCTGTTTGGGTAGTGGGTCCTTTTGTCTTCCATAAACTCTTAACCGGGTTAGAATCTTTTAACAGGGATTCAAAATCTCCTAATAGGGATTTATATGTACTGAATGTATTTCATAAGACTCCTAACAGGGTCCATCCTCTAACAAGGAACTTTCATATTAGTGTATCATTTTGTGGGCATCATTCCCACTGGGGTTTACTCTTTTCAAGAGGTTCCCTACTTAACATATCTTGTGTTATTGTGCAATTGTGTATGATTATCTTTCTATGGTTGATCAGTACATTGATTATATTGTTTAAAGCTATTGAATGGATAAATTATCTAATAACTGATTCATCCCCCCCCCCCTCTTAGTTATCTTGGGGATCTTTACTTTCTAACAATTGGTATCAGAGCAATAGGTCCTTGAAAGGAAAGTTTAACAACTTAAGGAGATCCATGGCGAATTTCAGAAAAGAAAGCCCTAAGTTTGATGGAGTAAATTTTGATAGCTAGAAAGAAAAGATGAAGACACATCTATTTTGTTTAGGACCAAGTTATTGGTTGATTACAAAGAATGAGAAGACTATCATTGAGGAAGACAATCTAGAGGCAGGAACTAAAGATGAACTAGATCTATTCATGTGTAACATACTTGCAAGAGAAGCAATTTTATCAGCACTACCAGAGAATGAATATAGTCAGGTAAGATGTTTGAAAACATCTCATGCAATTTGGAAAGATTTACATTCTACTTTTGAAGTTGATGAACATGCAAAGAAGGCTAGATTACATAATTGGATTTGTGCATTTGAAGATATCAGAATGATGGAAAATGAATCTATTAGAAGCTATATTGGTAGGATGTTTGAGATTGTGATAGGAATAAAGTCTTATGGAGGTGATAAGACAGAGAATGAAGTGATATGGAAAATTCTGAGAACTTTGACACCAGTATTCAAGCAAACAACGTAGATGATTGAACAAGTGATACCGTGTACATCAAAATTTTCAAGAGAGACTCTTCTTGGAAGATTAGAAACAGTAGAGATGAACTTGAGATTATCAAGAGAGCTACCTAGAATGGAAACAACATTCAGTGCTCTTAGCATTAGACCTACAAGAAGTACTAGTGTGAATGGAGATTATGCCAGCAGTAGCAGATCTAAGGAAGATAAGAAGATTGAAGAAGGTATTGCATTACTTGTAAAAAGAGAACCAGATGGTAAGAAAATCTTTAAATGTTGGACTTGTCAAGAATATGGTCATTTTGCATCTAAATGTCCTAAAAGAGTTAAGAAGTATAGAAGCAACTTTAAACCTAGGAGATCTAAAGAATGTTATTATGCAAATGATGAAGATTTTGAAGCAGGAATTGAAAAACATTTAAGTGATAGTGATAATGATAACTTTGAGAAAATAGGATTTGTAGCAATTAAAGAAGAAAGTTCTGAATCTGATAAAAGGGAAGAAAAAGCATTAGTTTCACAAGTTGAAAAGAAATCTGATTGGATTATAGACAGTGGTTGTTCACATCATATGACTGGAGATAAAAGAAAGTTTGTTAAGTTAGATAATTATGATGGAGGAATTGTTAGGGTTGCTAACAATGCACCTTGTTTGATTAAGGGTATAGGATCTATTACTCTTGATGGAAAGACTAACACTGATGATGTTTACTTTGTTGATGGACTAAAACATAATCTACTAAGCATTGGAAAATTAGCTGATAAGGGTTATCAAGTTTGGTTTTCTGAGAAAACTTGTGTGATAAAAGATAAAGATGGAAATCTGATTGGAAAAGGATCCAGAACCAGAGGTAATGTATTTCAGTTGAATCCTACTGAGATGACATGTTTGATAACTAGGATTGATGATACTTGGTTATGGCATAAAAGGTTTTGTCATATAAACTTTGATAATATTGTCAAGGTGAGCACTACACTTGCGGTAAGAGATTTACCTAGAATAATGAAACCTAATAACATGATTTGCAAAGAATGTATGATGGCAAAGCAGAAAAGGAGTTCATTTCCCAATAAGAAGTTCACATCGGAAAAGAAGTTGGAGATTGTTCATATAGACTTGAGTGGTCCTACTAGGACTAGAGGATTCTATGGTGAAAGGTATTTTATGATTCTTGTTGATGATTTTACAAGAATGATGTGGATTGCATTTTTGAAAGAAAAATCTGAAGCATTTGATAAATTTAAGATCATGAAAAGAAAAATTGAGAATGAATCTGGAATGAAGATTAAGTGTCTAAGATCTTATAGAGGTGGTGAATTTACATCTAGAGAGTTTAACACCTTTTGTGAAATGAATGGTATTAAGAGACAACTTTCAGCCCCTAGAACACCAGAACAAAATGGTATTGCAGAAAGAAGGAACAGGTCAATAACTGAAGCAGCAAGAGCTATGTTGTTTGAAAATGATTTGGCTAAAACTTTTTGGAGAGAAGCAGTGAACACAATAGTATACACTATGAATAGAGTACAAATCAGAGCAGATACAAACAAGACACCTTATGAATTATGGTTTGGACATACACCCTCAGTTAAGTATTTTAGAATTTTTGGAAGTAAATGTTATATAAAGAGAGATGATGATATAGGAAAGTTTGATCCTAGAAGTGATGAAGGAATATTTCTTGGATATTCTTTAAAAAGAAAAGCATATAGATGTTATAACAAAAGAACTAAGACTATTGTTGAAAGTGAAAATGTAAAAGTTGATGAGAAGTTTAAAATTTAGGAAAGAATGCTTGATTATGAATCTGATGGAGAAGCACAACCTCAGCCTAACATTGAAAATGTAGAATTATTTTTTGAAACTAACAGTGATTTGCTAAATGAAAGTCATACTGAAGAAGATAGAGAAGAAAACAAAGAAGAAAATAGAGAAGAAAATAGAGAAGAAAATAGAGAAGAAAGAAAAGAAGAATCTACAGTCGGAACAAGATCAGTAACTATGACACCTAACAGGTATACTTCAAGACATCACCCTATTGAGCAAGTTATTGGAAGCTTAGATAGAGGAGTTTTGACTCGAAATAAGGTACATTTATGTTTGATTTCTCAAATTGAACCTAAGACTACTAATGAAGCTTGTGAAAATGAACATTGGATCAATGCTATGAAAGAAGAACTAGAGCAGATTGAAAAAAACAAGACATGGGAATTGGTCCCTAGACCTGAAGACAAGAATGTGATTGGAACAAAGTGAGTATTCATAAACAAGATGAATGAACAAGGAGAAGTGATAAGAAACAAAGCAAGATTGGTATGTAATGGATATTCACAACAAGAAGGAATTGACTATGAAGAAACTTTTTCACCTGTGACCAGACTTGAAGTAGTGAGAATGTTTCTAGCATATGCAACTTACAAGAAATTCAGAGTGTATCAGATGGATGTGAAGTTAGCATTTTTGAATGGTGAATTGGAAGAAGAAGTCTACATTGAGCAACCTAAAGGTTTTCCTTTGACACAAGAAGGAGATATGGTATGTAAGTTAAAGAAAGCTTTATATGGATTAAAACAAGCACCTAGAACCTGGTATGCAAGATTGGATAAGTATTTATTGAAATTGGGATTTATAAAAGGAACAGCAAATAGTAACTTATACACAAAAGAAATTGAGAATGGTTTGTTGGTTATAGTTATATTTGTTGATGATATTATCTTTGGAGGAGAAGATGAAGCTAGTGACAAATTTGCAGATGAAATGAAGACTAAATTTGAGATGAGCATGATTGGAGAAATGAAATATTTTTTGGGATTACAAATAACACAAAGCAAGGAAGGTATATTTGTAAGTCAGACTAAGTATTCAAATGAATTATTGAAAAGATTTGGAATGGAAGATTCTAAACCTATTGGAACACCTATGGTAACCGGACATAAGTTATCTAGCAAAGATGAGACACCAGCAGTTGAGTAGAAAAAGTACAGATCTATGATTGGAGGATTGCAGTACTTGACACATACAAGACCTGATATAGCACATTCAATGGGGATTGTAGTAAGATTTTAAGCAAAACCTAGAGAATCACATTATGCTACAATAAAGAGGATACTGAGATATCTGAAAGGAACAATGGATTATGGATTATGGTATGAGAATTCTAATGATTTTACCTTATGTGCCTATACTAATGCAGATTGGGGAGGCAGTGTTGATGACAAGAAAAGTACCAGTGGTGGAGCCTTTTTTCTTGGAGGTAAATTGGTCTCTTGGCTAAGTAAGAAGCAGAATTGTACTTCACAAAGTATAGCAGAAGTAGAATATGTTGTAGCAGCAAATAATTGTAATCAAATTATTTGGATGAAGCAGATGTTGAAAGATATTGGAATAAAGTTTGATGAGCCCATTGTTATACATTGTGACAACACCAGTATAGTGAGTATGTCAAAAAATCTTGTTTTACATTCTAAGACTAAACATATTGAGATCAAGTATCATGTTGTAAGAGAGAAAGTTGCAGAAAAAGAAGTAAGATTGGAGTACATAAGTACAAAGGAGCAAATAGCAGATATATTTACAAAGCCTTTACCTAAGGATACATTTGTGTATCTGAGAGGTATGCTTGGGGTTATGCCCCAACCTATTTTTGAGAATTGATGCAGATGATTGCATCCATCCAGTGGTATATGAGCCCTATCTTTCTTCTGGATTGGATGTTGGAACTTCCTCTATGGGGGAGTTTATGAGCTGAGTCATGAGGACTCTTGTTATTGTATTCTTCTGAAAAGTGTCTTTTGACATTAAGTTGTTGTTGACTTAGTGATATAATTTTTGTCATTGATGTCAATGGGGGAGAGATATACATGAAAAATATTGTGGATTGTATGAGAGAGCTGAATAGGAAAATGAAGCAAGATTTGATTTGATATTTTGCAGTGATGTTGCAGTATTGGATTTTTGGAACATTGGATGTTTTTCATCTATGTTTCCATCAATGCCAATGGGGGAGATTGTTAGGAATGAATGAAAAGTGTTTTGGCATTCATTCTATAGCAGTTGTTGTTGCATTCATGACTTGGATTGTCATTGATGTCAACACAGTGATATTCTGGATATTAGCAGGAAAGAAGGTATAGTTTTGTTTTGCACACATGTTGTATTGCAGATTGGCTTTTGCACAGTTGATGGTATGTATTTTGGTGTGTTATTAACCTATGGTTAACAATGCAAAAAGAAATTCATTCATTTGTAAGAGTTATGAGCATTTTGGTGAAAGCAGTGTTTAGACAGTGTTTCTGTGTAGCGATGTTTGGAAATCGAAGGACATCTCTTAGCTGGGATGGAATCTAATTTTACACAGTTAACAAGATGTTGGAGACTCATTAATGATGATGTTTTTCATAGCACAAACTTTGAGGATATGTTTGGAGAAAGTTACAGTAACTGGAAGCCAACAATTTTAGGTGAATTATATGTGTAGCGTGTAGAATTTATTATTTTGTAATTGAGGACCGACTCATTTGTAATTATTTGAGTTTGGTATATAAGAAGGAATTTTTTCCTTATTGTAATGTGTACTATGAAGATTTTGATGTGAATATATGCATGAAGTGAAGAAAAGAGCTAATTCAGTGATGAAGGAAGACTTGTGAGTACAGAGATTTGAAATTGTGATCTTGTGTAGCAGAGAGTGCAGTTTTGGCACAATGTGAAGGAGGTAATATATTTCATATTATTCTATTGAATAATTCTAAGATCTTTTGGACAGTGGGTTCAGAGATCTTGCCTTGAAGCTGTTTGGGCAGTGGGTCCTTCTATCTTCCATAAACTCTTAACCAGGTTAGAATCTTTTAACAGGGATTCAAAATCTCCTAACAGGGATTTATATGTATTGAATGTATTTCATAAGACTCCTAACAGGGTCCATCCTCTAACAAGGAACTTTCATATTAGTGCATCATTTTGTGGGCATCATTCCCACTGGGGTTTACTCTTTTCAAGAGGTTCCCTAGTTAACATATCTTGTGTTATTGTGCAATTGTGTATGATTATCTTTTTATGGTTGATCAGTACATTGATTATATTGTTTAAAGTTGTTGAATGGATAAATTATCTGATAACTGATTCACCCCCCCTCTCAGTTATCTTGGGGATCTTTACTTTCTAACAAGGGAAAAAAGAGTTTTTTCTATTACAACTGATTTTCATGAAAAACTTTGCACATGAAAATAAAAATACCGAGAACCATTGTGGTTGTACACCAACCTGTTGGCTAGAAAAATTGGTAGATCTAAAGCTTGCTTCACATATTATTCATAATTGTTGGTAGAGTCACCACCTCTTTGAAGAGGAAATATATTTTAACTACTAAAACTCCTTCTCTACACCTTCTTTCTAATAAGCACAAAAAAACTACACCAACACCTCAAATTTCTTCTTATCAGAACTACACACTCATCATATTTTCATTCTACACATGCACTGATACAACAGATATTTTCAGAGTCGTCACTCAGACTTGGTGAGATGATATAAATCTTTTCAAAACATGACTCTATTTAGCACAAGACTTGGATAGGAAACCAAATTGGACAAAATACATTAATCATTCAATCCCCAGTAGAGTTTCCAATTTCTATTGGTGACTCAGATGGGTTGAATTAATCTGGGTTCTCTCACCAAAGGTTATTTATCACCTCCCGAGTAGAATCGCCAATTTTTGTTGTCACTTTTTCTTGCAGATTACTATTTGGCAATTAATGGCTTTGACTCTCAGTATTTAGTTCCAGATCTACTAGGAAAAGAACAAAATTTCTAAGGATGGGAATCCTCCTTCGACTTTGAGCTCCACAAACTCAAACAGTTGTACCTTATTGGTTTACCAAACTTAAGAAAACCAAGCAGTGGATAAGTGTCTTAAAACAATGATTTGGACATTTTCCATGCAAAAACATATAAAATAAAAGTTTGATTTGATTTTTAGAGATTTTCTATCTTTGTCCAGTGTTATTATCCAAGGGAACAAAGTCTATATGAGTACACATCCACTATAACATATCAATGAAAGGAAATAAAGAAGCCATGAAAGTGATCTATGCCTTAGATAGAACTTAAAACAATTCAGTATAAGGTCATCAAATTCATAAACCTCCCCAAACCCTCAGAAATAATCCCTAGGACTTATACTTTCCTTTAAAGTAGCCTGTGACTATCTCACAATCTACCTTACAAATTGGTGAACATGAAGTGGCTTACAAATCCTTGTTCACAAGAAACTTAAAGAAACTTGTGGAGACAATCAAACATAGAAAAGGGATTAAAAAAAACACCTTCAATAACATCCCAAGCTTCAAAATATATTCAAGAAGAATACAGTTTCATCAAACAATAGCCACAAATTCTTAGAGAAGGACTGTACTTTTCTTTCTAGCTGGTTTTTTCAAAAAAGAAGAACACTTCTCTAGAAAAAGACCCTCCTAAATGACCTTGGGAATCCTTTTATAAGAACAAGGATTGCTACAAGCTTAGGTTCATTTAGGGAAAAATTAGGCAACATAACTTAACAACTGGCTCAACAACCAGCTTATGACCATGCAATGACTGTAGAAAAGATATGCCAAAAAACCCAGAGCTATCAGATCAAGTCTTATCTTTACTTCAGGAAAAAACCTAACTGGTAAGCCACAAGGATAGGGAATTCATCATTAAAACCCTTTGTACCTTCATTTTCATGATAAATAGTAGGACTATTTTACCCACTTCTCCATGGCACAAAAATCTTCACCTAGACAAGTGTCTCCTCAAAAGTCATCTTTGGTGGCTAACAGGATCAACACTTGTAGATTGACCACCTTTGCATTTATTCAATCAGTCCTTTGTCTACAGTTTGTCTTTTAACTCTATTAGATCAGATCAGATTAAGCCAAGAATCTAATCTGCATGGTTCAATCAATTTCCACCTGTTTCAGCCACACCAACCCTATTGAAAACCCTTCATAAATTTAAATATTCAAAATATAATGGATAATACCATAATTTAAAACATGGACATTGATGCAAAGTCCTCCTGACAGATCGTGTGGTTCATAATAATCAAACAAAAACCTTTGTATGATTTAAAATATTATTCTCCACATCATTTCCCTTGCTGACCAATTAAAAAAGTGAAAATTGGATCTACTTGGCACCAAGGACCCACCAACTTATTGACTCATTAAACCAAAAATGTGGCAATAGGGTGTGATCCTTCGATCACTAAAAACCTTGTAAGTTCTCATCAAAGCATTACATCTACCGTTAAATCAACCTGATCTAACTGATGATTACCTTTTTCTTTATCCTCTGATTGATGACATTAAGGTGGACACATGTCTCTTAGTCATGATGTCATGATGAATAAAAATCCTACATCTTTGGATAGCATCAATACACATACAATTGGATTAATCTTGATCAAACCGTCCTTTAATCTAAGTCCAAATCCCTGACCTCGGCCCCACCATCACCACATGGAACTTTCTCATTAATTCACCAGGAGATTATGGACTATTATTTGATGCTCTGCAAGTTAACAACCACCATTGATCTAAAACCTTTCCTTACATTTCAATATGGACACCTGGCATCACCTCATTAAATTACAATGAAAATATTTGGATCATGAGAAGAGACCGCGAGCCAACAATAAATATCAAACTTAACACTTGCCAAGTCGCAAATTATTTCACTAACCACCAAAAAAGTTTGCGATTTGGTGACTAAGGAAAAACATAAACCATCATTGGGTTGCAGCAGTTAGTGACAAAGTTCTCAAATAGTTTGCAACCTAGCGATAAAGGGTTTGAGCTTAGGCACTCACAAGGTCATGGTAGTTAACCTCTAAGCATCTAAACTACCAATGAGCTAGTGATAAGGGGAACCTTAACTACTCGTCCACTCGTGGCGGTTAACAAGACTTTAACAAAAAGACCGTGATCTTGCGACTAACAACCTATGAGGTTAGCAATTTAGTGACGAAGTGAAAAACATAAATATCATTAAAACATAGACTTAGTCACTTTAAAAATATACGCACTTAAAAATTTAAAAGGTGGGAGGGATTTTCAAAGGCAAAAGACTACTTTCAAGGTCAAAATTCAATAAAGAAGAACCAGGACAAGACTCTAAAAAATTTGAATCAATAGTGTAAAACAAGTTTGTCTACAAGATCAAGTTAGAAGTTTATAATCAGACATTTTTTTGGCTAGTTAAAGAGAAGCATATCCTTTCAAGATATGATTGCGATACAATCAGCAGATTGGCTAAATGGCATTCATTTAGGGTTCTGATTCTAACACTTGGACTATATGGACTAAGGAGACTGCATATTTTTGATAATTTTGTGTTGCAGGTGAATGGGAAGAATGCAAGAATATGGAATGGGTTGAAGAATGGAAACAAAATTCCTTAACACCTAGTGAGACACAAGATCAAGATGATATAATAAATGAAGACCTAGATCATGCATTTTCATTAGAAGATTATGATCATGTTTCAAACCTCATACAACCTAGTAATTTAATTCAATTTATTGTAAAACTTTAAATTATATTAGCTACATGTGTCATATAATTTATGATTATATTTGAATTTTAAATCTTTAAACAAGTTTTATTTATGCATGTACTTAATTTTGTTTTGCAGAAAATGTGTATGATGTTTTTGCACCTGAGGATAATGAAGAGAAGATAGAGTATTGGTTAGCTCAATGTGTAGAACCTAAGAAAATGTTGATATGCCATCAAGTAGATGATGATGGTTTTTAGTATCCAATTAAGTCTGTTGTGGTAGTTGGTACATGGCTATGCAAACACCTCACAAGAAGGAATGGTCTACCATCTTTTGAAGACTACCAATTAGAAAATAAGATTATGCACTATTCCCATTTAGTAGTGGCAAAAAATATCAAATTGGAAAGATACAAAGGGAGGCCTACTAATAAAATATTATGGACACTTTCAATGGAAGAGCATGAGGCAATCATAGATGCATTGCAAAAAAGAGAGGATGTTGATGGTACATTAGGTTGAATCAAATTTATACATGTAAGTTTTTGTTCAATTTGTCTTATTTTTATATATTTTTCTATATTTAGATGTGTATGCACCCTAAAATGTCGCCTAGACTTTGGGCCCCATTCATCAATTTATCAATTTCCTAAATCAATGTCTTCCAATATTTCTAATTTAAATCAATTTCCTTGATCAAATCGTAATTAATTCAATTATTTTAATATTTCCTAAGGTTTGATCATTTTATCCTAAGTTTTATTTAATTAAGAGAACATACTCCATTTTAATTAAATAAAAAATTCTTTTAATTAAATAATAAAATCACTTTATCTGAAGCCACATTTAATTAGAAGAACAAATCTCTTTTAAATAAATAAAAAATCTTTTAATTAAATAATGGAAACCACTTTGCTAAAAATAATAAATAATATTAGCCCAATCGAGCCCAGAAACTAATATTAGCAAAAATAATAAATAAATAATAAAATAAAAATAAAAATAAAAAACTTTTTGTCTACACATTGAATGCACACTTTCCAAGATGAGTGAAATCTCCTTTTGCCTCTTAATCTCTTCCACACATCTTTTTGCCTCTTAACCACATCCATTGATTTTGCCTCTTGAGAATCTTGAGCACATGGATCAACCAAGATTTAATCTCCACCATTGCTCATTTATTTTTGCCTCTTAATCTTGACTATCCATTCATTTCTAAAATCCTTTATAAGGAGCCCTCTCCTTCTCATTTTATGCATATAGATTTTAGAGATCAAGATTTTATGTTATTGTTATGTAGGTTTGGAGAGCGATTTTGGAGGAGAGTTTGAGCACTTGAGCTTGGATATTGCAACTTCTCTTTTCTTGTCTTCTTCTCTCATGCTCCCATGGAAATCTATTTAGATTAATATTGCACTTGCATATTAGATTAGATTCATATTTCCTTTCATAGATTAGTTTGCTTTCATGCATTATTATCATTTAGAATAGCTTTCATTTTCATTTGCATGTATATTTGATGATCATGGAAACTAGCATTCTTTCTTTTCCTCTTTGAATCTCTCATTTTATGGTGTACTTGCATGGGCACAAACTAGGTCTAATATGAAGGCCTCCATTAAAAACTCTTGAACTCCATGAATAGAGAGCTATAAGCCGTCGTTTGAAACCTCATTTTTGAGCAATCTTGGATATAATGATTCATAAAAGTGTGTAAATATTTTAGCACACATTTTTGGCATCCACCGTGGGGCAACCCACCTTTACATGATGGTTTTGGTTATTTTTGGAGCTAACCTCCTTGTGCAGATTTGTTTGGAGACTAAAACCCTAGATTTTCAAAGATTTTATCATATCTCCCAAATGACTTAGTTTTTTGGTCTAAAAATGTTTTTACAAGTTGAGGACATATCAGAGAAGCTCCAATAAAAAATTTAGAATTGTCTAAGGTATTTTGAATTTTTTATAATTTTTCCTTGATTTTTCATAAAAAAATAATTTTTAGTGAAAATAGGCATATTTTTCAGAAATTTTTATATTTTTAGAAATTTCTTTAAATTATACAGTGGGTCCATTCTTTGTGTTTTTAATTTGGATGAAATATCATAGCTCAAATAATTGATTTACAAAAACTGGTCTATTTTGGTAAAATGGGTCTCTAGGGCACAAATGAAGAGATTTTTCTAAAATTTTTACATTTTTGGAAAGCTCTCTATTTTCTAGTAGGGGTCTCTATTTTTCATTTCTAGTTTTGTGGCTGAAATCATATAAAAAAAATCAGATCTTGTTGACTAGGTCAAATGCAAAAAAAATAAAATTTTGTGATGAGTATGCACTTATTTTTCATTGTTCAATGCATGATATGAGTTGTCATTTAGATTATTTTCTGTCTATTATTGCTTCCAACAATTTATTTTCAGATCTAACCCTAGGGTTTGTATAAGTTTGACATACATTGCATATCTTGTTTGCTTGTTTGCTTGTTGGAGAGTTCGTGGCTTGCTTGCACAAAAAAGCTCAACAAAAATCTACTAAGTGCGTTGCTTTGGAATTGAGGTATTTTGTTACAATATCTATAACATTTGTATTTTGAGAATAAAATAAATCTCTCATGTGTCTAGCTTGATTGTTTATTACTTTCATAGATCACACTTCAATTTTGAGCTCTAAAAAAGAACATAGATTCACTTTCTTGCATATGTGTTTCACATAGTAATTAGGCCCTATGAACACTATTTGTGGCATTCTTGAGAGATTGGGTTTCTTGCAAAGCTCTTCTTGATGATAGAACCCCTTGTAGGTAGGGATGACATTGTTACTATCTCACAGTCTTACTTGGTTTAGTCTTCAACATTGATCGGTACGTTCTCTCTTGGTCCCACTTAGAGAGCTTGGTAGACATTGTTGTTTACATCATGAACCTTGGTGAGGTGGTTTCAATCTTATCATGTCAATGAATCTATTTTCTATGTTTGGGTGAAGTGAAGAGGCTAGAGGATTATGCTCTATTCCCTTTTTGGGTAGTACCAGAAACTCAGATCCTTGAATCTAAACCAAGTCCCCATGTGGTCCTTTTTGTGAGTCACCTTGTTAGAGAGGGTTAACCATAGTGGACATTCCCTTTATTGGGTCAACCACATGGAAAGAACCTCAAGTGGTAATAGCCATTTTTGTCATGGTAGTAATGACTATTATACAAATGTCCTTGTGGAAGAAATCTCCACGGGTGTAGTTTCTTGTTGGGATGTCAAATATCCTCAGCATATCTGATTGATTAAATTCTCAGAATGTGTCAAAACCTTAGTTCACTTGGATTGGAGTTCACCCTCTTGAGATTACAAAAGTTGCAGAGTCAGACCATTACTAAAAACCATAGTGCAACCAACTTTTTATTTTCTAGGACTATGTGCATGGTTGAAAAACATTTTGAGAACATACACAAGTAGAATCTTTAAGGAGTAGAATACTACATCACTATTATTATTCATGCACAAGGTTACTTTGTCCCTTGCTCATTGTTTGAAGACAATTATTTTATTGAACTCCCTGATTGATGTCTTATGTGCTTGATCAATGATAAAAATTGGTTGATGTGTTTACTTGATCTTTTAAAATGAACAAATCTGAGTTCTCGAGTGATAAAAACTTCAAAGATCTCCCCAAAAGTGCTATGACATGTTTCTCAAATGAACTTAAATGGTATCAAGTTGCACAAAATGACTCTTGGTCTTCTTTCTTCCAAATTTCCCATGTCTTTCTAGTCTCCCCCATCCTTTCTCTTCTTCCTTCACGCTTCTTCCTCTTCTTCCTAAATTCTTCATGTCCTCTCGATTCTTTTCCTCTTATTATCTAGTCTACCATCTTCTATTCATCTCTTCTATCATTTCCATGCTTGATTCCTCCTCTTCCAAAACCATGAATTTCAACTATCTTGTTATGGAACCTCTCTTGAAAATAGATGATCTCGAACTCATTGCTCAATTCAAAGAGTTTTATTCCTCCAATAGTCCTTCTAGATATTACACGGGTGATAAACTTAAGATAAGTATAAAAGAAAAATTGATTGAATCAGATGCCTTTCCTAGGATCATAGACATGATCATGTCATGACCTCTTTCTTACAAATGTTTTTCATCTTCTAAGTCTTCTCATCCTTCCTCATCTTCCAAGTCTTACCATGACTCTTCTAGACATTATTCGCATTCCTCATTATCCAAGTCTTCTTCCCCCACTAGGTCTTCACTTTCCTCTTCTTCATGATCTTATTCCTCTTCTACTTCTCCCAAGAGTCTTACTTCTCTTCTCAAGACATACCATAATGAGCAACATGACAATCCTTCTGATACCTCTTCCATGAAGAGTGACACACCCATCTTTGATGACTATGATGATGGACAATGTAGTGATACCTATGACACTTCTATTCCTAAGAGTCCTCCTAGTCATGTACTTGTGCTTACTAGAAATGGGTCGTCACATTGGATAGATCATGATGGTGATCCATATGATTCTAATTTTGAAAGAGACTTTGATGATTTTTGTGAACAATACCTAGATGATACATCCACTTCTATTGAGGAAGAGAAATCTTTCCGTGTTGATTATAAATGTAAATACTATAAGAATCTCTCCTCTAAGAACTCTCATGCTAAAAATAAAGATTACACTCTTGATAAAAATTATGTTAATAATGGACCTTTGTCTTGTGATGGTTCCCTTTCATCCCCTACTTCCTCCAATACCCATAAATTTCCTAAAGCTTCCAAGTCTTTCAAATCTTTCACAAATCCTTCATCCAACAAAAATCTTAATACTTTTCATGCGGTTCCCTATAGTTATCCTCAAGGGCTACCTCTTAAAGAAACTCAAGCTAACCTTCACTTGGCTATAAATAATTTCAATAATGCTAAACCTAAAGAGCCTAAGCCTTTATACACTATAATGCCTACTTTAGCTAGTCCTTCACCATCTCATCCAAAGTCTTCCATACAATTCCAACATGCTTCCCTGTCCTTAGAAGTGGCTCCATGTCAAGAGGACTCTAAAAATGATAAGGAAAAGAACATAAAAAAAGATCAAGATCAAGAATCCTCCATGTCATCCAATCATTTTCATGATGTCTCTTATCTGTTTCATGGTTCTTTTGATCCTGCATGCCCTTTCTCATTCATTTCACCATGTCTTAAGTCTTCTCCTAAGAAAGATCAAACTACTACTTACTGTTAGAAAGTAAAGTCCACCAAGATAACTGAGAGGGGGGGGTGAATTAGTTATCAAATAATTATAACTTTGAACATCTTCAACAACATTTAACCATGTAAGTAATGCAATTACTAACCATACAAAGATATCCATACACAATGACACAATAACACAAGATATGTTGACTAGGGAACCTCTTGATCAAAGAGTAAACCCCGGTGGGAATGATGCCCACAAAAGATGCACGAATATGAATATTCCTTGTGCGAGGATGGACTCTGTTAGGAGTCTTATGAAATACATTCAGTACATATAGATCCATGTTAGGAGATTTTAAATCCCTATTAAAAGATTCTAACCCTGTTAAGAGTTATGGAAGACAGAAGGACCCACTGCCCAAACAGCTTCAGGGTAAGATCACTAAACACACTATCCAAATAACCTTGATATTATTCAATAGAATAATATGAAATATTTTACCTCCTTACTGTGCCAAACTGCACTCACTGCTACATCAGATCTCAATTCTAGATCTTTGAACTTCGCATGTCTTCCTTCACAATTTTGCTTTCACAATCTCTTAGGCTCTTTTCTTCACTTCATGCTTACAATCACATGCAACCAAACCATGCTCACACTTATTTCATATATATCAACTTCATACAATAAGGAAAAAAATTCCTTCCTTTATACCACACTCAAATAATTACAAATGAGTTGGCACATAATTACAAAATAAAAGTTTCCATACGCTACATCAGAATTACACAAAACTGTCAGCTTCCAAATGCAATATCTCTTCACTCAAGTGACCTCTAAGTTTGTGCTATGAACCACATCACCATCAATGTGTCTCAAACTTCCCTTTAAATGTGCAAAACTAGATTCCATCCCGATTAGGAGATATCATCTGATTTCCACAAACCGCTACTTAGTAACACTGCCTGAATATTGCTTTTACCAAAATGCTCATAACTTTCATGAATCAATGAATTACTATCTGCACTCTTAACCATAGACATATAATATATCAAAGAGTATAACATCAACATTGCATAGCTCCAACTACAATATCCCATGTGCGCTAATCAAAACATTGTCTACTTCTCTGCTAGTCTTCAGAAGATCACTGTGTTGACATCAATGACAATCATAGTCATGAATGCAACAACTGCTATAGAATGACTTCCAACATCTAGCATTCATTCCTAACAATCTCCCCCATTGGCATTGATGGCAACATAGATGAAAAACATCTAATGTTCCAAAAATCCAATACTGTTGCACTGATACTCTGAAAGTTCTTCAAATCCTCTTCATCAATTAAATCTTGCTTCGTTATCCTATTAAGTTCTCTCCAATAGATTATACATAGGGTTTTTCATGTACACTTCTCCTCCATTGACATCAACGACAAAAATTTCATCACTATGTCAACAACAAATCAATGTCAAAAGACACTGTTTCAGAAAATACATTCATAAGAGTCCTCATGACTCAGCTTAGATACACATACTCCCCCATAGAGGAAGTACCAACATCCAATCCAGAAAAAGATAGGGCTCATATACCACTGGACGGATGCAATCAACTACATCATTACTCAAAAGTAGGCTGGGGCATAACCCCAAGCATACCTCTTAGATACTCAAATGTATCCTTAGGAAAAGGCTTTGTAAATATGTCTTCTATCTATTCCTTTGTGCTTATGTACTCTAGTCTAACATCTTTCTCAGCAACTTTCTCTCTTACAACATGATACTTGATCTCTATATGCTTAGTTTTAGAATGCAATACAGGATTCTTAGACATATTGACTGTGCTGGTGTTGTCACAATGTATGACAATAGGCTCAACAAACTTAATTCCAATATCCTTCAGCATCTGCTTCATCCAAATTATTTGGTTACAATTTTTTGTTGCTGCTACATATTTTGCTTCTACTGTACTCTATGAAATACAATTCTTCTTCTTTCTCAACTAGGAGACCAATCTTCCTCCAAGAAAAAAGGCTCCACCATTGATGTTTTTCTTATCATCAACACTACCTCCCCAATCAGCATCTGTATATGCACATAGGGTGAAATCATCAAATTTTTCATACCATAATCCATAGTCTATTGTGCCTCTGAAATATCTCAATATCCTCTTTACTGCTGCATAATGTGATTCTCTAGGTTCAGCTTGAAATCTTGCTAGCATTCCAACTGAATGTTGTATATCCGGTCTAGTGTGTGTTAAGTACTGCAATCCTCCAATCATGGATCTGTATTTCTTCTACTCAACTATTGGTGTTTCATCTTTTCTTGATAGTTTGTGTCCTGTAACCATAGGTGTTCCAACTGGTTTACAATTTTCCATTCCAAATCTTTTCAGCAAATCATTCAAGTACTTTGTCTAGCTAACAAAGATACCATCATTGTTTTATGTTATCTGTAATCCCAAAAAGTATTTCATCTCACCAATCATGCTCATTTCAAATTCTTTCTTCATTTCATCAGCAAATTTGTCACTAGCTTCATCTTCTCCTCCAAAGATAATGTCATCAACAAAAATAACTATAACTAACATTCCATTTTCAATTTCTTTTGTGTATAGATTACTATCTGATGTTCCTTTAGTAAATCCTAATTTCAATAAATACTTATCCAATCTAGCATACCAAGTTCTAGGTGCTTGTTTTAGTACATATAATGCTTTCCTTAGTTTACATACCATATCTCCTTCTTGAGTCAAAGGAAAACCTTCAGGTTGCTCAATGTAGACTTCTTCCAATTCACCATTCAAAAATGTGGACTTCACATCCATCTGATACACTTTGAATTTTTTAAAAGCTGCATAAGCCAAAAACATTCTTACTGCTTCAAGTCTTGCTACTTGTGCAAAGGTTTCTTCATAGTCAATTCCTTCTTGCTGCGAGTATCCCTTACATACTAATCTTGCTTTGTTTCTTACTACTTCTCCTTGTTCATTCATCTTTTTTCTGAATACCTATTTAGTTCCAATCACATTCTTGTCTTTAGGTCTAGGAACCAATTCCCATGTCTTGTTCTTTTCAATTTGATCTAGTTCTTCTTTCATAGCATTAATCCAATGTTCATCTTCACAAGCTTCATTAGTAGATTTAGGTTCAATTTGAGAAATCAAACATAAATGTACCTTATTTCTAGTCATAACTCCTCTATCCAAACTTCCAATAACTTGTTCAACAAGATGATGTCTAGATAGATACTTGTTCGGTGTCATAGTCACAGATCTTGCTTCAACTGTAGATTCTTCTCTAGATTCTCCTCTTGTTTCTTCTTTGATTCTTCTATAGTATGATTCTCATTCAACAATTCACTGTCAGTCTCATAGAATAATTCAGTAGTTTCAATGTTAGGCTGAGGATTAGCTTCTGCATCAGATTCATAATCAAGCATTCTTTCCCAAATTTTAAACTTCTCATCAACTTTAACATTTGTGCTCTCAACAATAGTTTTAGTTCTCTTATTGTAACATCTATTTGCTTTTCTCTTCAAAGAATATCCAAGAAAAATACTTTCATCACTTCTAGGATCAAACTTTCCAATATCATCATCTCTCTTTATATAACATTTGCTTCCAAAAATTCTAAAATACTTAACTAAGGGTGCATGTCCAAACCATAATTCATAAGGTGTCGTATCTGTATCTACTCTAATTTTTACTATGTTCATTGTATATACTGTTGTATTCACTACTTCCCTCCAAAATGTCTTCACCAAGTTATTCTCAAATAACATAGCTCTTGTTGCTTCAGTTACTAACATGTTTCTTCTTTCTGCAATACCATTTTGTGAGTGTTCTAGGGGCTGAAAACTGTCTCTTAATACCATTCACTTCACAAAAATTGTTAAACTCTCTAGAAGTAAATTCTCCACCTCTATCAGATCTCAAACATTTAATCTTCATTCTAGATTCATTCTCAACTTTATTCTTAATGATCTTAAACTTATCAAATGCTTCAGATTTTTCTTTCAGAAATGCAATCCACATCATTCTTGTAAAATCATCAACAAGAATCATAAAATACCTTTCTCCATAGAATCCTCTAGTCCTGGTAGGACCGCTCAAGTCTGTATGAACAATCTCCAACTTCTTTGTCGATGTGAACTTATTACTAGGAAATGAACTTCTCTTCTTCTTAGCGATCACACATTCTTTGCAAATCATGTTAGTAGGCTTCATAATTTTAGGCAAATCCCTTACTACAAGTGTAGTACTCACTTTCACAATGTTATCAAAGTTTATATGACAAAACCTTCTATTCCATAACCAACTGTCATCAATTTTAGTAATCAAGCATGTCATCTTAATAGGATTCAACTGAAATACATTACCTCTGGTTCTAGATCCAGTTCCAATTAGATTTCCATCTTTATCCTTTATCACACAAGTTTTCTCAGTAAACCAAACTTGATATCCCTTATCCACTAATTGTCCAACACTCAAAAGATTATGTTTCAATCCATCAACAATGTAAACATCATTAGTATTAGTCTTTCCATAAAGAGTAATAGATCCTATACTTTTAATCAAACAAGGTGCATTGTTACCAACTCTAACAATTCCTCCATCATAGTTGTTAAACTTTATGAACTTCTTCACATCTCCAGTCATATGATGTGAACAAACACTGTCTATAATCCAATCATCTTTCTTTTCAACTTGGAAAACTAATGTTTTTTCTTCTTTAACATTAGATTCAAAATTTTCTTCTTTAATTGCTACAAATCCTATTTCATCATTATTCTCAGTATCACTTTCACTCAAAGTTCTTTCTATACTAGCTTCAAGATCTTCATCATTAGCATAATAACATTCCTTAGATCTTCTAGGCTTGAAATTATTTATGTACTTCTTAACTCTCTTAGGACATTTAGATGCAAAATGACCATATTCTTGACAAGTCCAACATTTAAAAATTTTCTTACCGTCTGGTTCTCTTTTCACAAGCAAGGCAATACCTTCTTCAATCTTCTTATCTTCTTCATTTATAAATCTTTTGTTGCTAGCATAATCTCCACTCACACTGGTACTTCTTGACAAAGTAGGATGAATACTAAGAGCACTGAATGTTGTCTCCATTCTAGGTAAGTCCCCTAATAACCTCAGGTTCATCTCTGCTGCTTCCAATCTTCCAAGAAGAGTCTCTCTTGTAAAGTTTGTAGTACAAGATATAACTTATTCAATCATTTGTGTTGTCTACTTAAATACAAGAGTCAATGTCCTTAGAATTTTCCATATCACTTCATTCTCTATCTTTGATCCTCCATAAGATTTTATCCCTACAACAATTTTTGACATTCTACCAATATAGCTTCTAACAGATTCATCTTCCATCATTATAATATCTTCAAATGCACATATCCAATTATGTAATCTAGCTCTTTTTTCATGTTCATCACCTTCAAAAATAGAGTGTAAAGCTTTCCAAATTTTATTAGATTTCTTAAAATATTTTATCTGACTGTATTCATTCTCTGAAAGTGTTGTCAAGAGTGCTTCTCTTGCAAGTATGTTACACATGAATAAATATACCTCATCTTTAGAACTTGTTTCAAGACTGTCTTCTTCAATTATAGTTCTTTCATTCTTTGTAATCAACCAATAGCCTAGTCCTAAACACAATAGATGTGTCTTTATCTTTTCCTTCCAGCTGTCAAAATTTACTCCATCAAACTTAGGGCTTTCTTTCCTGAAATTCACCATGGATCTCCTTAAGCTGTTAAACTTTCCTTTCAAGGACCTGCCGCTCTGATACCAATTGTTAGAAAGTAAATTCCACCAAGATAACTAAGAGGGGGGGGTGAATCAGTTATTAGATAATTATAACTTTTAACATCTTCAATAGCATTTAACCATGTAAGTAATGCAATTACTAACCATACAAAGATATTCATACACAATGACACAATAACACAAGATATGTTGACTAGGGAACCTCTTGATCAAAGAGTAAACCCCGGTGGGAATGATGCCCACAAAAAATGCACTAATATGAATATTCCTTGTGAGAGGATGGACTCTTTTAGGAGTCTTATGAAATACATTCAGTACATATAAATCCCTGCTAGGAGGTTTTGAATCCCTGTTAGAAGATTCTAACCCTGTTAAGAGTAATGGAAGATAGAAGGACCCACTACCCAAACAGCTTCAGGGTAAGATCACTAAACACACTGTCCAAATAACCTTGATATTATTCAACAGAATAATATGAAATATTTTACCTCCTTACTATGCCAAACCACACTCACTACTATATCAGATCTCAATTCCAGATCTCTAAACTTCACATGTCTTCCTTCACAATTTCGCTTTCACAATCTCTTAGGCTCTTTTCTTCACTTCATGCTTACATTCGCATGTAACCAAACCATGCTCACACTTCTTTCATATATATAAACTTTATACAATAAGGAAAAATATTCCTTCCTTTATACCACATTCAAATAATTACAAATGAGTCAGCACATAATTACAAAATAAAAGTTTCCATACGCTACATCAAAATTACACAAAACTGTCAGCTTCCAAATGCAATATCTCTTCACTCGAGTGACCTCAAAGTTTTCATTGTGAACCACATCACCATCAATGTGTCTCAAACTTCCCTTTAATTGAACAAAACTAGATTCCATCCTGATTAGGAGATATCATCCGATTTCCACAATCCGCTACTCAGGAACACTGCCTGAATACTGCTTTTACCAAAATGCTCATAACTTTCATGAATTACTTTTTGTGCTCTTAACCATAGACATATAATATATCAAAGATTATTGCATCAACATCACATAGCTCCAACTATAATATCCCACGTGTGCTAATAAAAGCATTGTCTACTTCTCTACTAGTCTTTAGAAGATCACTGTGTTGACATCAATGACAATCATAGTCATGAATGCAACAACAATTGCTATAGAATGACTGCCAAAATCTAGCATTCATTCCTAACACTTACACCATTGAGCTTATTGACAATCAAAATAACCTTACTACACTTGCACTTTCCAAAGATGATACTTCCATTAAGGTTATTAAAAATAGTGTTGTTACTTCCAATTTTAAGCCTATTGAAAATCAAGAGAAAAATTATACAATTATGCTATCTAAAGCTCCTTTTCAATATCAAAGTCTTCCATCTTCTTGTTCTACCACTCCATGTTCACTCCCACTTTCTATTCTTCCTAAGTCTTTTCAAACTCCAAACAATCCTATCAAAGAAGTTGCTCCTATTGAAGATGTTCATGATCCTATTCCAAATCCTAATGCTCACTCTAAAGATGCTGATGTCCTTGGTTTCCATATAGATGTTGATGAACTTCTTGATTATCTTTTTGTATCTTCCACATCCATCCTTGGACCTCCTCCACCAATACTAAGGGCTTCACATCTTCCTTCCATCTTGGGCCCTTATGTCCCTTCACTTTCCCCTCCTAACTCTCCTAATTCATCATCCATCTTGGATCCTTACGTCCCTCCATCTCCTATCTTTCCTCAAGATCAACATAGATGCATACCCTTGAATCCTTTTCATCCACCCACCCATCTAAACCAGTCATATCCTCCTTCTTCTTCCACAAGTCCCAAGTCTTTTGGAAGTAACTTGAATGTTCAATACGAGAAAAAGAAGCAATACATGAATCCATAAAAAAAAGAAGATCACTATGTCTCCTCTAATCGACATGGAGGCATAAATTCAAAAGAGATATCTAAGAAAAAAATTACAAGACAGGTATGGGTTCCAAAATTCATCATTGAAGATATTCTCTCTAAATCGTCAAAAATAAATGAAAATCCTATGACTATATGGATTCCAAAGTATCTCTTGAAAGAGTCTGATGTTGAGAAACAAGTGAAGTTGATATTCAAACTTCCAAAGGCTTCCACTTCATCTTCTTCCAAAAACATTCTTCCATCTCATTCGCCTAAACCGCAACCTCTGCTATCCATTCACCATATTCCTTCATTCACTTTTCCTCCATCCTCTCATCACCCTTCAAGGTGTGTGTTGATGTTGATATTTCCTTCCTTTCCATCTACCCTTTCACAATCTTTCCATTCATTATCCTTCTATGTTCTATCATTTTTTCTCATTTGCCTATTCCTCCTATCTTCCAACCTCACTCGCTTTACATAAAACCTTATCCTCCATTTTTCTCTTCCATCTTCCTTTCCCTATCAGCATATTTGAGTATATAATTTTGAATCCTTGTCATATCATGGTTTATCCTTTCAAGGAGCATTATCTAAAAAGCTTTCCTTCTTCCAAAAAAAAAAAAATTCAAAAAATAGAAAAATCTAAAAGAAAAAATATGAAAAAATTGAAAATGTGCCTTGGTGGAAACCTAGAAATAGGCACCTTGGTAGAAAAACTAAAGAGAAATAAATTCATCCTATGGTGAAAACCACTCCCTTGTGGCACCTTGGATAAGTACCATGATGAATACCTGACAATCAGGCATCATGCGTAGTTCTTCTACATATTTCATATATTCCATCTTCTCTCTTTGATCTTGAAAATGTTGACCTATACATGAATATTTGGCTATCTTGTGAGCTATCTTACGATGATCTTTCTTTCATTCCATTCATGTTTAGCCTTCATATTTATTTTCCTCCATTCATTCTAGCCTTTCTCTATCCTTTTCCCCTTTGGTCTTGATCTAATAAAAAGAGTAAAACACGATGCTATGAAGCCTCTTGACATGTCTACTCCTTTGGACTACATCCTTTCCTTCTTTTGCTTTGCATTTTTGTGACTTATCCTATGTTGACCTTTCATTGCTTGTCCAAATGTGTTTTACATGACAATTTTTCCCTAGCTTGGGTACTCTTGAGGAGTTTTCCCTTGAGGATTTCTTCCCTTCATTCTCCTTCATTATCTTGTCTTCCATCTCTTCCACTAGCTTACTAATTCCTCATGTTCTCCATCTTGCTAGACATTGGGACTACAAGATGTGATCTTTCTTGGGAGTTTGATGCCCATTCTATCTAGGGGTATCCTTTGTACATACTTATTGATCCTAAAAAACTCCAAAAAAATGGTATATTGTCAAAAATTCTAAAAATTGGAAAATATCTTAAAAAAATGATCATCTTAGTGAAAACCTAGCAATAGGAACTTTGATGTATCTCCAAAAAAATTATATATTCCAAAAATACCAAAAAAATTAGAAAAATTTAAATAATTCAAAAATTCAAAAAAAATAGAAAAAGTGCCTCAGTGAAAACTTGGAAATAGGCGCCTTGGTAGCAAAAATACAAAAAAATTATAAAAAGTCCTTAAAAAAATTTAAAAATAAAATAAAAAATTTGCAATAAAATCCAAGTGGTGAAAATCAGGAAATGGGCGCTACTTGAGGCTTTTGCACCCCTGTTTCTTAGCACGTGTCCTCGACACTTAGCCTTTCTCCATCATGCCTTGTCCTTGTTGCCTTGGTTTGAAATTGGTCTTTGTCTTTGTCTAGGGGGCATAAATGTGTTAGCTTTGGTCCCTTAGATGTGTTAGTCTTTAGGACACCTCGCAAATGGTGTTTTTCAACACCTTGCCAACTGTGTTTTTCAACACAACCCCTGGCATCGAGTGTTTCTCAACACTTCTCGGTTTGGTCTTACCCAATTTTGTCATGTGATCTTACCTGCTTGCAAGCATTCGATCTTTATCCTCGGAACTCAGTATCAGTTAACACACTTAAATTTTGAAACACAACACTTAATGCTTGAGCTATGTCATGATCTTTTCTTTGTGTGCTGACTATTATTGATTTTCATTGAGTGTCCTTGTCTAATAAGTCTCTCCAAGATGCATAGCTAAAGGACTCAGGGCATGAGGCATGTTTTTATTTTCCTTTTGCTTGTGGGTGTGGTCTTGAACCTTTTGAGTGTCTCTTGTTGTTCCCCTGAAACACTTAGAAGATTTGAGGCATCATCCTTGACTATTTTTGCACAACTGTTCTTATGGTCATCTCGACATCTTTTCCTTGATGGGAGCGTGGTTTTGCTACATTAAATTGGGTAAGCTAACATCGAAGTCATCTTGACCTTTATGTCTTTGATGCTTATGTTAGAATCTTTCCACATTCCAATCTGATATAAATCACATTCATATCTTCATAGTTGTGCTTGTGACTAGTGATGATTGTGTAATTTTCCGATATCCATTAATAATGGCCCAATGATGAAAATAAGTTCCTTAACATTCTCTAATGAATGATGAATACAAAATCCTATGTTACAATTTCTCTATTGCAAGTACACCTTTGCATTTTCATGTAGCTTGCATTGTTAGACTTCATGTTAATTTTCATTTTTAGGCTGCATTAGGAGTTTGAGAGGGTTTCCTTCATCTTTATTTTGGACTTTTAATCAACTATGGTCATGTTTTGATCTTCATTTCCTTATCTTCTTTCGTGATCTCAATCAAAATTTTTTATCTTAAACAGTTGATTGATTTTGAGGCATTATCTTTCTTGAGGCAAATTCTCTTTCCTCTCTTCATTTCTTTTCACCTCTTCCAAACTTCTATCTTTCATTTTCTTTCACCCCACTTCTTTTCTTCTAATTCAACCTTGGGGCATAAACTTTCATGCTTAATGATCTACCTTGGTTCTGTGATCCTTATATCTTTCATATTACATTAAGAACCTTATTTTTTAGTTTGATTTGATCAAATTTATCAATTTATTGTTTCTCCTCTATCTCATTTTGATTTTGATCACGAGGGGGTAGTACCTATCAAACTTCAATCCTTGATTCAGATTTATCAATCCTATCAATTGCTTCTCTTGGGGAAACCTTGCTTGAGACTTGACAATTACCTATTTACAGGGGTGTTGGCCTTGTCTTTTTTAATCAGCTTATCTTTGTCCCGATGTGTTCCCGTCCATCGATCACACGTCTAGGTTGTTTTGTGATCCCAAATCGATCTCACATTTCAACTTCATTCTTTGACTACATGTGTTCCCATGAAGATCATGCATTAGTCAAAGAGGGGCAAATGTATGCACCCTAAAATGGTCGTCTAAAATTTGGGCCCCCATTCATCAATTTATCAATTTCTTGAATCAATGTCTTGCAATATTTTCAATTTAAATCAATTTCCTTGATTAAATCATAATTAATTCAATTATTTTAATATTTCCTAAGGTTTGATCATTTTATCCTAAGTTTTATTTAATTAAGAGAACATGCTCCATTTTAATTAAATAAAAAAATCTTTTAATTAAATAATAAAATCACTGTCCTAAGCCACATTTAATTAGAAGAACAAATCTTTTTTAAATAAATAAAAAATCTTTTAATTAAATAGTGGAAACCACTTTGCTAAAAATAATAAATAAATAATAAAAATAAAGACTTTTTGTCTACACATTGAATTCACACTTTCCAAGATGAGTGGAATCTCCTTTTGCCTCTTAATCTCTTCCATGCATCTTTTTGCCTCTTAACCATGTCCATTGATTTTGCCTCTTGAGAATATTGAGCACATGGATCAACCAAGATTTAATCTCCACCATTGCTCATTTCTTTTTGCCTCTTAATCTTGACTGTCCATTCAATTCTAAAATTTTGTATAAGGAGCCCTCTCCTTCTCATTTAATGCATATAGATTTTAGAGATCAAGATTTTATGTTATTGTTATGCAGGTTTGGAGAATGATTTTGGAGGTGAGTTTGAGCACTTGAGCTTGGATATTGCAACTTCTCTTTTCTTATCTTCCTCTCTCATGCCCCCATGGAAATCCATTTAGATTAATGTTTCACTTGCATATTAGATTAGATTCATATTTCCTTTCATAGAACAATTTTTCATAAGCATTTTCTTTCGTAGATTAGTTTTCTTTCATGCATTGTTATCATTTAGAATAGCTTTCATTTTTATTTGCATGCATACTTGATGATCATGGAGACTAGCATTCTTTCTTTTCCTCTTTGAATCTCTCATTTTATGGTGTACTTGCATGGGCACAAACTAGGTCTAATATGAGGACCTCCATTACAAACCCTTGCACTCCATGACTAAAGAGCTATGAGCCACCATTTGAGACACCATTCTTGAGCAATCTTGGATATAATGACTCATAGAAGTGTGTCAACATTTTAGCACACAAGATGTCTTCTTTCAAGTGTCATATAAATTATAATTTAGAGATAATTTTGAAATAAATTAAAATTGACTTTAAATGAACTTTACATTTAAATACATTTATTTTCTAACATTTCAATATTTATTTTTATGATGCAGGACGTCTAGAAGAACATAAACATGAACTATTTATGTAGTTCAATGCATACTTGGATTCGTCCAATTTTGGTTTTGTAAAAAGTTAATGAGATAAGTTTTATTCATCCAATTTTGTTTGAAATATAAGTTAAATTCATAGTTTTATTTGTCTAATTTTTCTCTAAATATTAAAATATGCACATTGGTCAGATTATGTTCACTAATAGATTATGATAGAGTGCATCCATATTCATTGTTCAAATTAGTAGATCTCATTTTTAGATAGATATTTTTTTATAGTTAATGAAAGTCTTGATATTACTTGTAACATCTATATTCATCCTATTTTGGTTTTATAAATAGTTCATGAGCTCACTTTTATTCATCCAATTTGGTTTTAAAAATATAAGTTAAATTCATAGTTGTATTCACCTAATTTTGTTCTATATATTTGTTGGCAAGTTGACTATACTATTGTATATGAATAGATATAGTGTTGTTATTATGGAAACAAAGTCATATAGAGTTTTGGAGTTAGCGCACATTATCATAAGGTTAGAATATGGCTAAGTATAGAAGACTGGATAGTTAACAGAGCACCAAAAGATCATAGCATCAATGCACGTGCATATGACCGAGTTATGGCATGCACCTTTGGAGTTACACTGGTAAGTGTGTATTCATGCTAAGTCTAAGAGCGCATGATCAGATGCAACATTATGATGAAGATACAGTTAGTTGAAGTGGTATAGACAGTGAATGCCAGAATAGAGCAGAGTATGTAGCTGACTGTTAGTATTTTGATTAGTGGTTATAATAATGTTTTGTAAAGGCTATGCGCCTATTGTAATTAGGTTGTAGACATGTAAACATATTTTTTTGTAAACATGCTTGAACCAATTCACTTGGAAGCATTGTATGTAATCAGTTATAGATAAGCACAGCAGAGACATGCGAAGTGGAGGTAGAATAAGTTAGAGCTTTACAAGGGGCTAAAGCATCAACACACAAAAAAAACTGATCAGACAAGCAGTGTCATAGCACTAGTTCATCCAGTAGATATAATGTGTATATGAGACCAGAAGGTTGTCGCCTTCACCACTTAAGCAGTGAGATCTAGGACAGTATGTCCCCACTCCTAATAGGTTTATTGTAAAAGACTCCTAATAGGGTCCGACCTTTAACCAGGTCACTGTACTAAAAGCATTGTAAAGAATAACTCCTAATAGGGTTTTAGATCTTCTAATAAGGATGATAAAACACTAGTGCAGTTCTTAGTGGGTATCAATTCCCACTGGGATTTTTACCTATTTGGGTTTCCCCATAATCATATTGGTGTTATGTGTTGTGATTGTTTATCTTGTTTACATTGACATTTATTTTGGTACTTAAGCAATTAGGTTAAGTTTCTAGAGTAAAGTAAAAATATTAAGATATAGTGAACACTGATTCACCCCTCCTCTCAGTGTTCCCATTCCTAACAATTGGTATTAGAGTTCTAGTCCTCTGAAGAAAAGTTTAACCACTTGAGGAGATCAATGGGTTCAAAAAAAGAAAAACATCTGAAGTGGAATCTTATGGAAGCTCTTGAAGACCTTGATAGATCTGAGAAAGAAGTTGGAGAACTAAAATTGAAAGTCAGTGGTGCACAAGTATTCATCAAGAAGCTAAGAAAAGATTTGAAATATTGTTCAAACAATGATTTAGGGAAAATGGTCAAAAAGATAAATGAAGAAAACACATCTCTAAAAGGTCAGATTGAAGAGTTGGATGAAAAGCTAACTAACAATCAAGAAGTTTATGGTGAACAGATCAAAGAGAACCTTCAACTGAATGAACAATTGAGGCAAGCAAACATGGAAATCTTGGAGCTAAAAAATAGCAAAGAAAAGTTGGAATCTGAGTTGAAAGAGGCAAAGAATCACATTGAAAAATTACACTTCAGTTCTAATTTGATAGAGTCACAGTTATATGCACGGAAGCTTAAAGGAGATACTAGCGATATTGGATTCAATGAAGCACAAAATTAGATTGATGACATGGGAGAAAAGATGAAAGCACTAGAAGACACTAAAGATGCTAAGGAGACTAGAAATCAGACTAAAGACAATGTTGAACCATCTAAGGATGAGCGCAAGTCAGTAGACTGCACTTGTTATGCATGTAACAAGCATGGACATATAAAAATGGATTGTAAAGAGGTAAGACCTTTGAATGGTTACTATTATTCATGTAATAAATTTGGTCATAAAGCTATGAATTATAGAACAAGTCAGAAGAAAAAGACTCAACATAATTAGAGAAATCATAATCAACCAAATGCAAGAAGTTATCAGAGTATTACATATCAAATATGTAATTATAATGGTCACTCAGCTAGATAGTGTAAAATGGTAACCCATATCAATGCACCAAGGAATTTAAGGCCTCCAGTTATTTTTCACTCTTGTAACAAGGCTAGACACATCTCAAAGTTTTGTACATCAAGAATGCAAAGTCAGGAAAGCCCTAAAAAGCTAGCAGTATCAATATTGAATGAAGAAGGAGAAGTCAAGTTTGTGAAAGCTACAGAAGATGCGAGCTTGATTTGGATAGAGGAAAAGAAGGATAAGGTTGATGAGTATGTATTGGATGCATTTGTAATGGACACACCCTCTACATCTGGATGAATGACCCTCAAGGTCATAGGGGGAGCTAATTTATCTATAGACCCCTGCGTGGATGGTATACTCACCCTCAGAGTATGTGCCTTTCGATTTAAAATTTTGAAGACTATTTGATGCTATGTGCAAGAGCCCACTGCCTGATCAACTGCAGGATGGAAGTTGGAAATTCTCAGTCAAATTTTGGTTTACACGACAAGCATTAATGGTAGAAATTTCACTTTTAGTATATGGAGACTTACAGATCAATCATTGCATTTGAGATAGAGCAATTAGAGACCACAGAAGCCCTAGTAGTTGGATTGTGAAGTGTTAGAGATTGATTTACTAGTGAAGAAGTGTGATTGATTAGTTGCGAAGCCCTAGTCCAGCATGATGATTCAAAAGTCTTTGGAAACCAATTTAAATCATTAACCAAGTAAGTCATGGATACAACTATTGTATTTGATGTTGTAGAAAGGAAGAGATATGTTTTTAAAAGGAACCCTTTTAATTCAACCCTAGATGACCTAGAAGGTGTATTTTCAAGAACCCTTATGGGCGTAATGCATGTTGAAGACATTTGTGCATATATATACTGTAAGAAGGAACTAGTTGGACTTGATAGGATAAGGTCTCACCTTGAGTCCCTGATGAAACCAAAAAAAACATTCCTAGATGAGTTTGCACATTTGGAAAACCATCCCATTATTGAGTATGCTATGGCATATGAGTTTTATGAATCTAAGTGGATCAAGATATTACTAAGTAGGATTCATGATGACCTATTCTAGATAGGTGAAGTGCTAGTTAGAATCATAGGAGAACTCATTCATGAAATGACAGGCCTCTCTAAGACATGTGCCATTCTTCAAGTGGGAAAGGATGTGAGGAAATTAGTTGAGCGGGCATGTAAGTCCAGAAGTGATGGGTATGGTATGATAATTGAGCCTATTGAAGATAAAGACATCAAATTGATGTCTATGATACTAGGTTAAAGTTTTTAGCACACCAATAGGGTGAATAGTGTGTCCTTAGCCACTATTCTTGTAGCAATCAGACTTGTTATAGAAAATGGAGAGTTCAATCTGTGTGAGATCTTGCATGCATAATTGATTCACTTCTTCTCTTCAAACCCAGAGGCTCAAGTAGGTAACACCTATAGAGGTAGTGAATTCTACGCCCATGACTGAGACAAAAAAAGATGACACAATCTTTATTGACAATGTAGAGATAGCAATGGTAGCCACAGATAAAGACTTGGATAAATTTGAGGAAGCCTTTGTGAGCACACACAAGGTTTAAATTCTATGTGGGGAAAATTTACCTAAGCTAAAAGAAGTGTTAATAAAAGATTTAATAGGTGAAGAAGAAGAAAAGGAGAGAGAAAAAGAGATAGAAAAAGAAAAAGAAAAGGTAGAAGATGAGAAAGGGAAAGATAGTGAACCAATAGATGAGCCATCTATTGAAATGCCTATAAAGATAAAAATAGAAGTGATGGACAACACTCTTATCACTCCCATACCCTCAACATCATTTTTGTCAAGTTTGACACCAGACTCTACTAGCTTGGACTCTTGGGGAGAAGAAGACTTGATTAAGATCAGTTTCCTTGCTATGGAGAAAGCAAAAGAGAAGAAAGTGATGAGGAACCCTCTATTTGTTGAATCAGTCAACATTCTGAACAACTTTCCACCTTCAGAAAAGAAAGTGTCTAAGGTTCATTTAGTTGATGATGTCAGTACCATATTGACAAACTTCAAAGCAAACTTTTCTAGCTTGGAAGAATCTGCATCCCAAGTTGTAGAAGAGAAATATATGATGAAGAGATTGAGTGAACTAATTGGAAACTTTGCACTTGACCTCAGTTCATTGAAGGTAGGTCAAGCACCCTTGAAGGAGTTCACAGCTAAGGGAAGGAAGACCATTACAGACTGCATGAACCAGGATAAGTTGAGTGTTGATCACTACAAGAAAATTTAGGAAGCAGAAGCAATGATAGACAAAATAAGGAAATCAGTGGAAGATCCCTCCACTGATGTGAACATGTGTATCAGGGGAAGATAGAAAAAATAGAAGAGGCTGAGAAGGAAATGTCCAGGATAAGGGTAAGGCAAACACAACTCAAGAATGCTCTTGCACCCTCTCTAGATGTACTTAATCAGAACATCAAGGAGATCAATGCCACTATGGTGACATATGATCAAGGTCTGAGTATGGACTTGGAAAATATGGAGAAGATGACATATTCCTTATGTGCCCATCTACATACTATCAATGCACTGATAACATTTTGGAAACAAAAGATCCAGAACTTGTAGATTGCTTATCTGGATGTACTTTCTTTGTAAGTACTTGTAGATAATCTTTTTTGAGTACCTTTGTCATTAATGTCAAAGGGGGAGTATTGTGTATATAATATGGAGTATTATATATGATGTAAAGAAGAAGTATAGTACAGAGTATAAAGGAGATATAAGTTGGAGTATATATTAAAAGAATTTTGTATAAGAGTACAGTTAGTAACTTCACCATATTCCTTTGTTTCCATTAATGACAAAGGGGGATGTTAGTGCTTTTTCATGTAGAATCACTATATATATATCTATTAAGCTTGAATATTAGACTCCCAATTCCAAATTCTTACAGGAAAAAGGCTAATTGACAAGGATTTAATCCTCCTACACTTTGGGCTCCACAGACCTAGGCGGGTGTACCTAAAACATACTAAATATGCATACATAAACACTCTCTCACTAAAACCCCTTATGCAGACATGAAATCAGTGGGTATTAAAAACAAGGATATTCACCCTTCTTCTCTTCAAACCCAGAGGCTCAAGTATGTTAACCTATTAGATTCACTTCTACAAGGAATCACCAAAAGCATTTGCACTATTCAACGCAACTTACAAAAATTTATGCTCATAAACTAGAAATGTAAAATGAATTGAATTAATGATTTGATGATGAAACTACAGGACAAGCAAGAGACCAGTGCCTTATCTATTGGGAAATAGAGTCAAACAAACTTGCATTCCCATAAAACCCTAACTCCAAACTCAGAAACGCGAATAAAATGCCTTGCAAACCATTCTTCTCATTTCAATACCCGAACATCAAATTCATATGCAAACCTAGAATTTTTAGAATCTAAAATCAAGACTTACTCTCTCCTTGAAAGAAACTTAAATTCAAACCTAGAGATACCTTATAACTAGTATATTAACATGCCTTACAAGTTAATATACAAGAATTAAGACAATGCATATAAAGACATCAAACAAGAAACTGAACAAGGATTCCATTGTTTTCATTAAAATTCATCTAAAACTGTACATTGCAAGACTTTGAACATAAAAATAAGACTCAAAAGCCTAGAAGCTATCCCAACAGCATAAATTTCAACATCTTTTACAAAATGAGAGAAAAAAAAAGATATAGCAAATGAAAGTCAGTTACACAGAACTGACAGTTGTCCACTTTGCACAAAATATCTTCAACATTCCTCTCATCTACCCTACAACTGATTCTTCAAACTGATCCACTTTCTGCAATCATTCTCCAAACAAGCTGATTCTAATTATGACCTCGGAATTCAAACCCATACTGCTCTTTCCCATCATCCTGAAACTAAAAATCATCATTGCCAATGGATTCCTTGTTCTCTGGTGTTTCCAAAAACATAACACTTATATGTTTGGATAAAAAATGAATTTCCAGGCAATTAATTTGTGAGCAGCTCTGTCATTTAAATTTTTGAATTTTTGCCTATAGTTTGGACTATGTCAATTTTTAAAATCTTTAAAATTTGCAATTTTTAATCATTTTCTGCGCATGGCCACAGGAGGCACTAGGAAGTGCCAAGTGTCACCATTTCATTCATTGCTTGGACTAACCTCAGGTTAACTACCTCATTTGGAGAACTAGTGTCTAGCTTTGATCTCTTAATCTCTGAACACATCAACTAACCATGGTTAAGCCTGGCGATCTGGCGAACAAGCCTATCTCTAAATCTTCGGATGAGACCTTGACCCTAGGTTAGATCTAGAGAATGGGTGACTAAGCCCATTCTCCCAATCTCTAAATTTTTCTTCACTAACTGCTCAGACTTAGAGAACTAGCGACTGAAGCTATCTCTTAATCTTGAAATGCTTTTGCTTGACTGTCAATGATCTGGAGAACTGGCGACTAACAGCTACCTCTAATTCTTTTAATGTTAGTATCTAACCACGAACCATTGGGAGACTCAATGACTAGGCTATCTTTGAATCTCTAGATGCTAGAGACTTAACTGCTAGCATCTAGCAATTGGGTGACTAGCGGTTAGCTAATCGTGACCTCCAAATCTCCAAATCTTTTGCTAACTATCAGCTCCATTCTGCAACTCAGTGACCATGCACCACATGTCAACTTCTCCCAATTAGCATGCCACTACTTCCCTACAAAATTTCTTCTTTGTGGACCCACTGGCACAAAAATCAAGGTGCCTTCACGCGGGCACATGCCGAGAGCCTCCGCTCTTCATTCTACCTTATGTGTAAGTGGAGTTGTATTTGAACATCATAATTTCCCCATTCCAAACGAATGTGGGACAATTGATTTTGCAAGTTTTAAAGACTGCATCAAAATCTATTACAATTCCCAATTGGCACACATTTCTATGTGGGCCCACAGGAGAAGGGCTAGCACATAGCCTCCTACACTTTGATTTACACTATACTTAGGCACTAGTGCATACAAACACTACAAAAAACTTTATAGAGGGTGCATGTGGGATAAACCCACATGCACTTTCCTTTGAAATTTTCTCCTATCATGTGAGAACACGCCCCCCCTCTTGTTTTATTTCTATCCTTGCATGCCGATGAGCTTTCTTTTCCTTTGTTATTTATTATATAGACTATATAATACTGACTTCTCTTGTTCTACTTACACAGGCATCCCCATACCTCATGCAAAGCTAATTACTGCATGAGCGACTGACATCATTTTGATCCTTGCGGGCACCCTGCCTTCATATGAAAACCTCCCATTTTTTTATAATGCTCGCCTCTTTCTCTAGTGCGTGAGGCCTTCCCACACTTGTGCAGGGCCTCCACGTTAAGTGAGCACTTCCTCACTGTATGTGAGTGCCCCAAATTCACATGAGTTGCTTCCATCTTCACTTGCACATGGACTTCTCATCATTCAAACTCACTTCCCCCTAGCTTGTGGTCTTATGCGGGCACCCAATGGATTTGTGTAGGCCCTCAATTCATGAAAAACACTAAGGTGAAGGTGATGTCACATTTATTTTGCATGAGTTGAGGTGTTACTAGCATCCCCTCACCTCACATACTAACCTCTTCCGATTGCATGAGGCCCCTAATCTCCAAAAATGCATTGGCCTCCTATTCATTGCATGAGGCTTCCCACTTAATGTAGGGATCCCTCCTTTGTATGCTAGTAGCCCCACTCAAACAACACATATGCATATAGTTCATTATCCTATGCACTGGTCTTTCTAAAATATGTGCTGCCTGGCATTTGTTTTTTCATGTTTTGGTTTACAAAAACCACATTTTGTTTGTTATGCAATGTGCTGGTAGACCAAATCCTTCTCATGCAAATGGGAAGACAAGTATGATTTCATGCAATACACCCTTGCCATCTATGAGTGAGTTTGCAGGCATTCCTCATGTGATATTTGGGTGTGTTGCCTTAGTGCATACATTAGTGTTTTGACACACTGGTGTCTTAATCATCCACTTACCCTCAATGCTTGAGTCCCCTACCCACTTATGCAAGGGCCTCCCCTAGATGATTTTCTGCTCACGCCTGAATTAATGTGAGCCTCCACAAACATGCCCAATTTGTATTTACACCAGGCTCCCTTAAAATATGCATGGGTGTCCCTTTATAATGTTGGAAGCTTGATTTAGCAGGTCTCCTCTCAGTCAATTCAAACAGCCTACCTCCATTCAAAATTCCATGTTCAACATATGCCTGCCAAGTTCAAACTTCATTTCAGTTGCCCAATTTTTCTTTTTTGGGGTGATATCAATCAATATTTTTACTATTTTAATTGAAAACTGCCATCTGCTCTTCATTGTTTCTTATTCCTTTTCAAATTTTGAAGCGCTCGACCTTTCTTTCAATGCATGGTGTTAATAATTTGTCAAATGCATATATTCAGAGTCCTCCATAGTTTACATACTTATTTATGAGAGCACTTTTGAAATTATAACATCTGACAAAAAAGAAGAATCAACCACTATTTTTATCTTTCTATACTCTGTCGTTATATCCAAGTCCCCTCACTACTCCAATCATTGTATTTCAGTTGTTGAGGTGCAATGTCAAAAATACCATATGCCTTGTCTATGCACTCAAATCACAAGACATTAAAACTAGAGGACATTACAAACACTTTTAATATCTTTGCAAAATGACTAAATAATGGCAAATGGCCTTTGGAGTTGGCCTAGAAAACTGACCAAATAATGGGATGAGACCTTGAGACTTAGGAAACTCATAGATTTCTATATCAACAATTACCCTGCAAAATATCTTTTCTTGACAGTTCCTATGGAAGGAGATTTTAATCATTAAAGTTGGCCACTTACCAATGTCTGTAATTTGCACACTTCAAAACACATGCAAACCACTTCAGATTTACTTACGCAAAATTATCAAACCACATCCTGAGATTTACCCACCGATCCAAGTAGAAAACTTTCACATATAGAGTAGATGGAAACCACTTTCATCTTGAAACAGTCACATGATAACAAGCTACCATCCTTTGAAAATGACCACTTAGTAAACTTTATTCTATCCCATACTGGAAATTTGCATAAATTGCTCTTGATCTTGGCTTTGAAAACCAATCAAAAGAGACCTCCAGAGTCTAATCCTTTGAACATAGAATCACTTACACACAGGGTTTATGAATCATCAACTGATTTTCTCTAATAGTCAACAAGTCAACCACTATTAATCTGCAAGTTATTCCTTTATTAACTTCTTGAGAACAAAACAACAAACATGCAGAAATTGGCTTTGGAATTGGCTAGGCAAAGTGGTAGACTAGATTGGTAGAGACCTCAAAATATTTAGGTAAGTATTATTCTAGGTATATAGTAGAGAAAAAATCTCAATTATGTCAGACCTCGCACAGGGCACAAATTACAAAGCCTCAAAGTAGGCTACTTAGAAATCTACACAGTGCACCCTCAGAGAATTTTGACAATTTGCAAATGGAATGGCACTGGCAAAAAAGTCAAACAGGCACATGGGGGGCTGAAAATTGGTAGGATGACTAAATCCCATGCCTAAAATATGATTCCAAAATTGGCATGCTATAACCAATCATAGGGAAACAAATATTCAAATGCAAATAGGGCCTGCTACAACAAATTGACACTTAAGCAAAATTGTAGATTTGGACAAGTGCTCAAAACAAGACATCACAAAACAACTTTAAACTTGAAATTGATGACCTCAGATGTCTTCAAATGATAAAACAAGGGTAATGAATACTTGACATGCATGGTAGACCTCATAATTTCATCCAGGAAAAAGGCTCAAAAAGCACTTATAGGGCTTCAAACTACAAAATTTCAAAATGGTACTAAAAAACTCATGTTACATTTTTTAGTACCAACAGGGGAGATTGTTGGCAAGTTGAATATACTATTGTATATGACTAGATATAGTGTTGTTTTTATGGAAACAAATTCATATAGAGTTTTGGAGTTAGCACACATTATCATAAGGTCAAAATATGGCTAAGTATAGAAGACTAGACAGTTAGCAGCGCACCAGAAGATTAGAGCATCAACACACATACGTATGACCAAGTTATGGTATGTGCCCTTGAAGTTAAGCTGGTAAGTGTATACTCATGCTAAGTCTAAGAGCGCATGATCAGATGAGACAGTATGATGAAGATACAGTCAGTTGAAGTGGTATAGATAGTGAACGCCAAAACAAAATAAAGTATGCAGCCGACTGTTAGTATTTTGATTAGCGGTTATAATAATGTTTTGTAAAGGCTATGTGGCTATTTTAATGAGGTTGTAGACATATAAAAAAAAAAATTTAAACATGCTTGAACCAATTCACTTAGAAGTGTTGTATGTAATCGGTTATAGGCCGACCTAGTATATTTTTTTTTAGTGCATATAAATATAAGATGCACCTTTGTAATAAAGCATGGAAGTGGATATAGAGTGAAGATAAGCACAACAGAGACATGTGAAGTGGAGATAGAATAAGTTAGAGCTTTACAAGGGGCTAAAGCATCAGCACACAAAAGGAACTAATAAGACAAGCAGTGTCATAGCACCATTTCATCCAGTAGATATAGTGTGTATCTAAGATCAGAAGGTTGTAGACTTCACCACTTGAGCAGTGAGATATAGGAAAGTATGTCCCCACCCTAATAGGTTTATTGTAAAATACTTCTAATAGGGTCCGACCTTTAACCAGGGCACTGTACTAAAATCATTGTAAAGAATAACTCCTAACATGGTTACAGATCTTCTAACAAGGATGATAAAATACTAGTGCAGTTCTTAGTGGGTGTCAATTCCCACCATTTTTTTTACCTATTTGGGTTTCCCTGTAATCATATTGGTGTTATGTGTTGTGATTTTTTATCTTGTTTACATTGATGTTTATTTCAGTACTTAAGCAATTAGGTTAAGTTTCAAAAGTAAAGTAAAAAGATTAAGATATAGTGAACACTGATTCAGCCCCCCTCTTAGTGTTCCCATTCCTAACAATATTAACTATTTACATTGGTCTTATGTGAACAAGTTAATAGATTATGATAGATTTATTTGTACATCCATATTCATTGTTCAAATTAATAGATCTCATTGTTAGATAGATGTTTTTTTTATAGTTAATCAAAGTCAATATTACTTGTAACATCTATATTGTTCTTGTCAATTACATAATAGTCACTATTAAAGATCAATTATGTAATTGATATTTAATTACAAATGATATTAAATGATCATATTACATAAGCTCATATATCTACATTCAAACTATGATTTGAAAAAACTATGAAATAGGATTAAAAGTCCATGAATAAGATAACTAACATAACAAGTCCTAGAATAATATCTATAATAATGTCCATATCAAATCATGATATATATAATCACACAACAAATTCCTACTCTAAAAACAAGTCCAAGAAATATATGATAACAATTCCTAGTAATGCAAGTCCTACTCTAACAACATGTAAAAATAATATGATAAGAAGTCATGATAACACAAGTCTAAATAACATGATAACAAGTCTCGATAACATATATATAAAACATGCCATCATAAAATGTACATCATATAAAGAGAAAATAATGTATGTGATAGGTATAATCTAACTCTAGTCATCTAGTTGATCTATAGTCCTCTTCACTCCACGTGAAGGTGACTGTGATGCACCATCATGTTGTGTCTCCTCCTAAGTGCCCTCATCCTCCTATAAATTTTGAAAAGATCTCATTAGAAGACTATTAAAAATTTCACTTAAAAAATAATTAATATTAATTTGAACATTTAATATTTTACCATGCATCCATTCTCAGTAATGCCCTTAGTGGGACATGGAGGTCCTCTCTCAGCTACATTAAAAGTGGATGCACTCAAGTCCTATAAAAACAAACATTAAAAATTTTAATAATTCAAGTATAAAAGATCTAGATACACTATTAATATTAATTTGAACATTTAAAATTTTACCATGCATCCATGCTCAGTAATGCCCTCAGTGGGACATGTAGGTCCTCTCTCAGTTACATCAAAAGTGGATGCAATCAAATCCTGTAAAAACAAACAGTACAAAATTTTAAAATAATTAAGGTATAAAAGATTTAGATACACAATGGACATTAAAAAATTACTTTTAATCATGACCTCAAAGGATAATGTCGATGGCTGCATTTGGCTTAATCCTATATCCATGTGAAGACTCATGGTGGTGTCAACTTGAACAACATATATAAAGCATGAATCAAACTCATAGTATATAAATAAATTATAAATTATATAAAACTTGACTATAAATTTATGGAACAAAAGCATGTACTTTACATGCGTGTGACACATAGCTAATGTCATTGATGAGTCAAGATGTAAATTTGATTGCACAACATGAGATAATCCAAAAGCCTACAATTGCAAAAAAATAAATATGAATCAAAGTTGTACATAAATTAGTAAGATATAAATACTTAAAATTAATGAATGAAAAACATATTACATGTATACGTGGTTGAGTCTTAGTAACAAGTGGGGTAGAGAATGAAGAACTGCCAATCTCAGTGTTACATGAGAGACCCCACATAATCGCAAAAAATATTTCAAACACATTATCAATTAAATTTTTTTAATTGTTTAAATTTTAAATGTATCAAGATCAAAGTGCATACCGTGAATGGGGCACCGAGATCTCAAGGTGTGTATGTTATATGATGATGACTAAATAATGATGAAGTGTCAACCCTCCTCTACTCACCAACAAATCCACATTTTATGGTTCATAATTGTATAAATATGAAATTTAATATTGCGCTATAAATTATAATTAAATTTACCTCTACGAAATGATCATTGTCCATATTGAGAAAATCAACATATGATGTGATATCATCTCCAACATCACCATGTGCTCCACCATCATCATCATCATCATATCCACCATGGGCAACATGGGAAACATCAGGATTAGTCTGGGGACCCCTACATATATCCCCACAACTCGTGTGAACATGTGCTATGCTAGGGAAACCCTCACCTAGGCAAGTGCTATAACAAATTGCCTATAAGGGCACTCAATGAACCAAGAGCTAGCTGCACTTCTCAATGATGGATAGGTGCAGGAACTACTAGATCATGAAGAGGAACAAAGGGCTCATTATGCATATGATTTCTAGTTCTATCACTCAATTTGGCCCCTGGCCTGTCCTATGGCATACCTCGACCAACCCCCTAGAATTATCTCATGTAAAAGTAATTGGGTTTCCTACCCAACTCAAATTCAGCCCATAATTTTTTCAAATAATAAAGTGGGACCTCATGATTAGTGTGTGGTGGATGGTCAAATTCCATCCACCACCACTCTAAAAAATGCTCCACTATACCAGGGTGCCAACACCATCTAATAGAAATATGTAGCTTCTTGCCAAGTATCTCCTCACCCATTTTAGGGTTCAAATAATAATGTGTCATATCACTTTTTGTAATTTTTAAATTATTAAACTCTTTATAAGAGAGGTTGTCAGCATAATATGCACGCATGGTCTCCCTCCATGACTAAAAACTATCAAGCTCAGAGGCTAATGTATGTACATAATCTACTATGCCTTGCATGCTATCTATAAGGCATAGTAGTTGGGGAGATGGATGAGGATCATTCCTAATAGTATTTGCATCTCTCATTATGCCCTCTATATTTCTCCTAATATTGTCTCTCAACTCTCTAGGTGGAGGTGGAGGTGGAGGTGGAAATGGAGGTGGAGGTGGTGGTGCTAGTGGTGGTTCTTGCTGACCTAAAAGCTCATCAATGTTAAAATCATCCATTTTTTTAATCTACGTACATATAGAAATATGAAAATTTATAATAAACATACAATTTACATTTTACCTTACAAAGAAAGACTTAAATAATTAATTACTTGACATAATTTAAAAATACAATGGAAAGAGAGAGAGAGAGAGAGAGAGAGAGAGAGAGAGAGAGAGAGAGAGAGAGAGAGAGAGAGACTTAAATAATTAATTACTTGACATAATTTAAAATTAACAAATAATTTAAACATTTTACCTACAGAGAGAGAGAGTGTTAATTACTTGACATAATTTAAAAATATCATAAAGAGAGAGAGACTTAAATAATGAATTACTTGACATTATTTAAAAATTAACATATAATTTAAACATTTTACCTTACAAAGAAAGACTTAAATAATTAAAATTACTTGACATAATTTAAAAATATTAGAAAGAGAGACTTAAATAATTAATTACTTGACATAATTTAAAAATTAACATTTAATTTAAACATTTTACCTTATAAAGAAAGACTTAAATAATTAAAATTACTTGACATAATTTTAAAATATTAGAGAGAGAAAGAGGAGAGAGAGAGAGAGAGACTTAAATAATTAATTACTTGACATAATTTAAAACTTAACATATAATTTAAATATTCTACCTTAGAAAGAAAGACTTAAATAATTAAGATTACTTGACATAATTTAAAAATGAGAGAGAGAGAGAGAGAGAGAGAGAGAGAGAGAGAGAGGTGCTATAATACAACCTACATTTTTAGATTTTCAATTTAGGAATAAAATTATATGCACCTTAAAGGGACCAATAGGACTTAAAGATATTCATGAAAAATTAAATCTATGTTTTTGGTATTTTTCCTTTTTCAAGGATTTTGAAAATAAAAACTAATGATGCAACCTATTTGAAAGATTTTTTATAATTTTTGAAATGCAACTTAGGTATGACAATACAATAGATTTAAACTCAGGTACTATAAAGTGAAAACTATGTTTTTAAGTTTTTGGACTTTGAAAACCTTAGCAATGAAAATATAAAGGCATAACTATAGGGAATTAAAGTGTGATCAAAACCTTAAAGGATAAAAAGACAAATTAAAATATAAAGTACCAAGCCAAACCAAGATAAGGTATTGAATTAATGATAATGATGCCAACATGGAAATAATTTTTAACAAGGTCAATATTCCCTATTCATCTACACAAGGTATAACCCTAAAACTTGGTTTGTTTAATTTTGTAAAGTAAACTTTAGATTCTAAATACAAAATAAGGATGCTAAAATGAGATTGATAATACAAGTATAAGACCAGAGATATGGTTGAATTAGGATCTATGGATAATGGGGAGTAATGAGTTAACATGAAATGATAAGGTAAGGGATGACATAGGATGTAATTCAAATGCAATTAGGACTTAGGATCCGTTCACACCTAAAATTTTAGGTTATAAATATGCAAGACATCAGGGAAGTATAATCCTCTTTTTTATTTTCATGTAATTTCCCTATGTAAAAATTTAAAACAATTAAAAAGGCTTAAATATTTATCATTATTCTATGTTCATGAAATAGGTTGTTAGTTATTTTATTTCAATAAATTTAATGCATGTATATTTTGAGATAAAATAATTATAAAAAATAATAAATGATAAGGTGGTTAAGTTAAAAAGGTGGCGAGAGGGAGTTGAACCCTCGACCTCTCAAGCCAACCTTTTTTTCCTACCTACCTACCCTCCTACCCTCTAACCAGTTAGTCTATTATTTTTCTTTGAGATGATTTGGAAGAGGAACTAATTTATTTACATCTTCATGTACAGGTGAAAAATCAACACAAATTTATCATTCAGGGAGTATTTCTTTCCTTAGTAATTTTAAATTCAAATATGAAATATTCCTCTCCTATGTATTATTTAATTTATTTTTAGAAAAAAAGAGTGGGGAGAGGGAGTTGAACACTCGACCTCTTGACCCACCCTTTCTTCCTATCCTAACTACCCAACCTACCCTAACCAATTGTCCTATGTTATTCCTTGAGTATATGGGTAGAAATTAAGGGATAAATTTTAGAGTGTTTTGTTTCCTTTTAATAATTTAGAAATAAATTATTAAGATAATAAAGTGTAATTGAGTTCTCTTGCATGATGTTTTTAAAGGATTTTATATTTTACGTGATTTAAATTTTACTAATGTGATCCTTTTTAAATTTAATTTTTAATTTACCCTCATAAATCCTAAAGTGAAAAGTGTAAAAAGGAAATTCATGTTAGAAAAGATTACTATGTTCATAAGGTTTGAAATTATTTTAATTAGCATAAATCTTTAATTTTCAAATACCTAAATGTAATCTTGTATTTTACCCTATTGTAATTTTAATTTTAAAAAATCAAGCTATTAGGGTTATTTGATTTTAACTTTTCCATTTTGCAAATGCTAAATAAATGATTTGTAAATGTATGCATTTAGGGTTTTTGTTTAAAAGGGAAAATTATTCTGCCTTAAACTTTAATGCATTTTATAGAATGGTTGTAAGATTATTTTTTACATAAGAAATATTTATAACATTAGGGTTGTTATTTTGCAACAATATCAATGCACTTGCCCTAAGTAAATTGATTTTAATATTGTGATGATAGGGTAAGTATTCCCATTTTCTAGGGTGAATTATAATTTTTTCGTACCCTAATGTCTTAGAAATATTCCTATATGTAATTCATATTGTCTTATGTTTGTGGAGAGGATTTTGAAATAAATACATTTTGGTGAATATTTTAAAAGTGAATTTTATATTTGAACATTATATTCCTTTGTAATGATTTTAAGTATTATCTTATTAATGAGATATCTTTATGTTTTGATAATTAAAGTATGTACCTTTGATTAATTATTTAATTGGTATTTTTATATTATAAAAAATATTTGTGCAAGTTATATCATAATTTTATTAATGTTTTATTTTGATATATCATTAATTAATAAATGAGTAATTTTAAGGATCATATTAAAAACCTAAAACATTATAGAATATAATAAATTTAATTTTAAATTTTATTACCTAATGCCGGGTGGTTTTGTGCAGGAATTGAACGTAAGGATAATTATGCACATTACCTGAGGATGTAACGAATCATGTTTGTTAGACAGGAAATGTTTTTCCCTAAAAACCATTTATATGGTTAATGTGTAATTTTTAGGGTTAGTTTTAGGGATTAGGTTCTGTGAAAAGGTATGTCTTTTCAAGAGAAAACTTTGGCCAATATATTTATATTGATACATTTCTAAATGAAAAACTATGACATAATTGGGACAATACCTCCTACAACTATAGATTTGGACCTTATATATGTGTGTATAAATTTTGTACCTAGTTGTAGACACAACACTTTAGTAAAACATTAGAGGTTAGAAAAAATCAAAATCGTGCAATGAAATGGAAACTAAACTAACCAGGTGATTTACTTCCTTCTAGTAGGTGCGAGTATGATATTCTCAGATTAGACTGAGACCAGTGACATTGACGACACCTAAACGAAGGATTTGAATGCAAAAGATAGATATGGAATGAATGCAGATTTAATCTATATTTTTGTATTTTCTATGCAATATTATGAAAGAAAATTATATGAATCTATTCTATATGAAAAATGATATGATATGCAATTAATCTAAGAATTGATATGCTAAATGATATGAATGCTCCAAAAATAATGAAAATCTCACAACAGCTTTGATTCGCAAAGATGGATTCTTTGATCACCAATTCACTAGTGTGAGGATGCAATTTCATGGATCCTTTTAGAAGAGTTGAAGCCTTGATTTTATAGAAATCTAGGGCTTTGGAGGTGCATGCAAAAAGTCATAAATCACTCTTGATGAACTCAGGTTGATTTTTGAGTCAACAAGAAATCAAAGAAGATTAACTCACATAATCATGCAAGAACAAATTTTAAACTCAAATAAGAAGTTTAGATCAGCTTTGAACTCAAAATAGATGTTGAGTTTCCAAAAGTTAACAACTTGCATTGATTTCCTGATTTTGAGTTTAACTGCTCTTTGAATGTGCACAATTAATTATGAATTAATTAAATAAATAAAGTGAGTTATCCTCAACTTAACTGATCTTTGAATTAAAATAATTGATTTATGGGTTAGTCAATTATTAAATCAAACTTTTATTCAAAAACTATATCATTAAATTTGACAATTGACTTTAATTAAGTAAATAAGAATTTATTCAATTAGTCATAAGATTTTTGATTTATTGTCAGAATTAAATAATACAATTTAGGAATAGATTTAATTAAATTTAATTAAATAATTAAGTGGAAGAATTAAATCTAATTAATTAAATATTCAAAATATTCAATTAATCAAACTTTAGGATAAATGAGCTTTATCGCCAAATAATTATTAGATTAAAGATAATTAAGATTAAATTAGGAATATTGCTAGGAATATTTTTTGATGCAGAATTTAGGATAATCAATTAGGATTTGATAATGTGCAAATGTGCCTTAGGTTAGGACTTTGATGTCAATTTTGTTTGAATTGAAGATGTAGGAGGTTAATGAACCTATAGCCCATTTTTGGGTATTACATTTTGCCCCTCTTTGAATTACTATGCAAAGCCCAGTGGTTCAAATATAGTCTATGTTTGATATATGGAACTGATTTGAAAGATGAACCGATTTTGACACAGAAATTGATTGAAAGATTTGAAGATGCTAGGTCCTGATGACCAAAGATAATGTTAACTATAACAACAATGAACCGATGATTATGAAGAAGTGTCAAAATGCCTGATTTTGAACCTTATGATTGTGAAGAAGTGAGTGACCGATTCCAGACCTAATTGTCCTAAAAAGAATCATATTGGTATCACATCTAAACCCTTCAGTTATGAAGAACCAAGGAAATAACACTAATGAACTAATGGTTACGAAAAGATGATACAGTTTACAAGATTAAGAGAATACCAGATTGATATGGATCTCGATGAATCTGATATGCCCCAAGCGATGATAGATTTGCCCCAAGTGATTAGGACTTTAGATGAATCAGCAATAGACGTGGTTATTGTCTTGATTACTGAAAGATTGATTACAGATTTAGATTTACAGACTTGAATGATGTGCAATACCATGCCTCCTCTAGGATGAAAATCAAAATCTGACAAGAAAAGTCAATGTTGAATGGTTTAGAAGCATGTTAATTGATTTGAGAAGTGGTTATACACGTTCGAGAACGTGTTCTACATCGTTTGGAGGTCCAGAAGACCAAGTTTGACTAGGTTAAACCATGAGTTGACCATGGTTGACCAAGTTGAAATTTTGATAGTTTGATGTAAGATAGTCAGTTAAGTTGAATACTAGATTTATGTGATGATTGAAGGTTGATTGTGCAAGTAGTTGATAATATAAACGATCTCAGATTTTGATTTTGATCCCAAAAAAGGATTCTACTTGTTATTTCATTAGATGAACCTTCATGTAAGATTTAGCTCTTGTAGTCATGTTTAGCATTTTTTTTTTTTGAAGAATTGTTTAACTGTTCAAGCAATTGGTGAGATCATACAAAGTGCAAAAGGAAATGCAACCTAACACCTAGGACCTAGTCACTAATCATGTGTCAGTCCTTTGTCATCATTGAATTTTTAGGTAACCGGATAAATCAATACAATGCCCACTAGTTATGAAACCATAGACATATGAATATCGATTTGTATGCGCAAGAATCAATACAACACCCACTGGTTAGGCAACCATGGACATATGAATATTGATTTTATTTTTGAAATGTCAGATTAGATATAAGCATCAAGGCACAAACGTCGGGATGACCTGAATATCATGTCCATTTTGATATAGAAATTTGTATAAGCATCAAAACATAGATGTCGTGATGACCTGAATATGCCTTGAATTTACAAACACATCAAATAGTTAAGAGATCATTCTAAATCTAGTGTGAATTACCTATAGTGACCCTTTATTGTTCACCTCCTTAGGGGTGGTCCCACAAAGTTGTGTCCCACTTTTTGGCCAACTTTGACATAGAGATCAACATTATGAGAAAAAACTTTAATTTTGAACACCTTTTGCTGCAAAACTATTAGGAATTTGAAGATGATGTAAACTAGAGTCTTTTAGAATTTTCTTTCTAGTTTCTAAATATATTTTTCTAAAAAAAATTTAAATTCATTTTTTCTTCTCCTTCAAAAAGTGGTTTGTGTGAAAAACTATGTTTTTAAAGAGTTACAGTCACTTGGATCAACATAACCTTTTTTTAAAATATGATAACGATGTAATTCTTTCGAGATTATATTTTTAACTTCAATATCTAAAGGATGCAATTGATTTCATTCATTTTGGGTCAATATTTCATAGTTTATTAAGTTCTAAAGTGCCAGTAACTTTAATTTAGACATAAGGTCACTTGGATCACTCTAACTTGATCTGTGTATATCAAAATTCATTTTTTATTTTTTTAATAGAAAGGCAACACAAATACTCTTTTCCTACATATTTTTTATAATTTGTTTTTTGTAATTTACTATTTTTCCCAAAGTCTTGAAGCGCTAGGTTGTTGAATGATGAAACAACCTATGTTTAGGTAAAGTAATATTTAAAAGTGATAATGAACTCAATATGTATTAAAATTATATTCATTAGAAAGCTTGTTTCAAATAGCATCATACTACATAGATATGTTTTTAAAATAGATTCATTTGATGTACCACAACTTCAAGTTAAAGTGATTTTTTGTCAGCATTTTAATAGGTGTGAAGGAGACTCCATTGTAGGTATGAATGAGGAGAATAGATGTTATATCAATGTTTTTTTAATCTAACAGGCTTTGAGATAACCATTTGTAATTAATTCCTTCAAATGGAACCTCTCAAGGCTTTAATCATCATATTTTATTAAAAATGTGTCATTTCAGCAAAAATCACAATGTCTAAAAAAGTGGGACACACTTTTGTGGGACCACCCTTAGGCAAGATCGCGTTTCACAGTAGGAGAAAGAACTCACTCAAAAAGACAATAGTTAGATCAAACTTCCTTGGATTTTTTAGGTATCAATGGTTGAGGTACTCATGGCCATCCAATTCAAGATAAAGGCTCTTATAGACGGACACCATTTCAATCTAGAATTTCCAAAGTTGTTAGATTTTCACATACAAGCAGAAGACAAAGAAAAGATTATGCCCCTAGTCATCACTCTCTAAATCCTATAAAGGACATCATCAAAGAGCTCAAAGGGACACAATATGAAAAAATCTCAATGCGAATTAGTGAGCATGAAAGGAGATAAAAGCATGTAAAAGCATAGATTGTTTTCAGTTTGTGTTTGATTGCGTTGTTGTAGATGCAAAATCTTTTTCTGGAGAGGAGACTATCTGATTGAATTGGATGAAGCTTCAAAGGACTCTGACTGGATATGACTCATCTAAGATGTACTGGAGACCATAGGATATGACATTGATTGCTGCCAAGTGTTAAGCATTGATAGGATACAGACACTTGAGTTGATTGTTGTACAGACCAACTTTATTGAAACAAGGATATGCAAAAACAAACCGGGAGATATGTACAAACTAAAGCAAGACTGAAAGCTAGGAAAGACCAAGATTGCACTGATAGATGGAGCGTTTTGAACAAGTGGCACCCATTTGCTGGGTTTTCACCATCTTGGTAGAGATTCTATTTTTGCTACCAAGGTGCCTATTTCCAGGTTTTCACCAAGGCACTTTTTCTTTTTCTCATTTTTTTTTGCTTTTTTTCATTTTTCAATTTTTTTGATATTTTTCATTTTTCCAATTTTTTTTGATATTTTTGGTATTTTTAAATTTTTTTGTGAATCATCAAGGCACCTATTGCTAGGTTTTCACCAAGATGTTCATTTTTTCAGGACTTTTAAAGATTTTAAAGATTTTTTCAGGACATTTTACCATAGACTGAATGCCTTAGGCATAGAATTTCTTCAGATGGAGGATGTTGATTGGTTCTTGGAGCTATTCTCCTTCAGTTGTTGAGAGTTGATAGGCTCTAGAGCCAAAAGTAGCAATGATAACAAAGGGACCCAGCCAGTTGGGTTCAAACTTCCCCTTGCGTTCTCGATGTGATTGATTTTTTTGATTTTCTCTCAAGACTAGATCACCAACCTGAAATTCTCCATGTCTGACTTTCTTGTTGTAACCTCTAGACATTCATTTCTAATACTCTAAGATGATCATATGCTACTTTCCTATGCTCATCTAGTAGTTCAAGTTCTTGCAACCTAGACACTCTATAGTCATCATCAGTTACTAGACCATGCATTTTGATTCTTAGTGATGGGATTTCGACCTCAATAGGCAGTACCGCTTCAGACCCATAAACTAAAGTGAATGGTGTAGCCCTAGTGGGCATTCTGACACTTGTTCTATAGGTCCAGAGAGCATGATTGATCATGAGATGCCAGTCTCTTCCTATTTTATTAACTGTACGGTGTAAGATTTTTAATAGATTCTTGTTAGAAGCCTCTGCTTGTCCATTCCCTTGAGGATAGTAGATAGAAGACCAATGTTGTGTAATCTTGAATTTGGCACATAGATCATCTAAGTCTTTATTCTTGAATTTTCCACCATTATCTATGACTATGGAATGAGGGATCTCATATCTGCATATGATATAGTTCGAGATGAACATAGATATTTGTTTCCTAGTTGCTTGAGTTAGAGGAACTGCTTTTACCCATTTTGTAAAATAGTCTGTAGCTGTTATGATATGGGTGTGTCCATTAGAAGAATGAGGATATATGGATCCTATAAGATCAAATACCCATTGGTGAAAAGGCCATTGTGTGGTAAATGGAATTAGATCTTTCCCTAGAGCATGAATTAAGTTACCATGTACTTGGCACTTTTGATAGTTCTTAGCAAACTTGATTGCATCTTTCTCCATTTCAGACCAATAGTAGCTAGCCCTAATAATCTTTCAAGCTAGTGTTAAACCATTCAAGTGTGACCCACATATACCCTCGTGTACTTCCTCGAGTGAACGTTGAGACTCTTCCCATTCTAAACATCTAAGTAGTGTACCATCTAGACCTTGTTTGTACAGATTGTTACCAATGATGACATATCAGGAGGCATTTTAGATTAGGTATCTTTTCTCATGATGATTGAAGGTTTCAAGAATGATTTGGTCTTGGAGATAGGAGAAGAGGTTTTTGTATCGGGATGAATCATGAACAACAACAGTGCAGATCATGTGAGTTTTAGGGGAATCATATGCAGGATAAGATAGTGCTTCCACTAGGAACTCATAGCATAGCTCATGTTCAAGCTACTACAATAGACTAGATAGCATCACCATTGCATTGGCAGCCATTTTTTCTATTCTAGGAATTTTCTCAAATGTGATAGATATGAAATACTTCTTTATATCATCTACCATTCTCTTGTATGGAATGATCTTTTCATCTTTAGTTTGGTACACATCATTGACTTGATGGATAACAAGTTGTGAGTCTCCATGAATGTGTATCTCTGCCACTCTCTACTCAATTGCTATTTTCATGCCATTAAGAAGGGCTTCATATTCAACAATATTGTTTGTGTAAGGAAATTTGATTCTGAATGCCTTAGGAATGGAGTATCCCTAAGGAGTGATAAATAATATGCCTACTCTAGATCCATTTTGTGTATAGGAGCCATCAAAGAACAATTTCCATTCTCTAGAAGAAAGATTCATGATAGAGGAATCTGGAAATTCCATTTGCATTGGTGTGCCATCGAACAAAGGTGCATCTGCTAACTAATCAACAATGACTTGACCTTTAATAGCTTTTCTTTCAATATATTCAATGTCAAATTCACTTAAGAGCATGACCCATTTGGCTAATCTACCTGTGAGGGTAGCTTTGCTTAGTAGGTACTTTAGTGGATCAATCTTAGCTACTAATTGCGTGGTATGATCCAACATATAATGTCTTAGTTTCTATGATGCAAAGATCATAGCTAGAAAAACCTTTTCAATCATAGAATAGTTCTTCTCATATGCAACCAAAGTTCTACTGATATAATAGGTATCTCTTTCCTTTCTATTCTCATCATGTTGTGCTAGCAATGCCCCTAGAGATGTATATGTAGCGGAGACATATAAGATCAAATGCATCCCTTGAATGGGAGGCATCAAGATAGGAGGATTTGATAGATATTTCTTGATATGATTAAAATTATTCTCACATTCCTCACTCCATGCAAAGGTCACACCTTTATGTAATGTCTTTGTAAAAGGTTGTGATATGTCCGCTAGCTGAGATATGAAGTGTCTGATAGATTTTACTCTCCCTTGTAATGTCCTTATTTGACTAATATTCTTCAGGGGTTGCATCTCCATTATAGCCTTTACTTTAGCTGGATCAACTTCAATGCCCTTATTTGAAACTATGTATCCTAAGAGCTTTCCAGAAGTGACACCAAAAGCACACTTCTTAAGATTTAGTCAGAGACTAAATTTTTCCATTCTGTCTAGCATCTTAATTAATTCATTTAGATGGTCAGCTCTAATCATAGATTTTGCTAAGGTATCATCAACATAATCCTCCATAGTGTGATGCATCATGTCATGAAAAATAGATGTCATGGCTCTCTGATATGTAGCACCAACATTTTTAAGCCCAAATGGCATGACATTCCAATAGAAGGTACCCCACGCACATGTGAAAACAATTTTCTCTTGATCTTCTGGAGCAATTTTGATTTGATTATATCTAGAAAAACCATCCATTAAAGAATACATCTCAAAACCCGCAGTCATGTCCACTATCATATCAATGTTAGGTAGTGGAAAATCATCCTTAGGGCATGCTTTGTTTACATCTCTAAAGTCTGTACACACTCTGATTGATTTATCTAGTTTAGAAATAGGTACAATATTTGAGATCCCTTTAGCATAGTCAATAACATGGATGAAGCTAGCTTTTAGTAGCTTCTCTAATTCAGCTTTGACCAAAAGTGCAACATGAGGATGCATCTTCCTCAACTTTTGTTTAACAGGTTTTACTCCAGGAGCAATAGATAGATGGTGCATTATAAGCTCAGGATCCAACCCTGGCATATCTGAATATTTCCATGCAAAGTTGATCTTTTTTTCTATTAGGAAAGTTGTAAAGTTTTGCTTCTCTTCTTCTGATAAAGATTGTGCTACATGGATCAATTGTGGTTCCTCTATTGTTCCCAAGTTGATAGATTGAGTGGGCTCAATTAGAATTGGAGATATGTCCTGTAAATGACTTAGAAAGACATCAAATATCTCATCCTTAGGTGCCTTAGAGAGGTTTTCACCTTCAGATACGTCTTTTATTTTTACTTTTGTAGGTTCTGAGACTACCACAAAGTGGTTTTCACTCTCAGAACTCCTTTTCTTTTTATTTTTTATTTTATTCTTTTGACTAAGATACTTGATATCTGACTCTATCATGCTGATGCTCAGTTCACTAATGGAAGTCCTCATAGGCTCAACTACATTTAGGTAGCAAGAAAGGGCATAGTCATTCAGGAAAGTATAAATACCATAGCTCGGATTTGTGGAAGTGTAGTCAAGAAGGCCAGGATGTTGGATAGTCAAAGTGGGAAAAGATTGGGAGATAGTGTTTATGGATATGGATTTGTCATCATTGGTCCTAACCTGACACTTAAGTCCGAAGGTGATATTACAACTTAAGACATTCAATTCGTGAATAGGCTCAATGTCATTGTGGGAATCCACTTCAGGCATTAGTGGATCAGACTCATTAAGTTCATTATTTCTCTCTAGACTTACATTGGGTGTAGGTGTATATTGGTGAATAACATCAATATGTTTCTCTGTAATAAGTTCATCTTCATCTAGAATGGCTCCCCATTCATAGTCATTAGATTCCTCATCTATGCCTCTAGGAAAATTGAGAAAATGAGTAAAGTTAGGGTGAATGCCCCAAGAAGGGTTACCCTCAATTTCTAATTTGAATTCATACTCATGAGAATCTATCTTAGAATAACTACCACCTTCCTCTTTATCTGTTTGATTATTTTCGAGATTAGCTGGTTCTTGTGGTGTAACTAGCTCTTGTTCCATAATAGGTTCTCATGTGTTGACTACATTAATCCTCTTGATTGGTTCATCTTCATCATCAAGGAGGTCTTTTATTTCTTTAGGAAAAAACTCATAAGGGATAAGTTCTAAGCTATCTGAATCACCATCTGATGGTTTAGTTTCTTCTTTTTTCAAAAGGGCTTCACTTGGTGTGATTTTCTCTATGACATGAGAATAGTCACCTTTGAGGTAAAAGGGTTTGTTTTTAAAGCCTAAGCCTATAGTATCCTTGTTCTCCCTACCAGTATGCAAAATAGGTGCCACAAGACCTTTTCCTCTAACTCCTAGAGGTCCTTTACCTGAATATCCCATTTTAGCTATCAATTTATCCCCTGGGCCATATGACTTAGAAGGGACCTTTGGTACTTTAGAGTCACTAGCTTGAACAACTTGGGATTTAGGTTCATCTTTGTATATCCATGCAAGCACAACTCCATCTTCTTCAAATTCTTTCTTAGAGACTTGTTTTGCCACAAAATTTCTTTTATATGCCTCAAGAGGTTCTTTAGATTCTAGTTTAGACTATTTCAAAGATTGTCCATAAGACTTAGGTGAGATAGAGAGAGATGTCAAAGATAAGACTGGCTCTATAGTATACTCTCCCATACCATTTTCTTTGATATTGAACTCTTTTGCAATGTCTTCCATCTTAGATATGGATGCTACATCTGTTTGCTTAGTGGAAGATTCTATGTTATTAGGAACAAGTTTATCCGCATTTTCCTTCAATGCATTGCAAGTGGTGGATACGCCAGCTGGAATAGTAACCTCTACTCCTTCATAGGGAAACTTCAAACATTGATGGTATGTAGAAGGAATAGCTTTCATTTCATGTATCCAGGGTCTCCCTAGAAGGATATTATAAGCCAAAGGTAGATCAAGAACTTGACATATAGTATCTCTGATTACTAGACCTGCTCTAATAGGTAAGACAATGGTGCCTTTAGAAGATCTCTCTTGTTCATCATAGGCTTTGATAGTTATCTTTTTTCTAGGATCAATAGCCAACTCTAAAAATCCCAATTGTATGATCAAGCTATAAGAACAAATGTTTAGGCCAGTGCCCCCATCTATCAACACACGTTTGACCCTATGGTTCTGGATCAAGACTTCTATATGCAGGGGTTGGTTATGTGGATGACTCAAGGAGTTATCATCTTCCTTTGAAAATGAAATATATTGCGGAGATGTAAGATGTCTAACCATAGTCTAGAACCTGTCTAAATCAAGGTCGTCAGGAACATTAGATCTGAGAAAAGCTTTGTCTAGAATGGCCCTATGAGCTGGAGATATTCGAAGCAAATCAAACATGGATATTTTTGCATTAGTGTGCTGGAGTTGTTGAACAATACTATAAGATGTTGGCCTCATATCTTTAGGATTGGAAGATTTAGAAGCAGCCTTCTATTTTGAAGTGGAAGAAAGATTGAAGGGCATCTTAGGGACATTAGATGAATCTAAGATTTGTCCTTTTAGATGTTCCTAAGCTTGTGATCGAGTAACTGTGTTAGCTGAATGATGATCTCTATCTCTTCACATAATTGTGATGACATTGCAACACTCAGAGAGACATGACTCAACCATATTGATAACAACATTATTTCCAGGGTAAGCATAATTGACCTTTGCCCCCATATTAGGCTGAGAAGATGAATCTCCTTGACCATGTTCAGAAATGGCTTTGTGAATGTTGTATGATCATTATTGCTCTTATGATTATCAATTAGGATTTCTCCATTATCGATTTTATCTTGTATGGTATGTTTCAAGCATAAGCAGTTATTAGTTTTATGACCCTTACTATGATGGAAATCACAAAATTCATTCTCTCTCCACCATTTTGCCTTAGGTTCAAGATCAGATTTTCAAATCTCAAGAAAAGAGATGATGTTATCAGCCAATAGAGTTTTCATAGCTGATTCCAAAGATTCTCCAAGAGGAGTGAACTTTCATTTATTATCAGCAGACCAAGATTTGTACTCTGTCTTCTTTTGAGATGATTCAGGTTTCTTTTGTTCTAAAGCTTTGATGGCTTGGGTACTGACAATTAGATTGAAAGTAGGTGCCTTAGATGGGGCATAGAGAGTATTAACAACACCATCTATGATGACGCCTTTTTTCTTGTTCCAATTTTTGTTCTTGTCCTTAGAACTATATCCAGATTCATACTTGTCCTTTTGAAGTGTGATGTCTCCTTTTTTCACAAGTACTTTTTCAATTTTGATCGCATTGTCTACCACCTTATCAAAAGATGTATGATTTTGCATTTGTAAAGGGTAGTTGATTTCTAGAACAAGGTTATTGATGAAGATTTCTAGTTTCTTGGTTTCTGGAATAGGTCTAGCATATAGAGAGAATTTATTTTTCCATCTTTTGAGAAATGTCAAGAATGATTCTCCTAGATACTATTTGAGATTGCAGATATCAATTATGGTGACCGGATGCTAGATGTTATAGGAGTATTGATGATAGAACAATTTGATCAACTCCTCAAAGGTTTTGATTGTAGGAGGCATTCTAGAGAGCCAATGAATGGCTGACCCTCCTAGAGATCGAGGGAAAAGATGCATTAGATAGGTTGGTTCGTGCATGAACTCCATAGATTGAGTACAAAATTCTCTGACATGATCTTGAGGATCAAAATTTCCATCATACTTATCATATTTCAACATTTCTACCCTCTTAGGGAATGGTGGCATATACAAGTCTTTATCAAACAGAAAAGGGCATAGGGCCTCCATGGAGAACTCCTTAGGTTCCTTTTCTTTTTCCATTTTGTTAAGTTTGACTTGCATGGCATGCATTTGTTTCATCATAGCCATAATAGGAGTTTCTTCCTCATGTGTTATGATATCTTCAACATTAAAGTTGGGAGGAATTTTAGCTCCTTGATGAGCTAGCTCTAGAAAATATGCCTCTCTATCTTCTTTCAAGAAATGCTTCATCATTCTTTTGAAGTTATCATCATTTTGATATTGGGAAATTTCCTCAGGTGTGGGTTCTTGATCTATACCATGTTGAGAATGAGCTCTTTGAGACCCATGGTTTGTCCCAGCTTGAGACATGTTGTTGTTATGAGAGTTACTTGAGACAGATTGATGTGGGGTCATCTGATAACTTCCATGAATCGATATAGGAGGTGTTGGTTGATTAACTACATGGATTGATGTAGGAGGAGTGATGTAACCACCTTTAAAGAATAGATTGCAAAGAGTGTCTTCTCCATATAGATTAGCATTGTAGGATTGATGAATATTCTGAGCAAGCACAGAAGATGTCTCTGAAGAGATTTTGGGTTGTTCTCTATGTTTTCATGATGAAGCTCTAGTTTCCACCATTAAACTTCGGTGAAGAAAAAGAGCAAGATGAAGACAACTGAGAAATGACTTGATTCAAGAGGATCAAATGATGCAACCTTGTCAATATTTGATTGATTGAAGATTAGATTGGACATAAATGAAGGATACTATGTCCTAGATGTATGGGTAGATGCCCAAAAGATAGCGGACATGAGTTCACAACACTTAGCCATTTTGAAGATTGATTGAAGATTGATAGTTATGACAAGGTTTTGACACAAGATGAAAAAAGACTCAAATCGATTAAATAGAAGGCTGAATCAGACTCAAGAGGCCACTTTAGGAAAATGATTGGATTCATTCTAGTTTTTGCTCTATTCCTGACATAGTGATTTTCTTGATAGACTCTAGAATTAGGCTATAAAAATTGAATGTCTGGCAATTTTGACAACTTTTTGGCAATTTTTCAAAATTTCTCAAATGACTTCCTGCAGGCTCATACAATAATGGGTATGCTCTAAAATGACAATTGACAAAACTCGTATGACTTTCTGACTTTGTGGGATGACTTTTTACTCAAAAAAGGAATTTTGCTTCAAATTTTGCAAATTTTAGGTTTTCAATTTCAGGTTGTCTACAAAATTGTCTGTCTAGATTTGAAGATTATACCAGGATCGTTCATTTTTAGTAACCAAATAGATAAATAAGCACACAAAATAGAAAGCAAGTGATTCCAAGCACATCTGAAAACAATGAATAAGGGACAAAGCAACCCTGAGCATGAACAATCAAGTGACTGAATGTGTTAATCCCTAGGAGTGCTAATTGTGTATGTTTCAAAAAAATTTGCAATAACACACATATTCCTAGAAAATGAAAAATTTGGCCTCACTAGGGTTTGTAGTAATGGTCTAACTCTGCAACTTTTGTGATCTCAAGAGGGTGAACTCCAATCTAGGTGCACCAGGGTTTTGACACAGTTCAAGAATTTAATACATCAGGAGCTGCTAGGGAGATCTGATAGCCCAACAAGAGATCACACTTGTGAAGATTTCCTCCACAAGGACATTTATATAGCATTTTTTGCTACCACGGTGAAAATGGCTATTACCACTTGAGGTTTTGTCCATGTGGTTGACCCAATTAAGGGAGTGTCCACTGTGGTTAACCCTCTCCAAAGGTGACTCACAAAAGATACCACAGGTGGACTAGATCAGATTCAAGGATCTATATTTCTGGTAATATCCAAAAAGGAAGTAGAGCATAATCCCCTAGCCTCTTCACCTCACCAAGATAAAAAAGATAGATTAATCTGACATGCTAAGACTGAAACAATCTCGCCAAGATCTGTGATGTCAACAACTCATGATCTATCAACCTCTCCAAAGAAAGAATGTATCAATCAAAAGCTGAAAACTACAAATCCAGTAGAATGCTTGATGATTTCAATATCCTCCCTACCTACAAGGGGATCCTTCGTCAAGAAGAGCTTTGCATGCATGAAAAAGTGAATGAAGCCCACTCTCTCAAGATCATCCACAAATAGTGTTCATAGGGCCTATTTACTATGTGTAACAGATATGCAAAAAGCAAATCTATGTTCATTTTATAGCCCAAAATGAAGTCTGTGATATGAAAGCAATAAAAGTCACACAAGCTTGACACATGAGGAAGTGTTATCAGATTGAAAAGAATACCTGAATTCCTTGCAACATGCTTAGTAGATTTTACCTGTTTTAACAATTTTTCTCACGCTTTCCAAACAGCAAGTATCAACCAAAAATAGAAAATCTCAATTGATAGGGTTAACCGTTAGTCCAAATCCAAAAAAAAAATCAAATCTGGAAAACTGCCTAAAAATTTGAAATGACAATTGGATTTTAGATGCCAAAATTCATATGTCAATGGGTCTCTTTATTTTCTTGAGTAGCTCTACTCTCTATTTTTTGTACTTTTCTGTGTCTGCTTATTTGTGGGAAAAACATAGACAGAGAGTTAGAATATAGAATTTAATAATCTGATAGAAAAATTAAACAAAAAATTTCAGGCAACATTTAACAACTAATACGCGTCATTTAAAAGCTAGCAGGCATGATCAGAATGCTCATAGGCATAATCAAAATGCTCATAGGTGTAATCAGAATACTCATAGGTGTAATCAAATTTTTCGTAGGTGTAATTAGAATACTCATAAGCCTAATCAAATTTTTCATAGGTGACGTCAGAATGCTCGTAGGCATAGTCAAAATGCTCATAGGTGTCGTCAAATTTTTCGTAGGCATAATCAAAATAATCGTAGGCGTAATCAAATTTTTCATAGGTGGTGTCAGAATGCTTGTAAGTGGTGTTTCTCTTATTTGCGCAAAATTGACAATAAAGTGATGTAAAAAATATATAAAATTTGATAAAAATGAAGAGAATGAGGCTCAAGGCCCCACGGTGGGCACCAGAAATGTGTGTGTGAATTTTGTACCTAGCTATAGATACAACACTTTAGTAAAACATTAGAGGTTAGAAAAAATCAAAATCATGCAATGAAATGGAAACTAAACTAACCAAGCGATTTACTACCTTCTAGTAGGTGCGAGTATGATATTCTCAGATTAGACCGAGACCAATGACATTGACGACACCTAAATGAAGGATTTGAATGCAAAATATGGATATGGAATTAATGCAGATTTAATCTATATTTTTGTATTTTTTATGCAATATTATGAAAGAAACTAATATGAATTTATTCTATATGAAAACTGATATGATATGTAGTTAATCTAAGAATTGATATGCTAAATGATATGAATGCTCCAAAAACAATGAAAATCTCACAACAGCTTTGATTCACAAAGATGGATTCTTTGATCACCAATTCGCCAGCATGAGGATGCAATTTCATGGATCCTTTTAGAAGAGCTGAAGCCTTGATTTTATAGAAATCCAGGGCTTTGGAGGTGCATGAGAAAATTCATAAATCACTCTTGATGAACTTAGGTTTTTTTTGAGTCAACAAGAAATCAAAGAAGATTAACTCACATAATCATGAAAAATCATGCAAGAACAGCTTTTTAACTCAAATAAGAAGTTTAGATCAGCTTTGAACTCAAAATAGATGTTGAGTTTCCAAAAGTTAACAACTTGCATTGATTTCCTGATTTTGAGTTTAACTACTCTTTGAATGTGCACAATTAATTATGAATTAATTAAATAAATAAAGTGATTTATCCTCAACTTAACTGATTTTTGAATTAAAATAATTGATTTATGGGTTAGTCAATTATTAAATCAAACTTTTATTCGAAAACTATATCGTTAAATTTGACAATTGACTTTAATTAATTAAATAAGAATTTAATCAATTAGTCATAAGATTTTTGATTTATTGTCAGAATTAAATAATACAATTTAGGAATAGATTTAATTAAATAATTAAGTGGCAGAATTAAATCTAATTAATTAAATATTCAGAATATTCAATTAATCAAACTTTAGGATAACTGAACTTTATCGCCAAATTATTATTAGATTAAAGATAATTAAGATTAATTAGGAATATTGCTAGGAATATTCTCCGATGCAAAATTTAGGATAATCAATTAGGATTTGATAATATGTATATGTGCCTTAGGTTAGGACTTTGATGTCAATTTCGTTCGAATTGAAGATGTAGGAGGTTAATGAACCTATAACCCATTTTTGGGGTATTACAATATACAATTTTTCAAATGTTTTGTCGAATAAGTTGTTTTATGCCTTTTTAAGGTTATATATCATTTATTTTCAGTTAGTTTTTCAGATACTCTGTGTACTAGGGTGTTCTACTATGTTCTATTCCCTAATTTCTATAGTTCAAAGTTAATTTACACAATTTGAATAGCAACTGTATGGTCTGTGAACCTACCGCTATTCCTGTCGGCCTCTTAATTTGGGTTAAAATCGATAGGATTAATTGTATAAATTGAATTGAATTGTGGATCAAGCGAAAGCCTGTAGGATGATAGTCTTACTTTATAAGAGTAAGTTCTCTTAAAACTATCTCTGACTATACGTAGGATTGGAAGTAATTGACTCTATACCCAAATTTGCATTAGGCACTGATCTCATTTCGTTTGAAATTGTTATTTGGTTCTATTTTGTAGTTTACATTATAAATCTGATTTCTTTTTTATAAAGCATTAGCAATTAGGTTTTAGTGATAAGTGTAGCTTTAGTTTAGATTTCATGCAATTTAGCTATTAGGAGATTATATTATTTTCCTCCAAGGATTATTTACCCTATGGAAGGAATTGTGTTTATTTGTGCATGTGTTTGTGCAACATAGGGCACTTGTGAATTTAGGCCTACCTATGTGTGTGAAAATTGTACTTGATCTGTAGACACAACACTTCAGTAAAACATTAGAGGTTAGTTGAAATCAAAATCATGCAATGAATTGAAACCTAAACTAACCAGGTGATTTACTGCCTTCTAATAGGTGCAAGTATGATGTTCTCAGATTGTATCGAGATCAGTGACCTTGACGACACCTAAATAAAGGATTTGAATGCAATTAATCTAGATATGAATTGAATGCAATTAAGCTATTATTTTGGATTTTCTATGCAATATGAATGATAAACTGATATGAAATTGATCTATATGAAATTGATCTAACAATGATATGAATCTATGCTAAATGATATGCAATGCTCAAAACAAGAAAGATCTCACAATAGCTTGGATTCACAAAGATGATTCTTCAGACTCTAATTCGACAGCATGAGAATGCAAATCCGTGGATGAATTATGAAGAGTTGAGCCTTGATTTTATAGAAATCCAGGGCTTTGGAGGTGCATGGAAAAAGCCATAAATCACTTAGATTAACTCAGCTTGATTTTTGAGTTATCTGATCATGAAAGATAGTTAATTCTCAAAATTATGCAAAAGCATGCAAAAACAACTTTTTAACTCAAATTAGAGTTTAGATCAATTTTAAAACTCAAAAATGATGTTGAGTTCCAAAAAGTCAATAACTTGCATTGATTTTCTGATTTGGAGTTTAACTGCTCTTTGATTGTGCACATGGATAATTATGAATTAATAAATAAATAAAATGATTTATTCTCAACTTAACTGATTTTTTAAAATAAATAATTGATTTATGGGTTAATCAATCATTTAATCAAACTTTTATTAAAAACTATATTATTAAATAATGACAACATGCTTTAATTAATTAAATAAGAATTTAATCAATTATTCATAGGATATTGGATTTATTGTCAAAATTAAATAATACAATTAATAATAGATAGAATTAAATTTAATTAAACAATTAAGTGGAAAATATTAAATCTAATTAATTAAATATGAAAATATTCAATTAATCAAACTTTAGGATAAATGTGATTTATCGCCAAATAATCATTAAATTAAAGCTAATTTAGATAATTAAGAATATTGCTAAGAATATTCCCCAATGTAGAATTTAAGATAATCAATTAGAATTGAATGATGTGCAGATGTGCCTTAGGTTAGGACTTCTATGTCGATTTCGTTCGATTTGAGGATGTAGGAGGTTAATGAACATATAGCCCATTTTTGGGGTATTACATTTTGCCCCTCTTTGAATTATTGTGTGAAGCGCGATGGTTCAAAGATAGTCTATGTATGATAAAGATATGAAACTGATTCGAAAGATATGATGATTGAAAGATTTGAAGATATTAGGTCCTGAATGACCAAAGATAATGTTCACTATAGCAGTGATGAACCGATGATTGCGAAAGAGTGTCAAAATGCCTAATTCTGAACTTTAGGATTGCAAAGAAGTGAGTGACTGATTCTAGACTCGATTGTCTTAGCAGAAGCATGATGTAGGTATCACATCTAACCCCTTCAGTTACCAAAGAACCAAGGAAATAACACTAATGAACCAATGGTTGCAAAAAGCCGATACAGATTACAAGATTAGGAGGATACCAGATTGATATGGATTGACGAATCTGATATGCCCCAAGTGATGATAGATTTGTCTCGAGCGATGAAGACTTTTGATGATTCAGCAACTAGACATGGTTGTTGTCTTGATTACTGAGGAAAGATTGATAGAATTTTTACAGACTTGAATGATGTGCAATACCATGCCCACTTCAGGATTAAAATCAAAATCTAACAATAAAGGTCAATGTTAAATGGTTTAGAAGCATGTTAATTGATTTGAAAAGTGGTTATACATGTCTGGGAACGCGTTCTGCATCGTTTGGAGGTCCTGGAGACCAAGTAGACTAGGTTTGACCATGAGTTGACCGTAGTTAAAAGTTTGAAATTTTGATAGTTTGATGTTAGATAATCAGTTAAGTTGAATACTAGATTTCTGTGATGATTGAAGGTTGATTATGCAAGTAGTTAATAATATGAATGATTTTAGATTTTGATTTTGATCCCAAAAAAGGATTCTACTTGCTATTTCATTAGAGGAACCTTCATGTGGGATTCAGCTCTTGTTAGATTGGAAGAGGTGATTGAAGAATCTTTTAAGTGTTCAAGCAATTTGTGAGATCATGCAAAGTGCAAAAATGCAAAGAAACATGCAGGATGATAATGCAACCCTAGGACCTAGGACCTACTCACTGATCATGTGTCGATTTGTTATCATCATTGAACTTTTGGTAACCGGATAAATCAATACAATGCCCACTAGCCATGAAACCATAGACATATGAATATTGATTTGATTTTCGGAATGTCAGATTAGATATAAGCACCAATGCATAAACACCAGGATGACCTGAATATCATGTCTATTTTGATATAGCAATTTGTATAAGCATCAAAATATAAACGTCATGGTGACCAGAATACGCCTTGCATTACAAACACATCAAGCAGAAGACAAAGAAAAGATTATGCCCCCAGTCATCACTCTCTAAATCTTGTAAAGGACATCATCGAAGAGCTTGAGGGAACAGAATATGCAAAAATATCAATGCGAATCAGTAAGCATACAAGGAGATAAAAGCATGTAAAAAAAAAGCACGGATTGTTTTCAATTTGATGTTTGATTGCGTTGTTGTAGATGCAAAATCCTTTCTGGAGATGAGACTGACTGACTAACTCAAATGAAGCTTCAAAGAACTTTGACTAGATATGATACGTCTAAGATATACTGGAGACCATAGGATATGACCTTGATTGCCCCCAAGTATGAACATTGATAGGATATAGACGCTTGAGCTGACTGGTGTACAAACTGACTTATTGAAAACAAACTGGGAGATATGTACAAACTAAAGCAAGACTGAAAGTTGGGAAAGACCAAGATTGCGCTGATAGATGGAGCATTTTGAAACAAGTGGCACCCGTTTGCCGGGTTTTCACCATCTTGGTAGAGATTCTATTTTTGCTACCAAGGCCCCTGTTTCTAGGTTTTCACCAAGGCACTTTTTTTTTCTCATTTTTTTGTATTTTTCAATTTTTGAATTTTTTGATATTTTTTACTTTTTTTGTGAATCATCAAGGCACCTATTGCTAGGTTTTCACCAAGATGTTCATTTTTTTAGGACATTTTACCATAGACTGAATGTCTTAGGCATAGAATTTCTTCAAATGGAGAATGTTGATTAGTTCTCAGAGCTGTTCTCCTTCAGTTGCTAAGAGTTGATAGGCACCAGAGCCAAAAGTAGCAGTAATTACAAAGGGACCCAGCCAATTGGATTCAAACTTCCCCTTGTGTTCTTGATGGGATTGATTTTTAGGATTTTCTCTCAAGACTAGATCACCAACCTAAAATTCTCTGTGTTTGACTTTCTTGTTGTAGCCTCTAGACATTCTCTTCTAATATACTCTGAGATGATCATACACTACTTGTCTGCACTCATCTAGTAGTTCAAGTTATTGCAACCTAGACACTCTGTAGTCATCATCAATTACTAGACCATGCATTCTAATTCTTAGTGATGGGATTTCAACCTCAATAGGTAGTACCACTTCAAACCCATAAACTAAAGCAAAAGGTGTAGCCCCAGTAGGTGTTCTGATACTTGTTCTGATACTTGTTCTGATATTGGTTCTGGTACTTGTTCTTATACTTGTTCAGATACTTGGTATACTTGATAGCATCTTTTTCCATTGCAAACTCTCAAGCAAGATCATATCATGCAGTCCCAATGTCTAGCAAGGTGGAGAATAAGAGGGATTGGCAAGCTGGTGGAAGAGATGGAAGACAAGAGAATGAAGGAGAATGAAGGGAAGAAATCCTCAAGGGCAAACTCCTCAAGAATACTCAAGCTAGGGAAATATTGTCATGTAAAGCACATTTGGACAAGCAATGAAAGGCTAGTATAGGATAAGTCACAAAAGCGTAATGCCAAAGAAGGAAAGGATGTAGTCCAAAAGAGTAGACATGTCAAGAAGCTTCATAGCACTATGTTTTACCCTTTCTTTCTTTTTTTATTAGATCAAGACCAAAGGGGAAATGATAGCGAAAGACTAGAATGAATGGAGGAAAATAAATATGAACGCTAAATGGGAAGGGAATGAAAACAAGATCATTGTAAGATAGCTCACAAAATAGCCAAATGTTCATGTATAGATCAACATTGTCAAGATCAAAGAGAGAAGATGAAATGGATGAAATATGTAGAAGAACTACGCATGATGCCTGATTGCCAGGTTTTCATCATGGTACTTATCCAAGGTGCCACAAGGGAGTGGTTTTCACCATAGGACAAATTTATTTCTTTTTACTTTTGCTACCAAGGTGCCTATTTCCAGGTTTTCACCAAGGCACGTTTTCAATTTCTTTTATTTATTTATTTATGTTTTGGAAGAAGGAAAGCTTTTTAGATAATGCTCCTTGAAAGGATAAACCATGATATGCCAAGGATTTAAAATGATATGCTCAAAGATGTTGATAAGGAAAGGAAGATGGAAGAGAAAAATGGAGGATAAGGTTTTATGTAAAGCGGGTGAGGTTGGAAGATAGGAGGAATAGGCAAATGAGGAAAAAGGATAGAAGGTAGAAGGATAATGAATGGAAGGATTGTGAAAGAGTAGATGGAAAGGAAGGCAAGATCAACATCAACACACACCTTGAAGGGTGGCAAGAGGATGGAGGAAATGTGAATGAAGGAATACATGAAGGAATATGGTGAATGGATAGCAGAGGTTGCGGTTTAGGTGCATGGAATGGAAGAATGTTTTTGAAAGAAGATGAAGTGGAAATCTTTGGAAGCTTGAATGTCAACTTCACATGTTGTTAAACATCAAACTCTTTCAAGACAGACTTTGGAATCCATATAGCCCTAGGATTTTTATTTCTTTTTGATAATCTAGAGAGAATATCTTTAATGATGGATTTTGGAACCCATACTTGTCTTGTAGTTTTTTTCTTAGATATCTCTTTTGACTTTATGCCTCTATGTCGATTAAAGAAGACATGGTGATCTTTTTTTGATGGATTCTTGTATTGCTTCTTTTTCTTATATTGAACATTCAAGTTACTTCCAAAAGACTTGGGACTTGTGGAAGAAGAAGGAGGATATGACTGGTTTAGATGGGTGGGTGGATGAAAAGGATTCAAAGGTATGCATCTATGTTGATCTAGAGGAAAGATAGGAGATGGAGGGATGTAAGGACCCAAGATGGATGGTGAATTAGGAGAGTTAGGAGGGGAAAGTGAAGGGACATAAGGACCCAAGATGGAAGGCAGACGTGAAGCCCTTTGTAGTGGTGGAAGAGGTCCAAGGATGGACGTGGAAAATGCAAAAGGATAATCAATAAGTTCATCATCATCTATGTGACAACCAAGGACATCCGCATCTTTAGAGTGAGCATTAGGATTTTCAATAGAATCGTGGACATCTTGAATATGAGCACCTTCTTTGATAGGATTGTTCAAAGCTTGCAAAGACTTAGGAAGAGTAGAAAGTGGAAATGAACATGGAGTGGTAGAATAAGAAGATGGAAGACTTTGATCTTGACAATGATCTTTGGATAGCATAAGCTCATAATTTTTCTCTTGATTTTCAATAGGCTTAACATTGGAAGTAACAACACTATTTTTACCAACTTTAATGGAAGTATCATATTTGGAAAGTGCAAGTGTAGTAAGGCCATTTTGATTTTCAATAAGCTCAACATTGTAAGTAGTAGTTTGATCTTGCTTAGGAAAAGACTTGAGACATGGTGGAATGCATGAAAAAAGGTGTGCAGGATCAAAAGAATTCTGAAGTGGATAAGAGACATCATGAAAAGGATTGGATGACATGGAGGGTTCTTGATCTTGATCTTTCTTTATGTTCTTTTCTTTATCATTTTTAGAGTCCTCTTGACATGGAGCCACTTCTAAAGATATGAAAGCATGTCGGGATTATATGGAAGACTGTTGCAGAGATGGTGAAGGACTAGCTGATGTAGGGATTATAGCATATGAAGGCTTAGGCTCTTTAGGTTTATCATTATTGAAAGTATTTGCAGCCAAGTGAAGGTTAGCTTGAGTTTCTTTAAGAGGTAGCCCTAGAGGATAACTATAGGGAGCCGCATGAAAAGTATTAGGGCTTGTATCAAATGAAGGTTCTGTGAAAGATTTGAAAGATTCAGAAGCTTTAGGAAATGTACAGGTATTGGAGGAAGTAGGGGATGGAAGGGAACCATCACAAGACAAAGGTCCAACATTAAAATGATCTTGCTTGAGAGTGTAATCTTTATTTTTAGCCTGAGATTCCTTAGAAGAAGGATTCTTATAATATTGATGCTTCAAGCTAGCACGATGCATTTTATAGTCCTCAGTAGTAGTAGATGAATCATAATCAAGGTATTGTTCACAAAAATCATCAAAGTCTTTTTCAAAATCAAAATCATATGGATCACCATCACAATCTATCCAATGTGACATCCCATTTCTAGTAAGCAGGAAAACATGATGAGGAGGACTCTTAGGAACAGAGGTGTCATAAGTATCATTATATTGTCCATCATCATAGTCATCATAGTCTCCAAAGATGGATGTGTCACTCTCCATGGAAGAGGTATCATAAAGATTGTCACGCTACTCACATTCTATCTAGGGGCATGGTGATATGTACAAGTCTTTATCAAATGGAAAAGGGCACAGAGCTTCCATGGAGAACACTTTAGGTTCCTTTTCTTTCTCAAGTTTGTCAAGTTTGACTTGCATAGCTTGCATCTTCTTCATCATAGCTGTGATTAGAATTTCTTCCTCATGTGTACTAATTCTTTGAGACATGTGTACTAATTCTCAATGGCTACTATTCTATTCCTGACACAGTGATTTGTTCGACAGATTCTAGAACTAGGCTGAAAAAGCTAAGTATTTGGCAATTCTGAACATTTTCTAACAACTTTTCAAAATTTTCCCAAATGACACTCTGTAGACTCGTACGATAATGGGTATGCTATGAAATGACAGTTGAAAAGCTCATACCATAGTTGAAAAACTCGCACGACAGTTGCTAGCAGGATTTGACTGGCAAAAAGACTCGTACGACACTAGGTTCTTTACCATATGACAGATGGGTAGTAATGAAATGACACTTGATAGAAACTCATATGAATTTCTGACCTCCTGAGATGACTTTTGACTCCAGAAAAGAATTTTACCTCAAATTTTGCAAATTTTGAGTTTTCAGATTTAGATTGTTTGCAAATTTTAATGTCTAGATTTGAGGATTGTAATAGATTTATCCATTTTCAATAACCAGATAGATAAACAAGCACGTAAAAAAATAAGCAAGTGATTTCAAGCATGTCTAAAAATAATGAACAAGGGCAAAAGCAACCTTGTGCATGAACAATCAAGTGACTTATTTGTTCTAATCCTCAGAAGCGCTAATTGTGTATGTTCCAAAAATGTTTTGCAATAATGCACATATACCCTAGAAAATAAAAATTTGGCCTCGCTAGGGTTTTTAGTAATGGTTTGACTCTGCAACTTTTATGATCCAAAGGGGTGAACTCCAATCCTGGCACACCATGGTTTTGACACAGTCTAAGAATTTAATCAATCAGGAGCTGCTAGGGAGATCTGACAACCCAACAATGAACCACACCTGTGAAGATTTCTTCTACAAGGACATTTATATAGCGGTTGTTACTACCATGTTTGAAATGGCTATTATCGCTTGAGGTTTCGTCAATGTAGTTTGCCCTGTGAAGGGAGTGTCTGCTACGGTTAACCCTCTCTAAAGGTGACTCACAATAGTATACCACAAGGGGACTTGGATCCAGATCCAAGGGTTTGACGCCTTTTCACTTTTAACCCAGATAAAGCAAGCATATTAATCCAACATGCTAAGACAAATTTTGTTTCACCAAGGTCTGTGATGTCAACCCCACGTGATCTATCAACCTCTCCAAAGAGAGAATGTATCAATCAATAAGAGAAGATGCACTAACCGAGTAGAATGTGAAATGCACTAAGTATCCTCCCTACCTATAAGGATTCTATTGTCAACAAGGATTTCACTAGGAATCCAATCTCTCAAGAATCACAAATAGTGTTCATAGGGCCTAATTACTATGTGAGCACATATATATTTCTGAAAGTAAATCTACCAAAAGTACCCAAAAAGCAGAAAGAGGAACACTTAACGCTTAAAGAGAATATGAGATGAGTCCACAAGGTGGAACACTTAACACCTCACACAAGCTGAAAATGAGTCCCCAACTTAGAAAACAAGTGAGTTCCTAAAAGTATAAATGGGTTGCCAAGTGGAACACTTAACGCTTCTGTCCTATTTACCCCTCTCCTTTAATGTGGTGCTGACCTTGCAACCACGGGGTGGAATGAGGGGTCGGCGAATTAGTGAGTCCAATAACCCAAGATAGAAATCAAGATCAATCACAAGTATCTAAGACTACTTAATGAATCCTTAAGGGGTCACAACCTAGTATCAATTATGCAAGTGTGTAGAAATAGACAAAAGCATGAAAAGATGCACACAAGCCAGACACATAAGAGATTTATTTTAAGTCCAAATCAAAATGTTATTACATGAAGGAGAATACCTGGGATCTTCACAATGTGCTTAGTAGATTTTACCTGATTTTTAGCAATTCTTGTTGAGCTTTTCCATGCAAGCAAGTGACAAACTCTCCAACAAGCAAACAAGCAAACAAGATATGCAACATATATTCAACTTATGAAAACCATAGGGTTAGCTCTAAAAATCAATTATTATCAGCAATAATAACCAGAAATTAACCCAAATGACAACTCATATCATTCATTGAACCATGTAAAAAAAATAAGTGCATACCCATCACAAAACTTTATTTTTTTTGCTGCATTTGACCTAGTCAACAAGATCTAATTTTTTTTTTTTATTTTGACTAAAAAAATAGAAATTCAAAACAAAGACCCCTACTAAAAAGTAGAGAGCTTTCCAAAAATGTAAAATTTTTAGAAAAATCTCTTCATTTGTGCCCTAGAGACATGTTTTGTCAAAATAGACCAGTTTTTGTAAATTGACTATTTGAGCTATTATATTGCATCCAAATTTTTAAAAAAAAGAATGGACCCCATGTAGAATTTAAAGAGATTTCTGAAAATATAAAAATTTCTAAAAAATATGTTGATTTGCATCAGATATTAATTTTTTCTAGAATTTCAAGAAAAATTTATTAAAAATTCAAAACATCTCAAAAAATTCTGAATTTTTTACTGTAGCTTCTCAGATATGTTTAAAACCTACAAAAAAAATTTCATTAAAAAAATCCAAGCTTTTTGAGAGATAAAATTAAATCTTTGAAACTTTAGGGCTTTAGCTCCAAAAAAAAATCAAAACCAGCATGTAAAGGTGGGTTGCCCCACGGTGGGTGCCAGAAATGTGTGTATGAAAATTGAACCTGATCTGTAGACATAACACTTCAGTAAAACATTAGAAGTTAGTTGAAATTGAAATCATGCAATGAATTGAAAGCTAAAGTAACCAGGTGATTTACTGCCTTCTAATAGGTGCGAGTATGATGTTCTCAGATTGTATCGAAATCAGTGACCTTGATGACACCTAAATGAAGGATTTGAATGCAATTGATCTAGATATGAATTGAATGCAATTAAGCTATTTTTTTGGATTTTCTATGCAATATGAATGATAAACTGATATGAAATTGATCTATATGAAATTGATCTAACAATGATATGAATCTATGCTAAATGATATGCAATGCTCAAAACAAGAAAGATCTCACAATAGCTTGGATTCACAAAGATGATTCTTCAGACTCCAATTCGACAGTGTGAGAATGCAAATTCGTGGATGAATTATGAAGAGATAAGCCTTGATTTTATAGAAATCCAAGGCTTTGGAGGTGCATGGAAAAAGCCATAAATCACTTAGATTAACTTAGCTTGATTTTTGAGTTATCTGATCATGAAAGATAGTTAATTCTCAAAATTATGCAAAAGCATGCAAAAACAACTTTTTAACTCAAATTAGAGTTTAGATCAATTTTAAAACTCAAAAATGATGTTGAGTTCCAAAAAGTCAATAACTTGCATTGATTTTCTGATTTGGAGTTTAACTGCTCTTTGATTGTGCACATGGATAATTATGAATTAATAAATAAATAAAGTGATTTATTCTCAACTTAACTAATTTTTTAAAATAAATAATTGATTTATGGGTTAATCAATCATTTAATCAAACTTTTATTAAAAACTATATTATTAAATAATGACAACATGCTTTAATTAATTAAATAAGAATTTAATCAATTATTCATAGGATATTGGATTTATTGTCAAAATTAAATAATACAATTAATAATAGATAGAATTAAATTTAATTAAATAATTAAGTGACAAATATTAAATCTAATTAATTAAATATGAAAATATTCAATTAATCAAACTTTAGGATAAATGTGATTTATCGCCAAATAATCATTAAATTAAAGGTAATTTAGATAATTAAGAATATTGCTATGAATATTCCCTGATGCAGAATTTAAGATAATCAATTAGAATTTGATGATGTGCAGATGTGCCTTAGGTTAGGACTTCTATGTCGATTTCATTCGATTTGAGGATGTAGGAGGTTAATGAACATATAGCCCATTTTTGAGGTATTACACTACCAGCCTTGGCTCAATCGAGCCAAAATTGTAGAGGCACTTGTGTTTGCCTTTCAGTTGGTAAAAAATGGTCCATTTTTTAGCACCAACAAATTGACGACTCTGCTAGGGATGCTATCAGTGAAAGGCAGTTTCAAAATCTTTGGTTACTGTGATAAAGACTCTACTAGGATAAAAGATTCAGAATAGTTATATATTCCTCACAGAAGGTGAGGTGGCGACTCTAAAACTCAAATCAGGAAAAGCCTAGATGTTAGGGAGAAGATCTCTAAAGAACAATTTATTCATTGAATTGAAACCAAATAGGAGAAAAAAGAAATAAAAAAAGAAGATGTTGTATGTGTCTCCCAAAAAATAGCTTGACAAAGATGAAGGTCAGGAGTTTGCCTGTGAGCAGTTCCCAAGTTCAAATCACCATAGCCCAATGAGTAACAATAAGTATAGAAATACTTTTCCATATTTTGAGCCTGGTAATGAAGAAGTTGTTTATGAACAAGAGCAGGAGGATAGGTGGATGGATGAAGTAATTCAAGGGATGAATTAGATTGGAGAATAATGATGAGAGGATGCTTAGAGCCCTTAGAAGACAACCTGATGAAGCTCTTAGGAAGTTGGGAATAGAAAGGGAAAGCATTATTTCACCTGAAAGAAGTGATGCCAAAAATGGGGAAGTAAATAATAATGAAGCTATTGATAAAAATGTTCAGGTGCCGAGATACAACCCTCCTAATAGAAAGAATAGTGGGCATATCTTTAACAACAGTTACACTAATACTATGTTCGAACCAAATAATGAAGAAAGGATTAAGGAAGAAACAATGATAGGTTCAAAGTTTTTTCTAATCCAATGTATAATATAGATGATAAGTCGGGGAACACAAATGATCACTGTGAAAATTGAGACAGTGCAAGAAAGACTGCAAGGAATAACAATGATTGGGGAGATGAAGATCATTGGAGAAAAGGGAGCGATAGAGAACAACATGACCACAATACTAGAATGCATTTCCCCAGATATGATCAACATAAAAAATATAATCATCTAGATAATACATATCAAAATGATGAATACCAAAATTAGAATAATGAAAATGATGTGCATAGTAAAAATGTCTATAGTTTATCAAATAATGATAAACATTTTCAAGATGTTGATTACATTCACAATCCGCAAAAAGGTGGTGAAATGGCGGGTAAGTTTAATGATTATATGTGAGGAAAGAATAATGACTTTACCTTGCAAACAAGTAACTTTAATAATAAAACTTATTATTATCAAGGCCCAAAATGTTCATAGAGAGAAGGTGAATATTGTAATAAGAATATTCAAAATAGTGAACATGGCCAACATGTTAAAAATCAAGGTGAAAATAACTATTATGTGATATGTCAAGTTAAAATATGAGATGGGCACGATAATGCTGCTGGGAATAATATATGGGAGCAGCCATATAACTCCAAATTTTCACAGAGGGATAAGTGTGTGGAGGAAAATATTCACACTAAGCAAAATAATCCATATACGCGGGGTAATGATAATCTGTACAAACAACAAAAGTATTATCAAATATATGATAAATTACATGTGCAAGATAGTAAAAACATACAGCCAAACAAAGGGAACTACCAGCCTGCGTGTGAGGAAATACCAGATATTTATCCATGTATGCAACACCAATTCCATCATGACATGTAGCAAAAAGAGCATTACATGGAGTTAAATAACCAGCCAGATAATGTTATAACTCATGACGTGGGAGATCATGATGTATATGAATTGCGCAATAAGGATAATATAAATAATCCAAACTGGCACGTGTAAGGCATGTGTTGTGACAATGCACAGTGACGTAATATTGATCAAAAGCACCAGCTTACACAAAATTATTTGCATGTGCATGAGGAAGAGGTGCAAGGTAAGATGCAAGATGCTCATCCAAAAATGAAGCACCAGCATGGGCTGCAACATTAGGTATCTGCATAGCCTCAACATTACTTAATGCATGACCAAAAGAATTTTATAATACAAAACATGCAAAAGGAGGATATTAATGTTTTAGAAGATGTTCACACAAGTAATTTACATAACCAGCATCACATTGGGGTCCATGCGCAACCTCAGGGCACACATCATCCACGTGAGCATCAACATGATGTGCATAATATGCATCATGAACACAATAAAATACATCAAGGGCCATTCACACAACACCCTAGTCAATATGTGCATGGTATGAAATATAAGAATGAGTAGTCAAAAAGTATAAATAAAAGAAATGATCAACCCGTGCATGAGGAAGAGTCAGAAACTAATGCATGTATGTAGCATAAATTTCAGCATGGCATACAACATAATGATTTACAACCAGCACACAATATGCAATACCCTAATTTGTATGCGTATGAGTATGAAAACATTCTAAATGAGTAGTATACTACGATCCATGTGCAGCCTCTAGGTGCACATCAACAACAACAACACTTGAATTATGGACAAAGCAATTCGCAACGTTACCTAACAAACAATAAGTGAGAGAATGGTTATTTTCAACATAACGATATGAATCAACTTGCATAGGGAGAAAGTGACTATTGTGAAGAAAATATTAACATAAATTACAATAATGCGTGGCATGGTGAAAAATGTGGCTAGAAAGTTAATGCGGGAGTGGAATTTAGAGGTAAAAATTTTCATAATGTGCTAAATAAGGAAATATATAATCAAAAATATGATGTGCCATATCAGAATTATTATACACATGGCCGACATATTAAACAATATGATTATTTAAATAATAATCATGTTTGGAGTGCCGGAGATCACATGTACTCAGGAAATAATGTATAGAGCCAAGGAGGTTGTGGTTATTTTTATACACAACCTAATAATAAAGTGCATAACTAGCAACAATTTGAGAATTATACACAGAATCCAAGTTCTAGCAACCATTACAGTCAAGATGCGCAACATACTCATGTTCCTATGCAAAATGAGAGAAATATACAGTCACGACATTGTGATCAAATCCATACACAAGGTGAAATTAACAACAATCAAGCACATCAAACAAACCATGCACAACATTATGACATAAGCACAAATCAGCAACCTGGGTATTTTGGACAACAACAACGTCAACAACATGGAGGATGGGTGCATAATCCAATGAATATGGCTTAGCAACCTCACACAGGTCAATATGGTAACCAGGCAAATCAACACTAGAGAGGTAATCCTATGTGCCAAAATCAATACTTTCAGAATAATAATCAAAATAGAAATCTATATGATGTTAGATTTAAAGAGATTAAAGAGAGATATATACAATTAGATTTTTCAAATATCATATGCTCTCCTGATCCAATACCAAATAAGTTAAAAGCTACTATCCCTAAATTTATTGGCGATGGGTCATAGTTAGTAGAACAACATGTTATAAATGTTAAAAATCTTGTATATGAATTTGATATAACATATGAAGATGTGTGTATGAAAATGTTTGTGCATTCACTCAAGGATAGTGTAGACGAATGGTATAGAAATTTGCCTGATGGATCTATTACTTGTTGGAAAAGTTTTGTTGATTAGTTTATGGAAGAATTTGGGGATCACAAACACCCATCTTTTGCATCGCATGAATTAACCAGTATAAGGAAAAATATGAATGAGACAGTGAAAGATTTTAACAAAAGGTTTAACAGGGTGTTGAATAAGATTCTGAAAGATATCTACCATGTTGATTCTTTTCTAATAAATTTTTATTTGACAGCTTTTGATGTCAAAAAAATTTATGAGATAAGGTCTCATAACCCAACAACATTATAACAGGCTATCAAAATTGCATTAACTATTGAAAACAATAGAATAGCTGTCGGGAAAGTTGATAAGAGAAATGATCCCAGGCTATTCAATCCTACGGTCCTGAAGAGGAATGAAGAAAGTGATAAGATGGATGAATTAGTGAGTTTGATGAAAAATTTGCAATCAAATAAAAATCATTTTCAAGCAAGAAAAAATGATAGAAATTTCAAAAGGAATGATAGATACAGATTGCAAGACATGCCTTATCACACTGATTGGAAGGATGGAAAGCCTTTGAAAAAACAAACAGACACTCTCGACCCTCTTAAAAAGAATAATCATTTTATAGGGGATGAACTTTGGTGTGACATTTGCAAGATGCCCCACCCCCAAGAGCAATGCCTTATAGCATAGAAAATTCTAGAGGAAGAACACCAGGGGTGTGAAGAGAGACCTATGATAAATGCTTTATCAGACACCCCCTTTTGGTTAGGAGATAGTGATGACTTAGATGGAGAATACATACCAGATGAAAGTTATAGGAGGTTAGGATACCAATAGGAGCATAAAGTTTTTTTAGATGGTGATGAGAATCTAGATGTTAGAAGGACAAAAAAAGAGGAAAGAGAGGCATACACTATGGCAGCAATGGAACAGGTTCTTAGCAACTATCACCAAAGAAACAGGACTGTAAACTCAGGTAATGAACAAGCGGTAGGGATGTTCAAAATTTCAAACAAGAATGGTGAGATAAATTAAGGGCAGATATTCCTAGAAGGCAAGCTGATCAGATGTTAAAGATAAGAAAACCAGTGGATAAGAAAAGCAATGGTAAGAAAATTTCCAACTATGCCTCATTCATGTCTCAAGCATTATCTCAGGTAAAAAAATTTATCCCTCTAATGGAAATAGTGAAATTAACTGATTGCAGGAATGAAATGATCAAAATAATAAATGATGTTAAAAAGGATTCAAAGGAACAAAAGGATAATGAAGAATTACCAGTTATTTACCTAGGAACTTCTATTAATGAAGATGCTACTAAAGTAGATCCTTTCTTTTTGACTTTATTGATAAACAATAAATTAGTAAAAAAAAATTATGTTAGACTCTAGAGCAGCAATTAATATCATGCCTCATGGAGTAATGAAAGAATTAGGAATAAATGTGGATACTACTTATGGAAAATGCTACACTATGGATAATAGATCGATTCCAGTTATTGGAATAATAAAAAATGTTGAATTTAAGTTTCCTTCTTGTCCTGAAAAGTCTTATAAAATTGATATTACTATTGTAGAAGTACCACCTAGTTATGGAATGCTATTATCTAGAAAGTGGTCTAATTTAGTAGGTGGTAATGTCCAATTAGATCTATCTTATGCTTCTATCCTAGTAAATAACAGGATTATAAGGATCAATAGGGAACCAAGATCTACCTATATTATTGAAGATGTCAATCCAAGCCAAGTTACATACTTTTTACATACCGACATGGAGAATTTCCAGGTAAGTATTCATAAAAACCTCATTGAAAATACTAGTCCTATTGAAATATATGCTAAGGAAAATAGTGATTTCATTTGGAAAATATTTTTGATGGATCATGTAGCAAAAGTGGAAATGGAGCAGGTGTAGTTTTTATATCCCCAAATGGGAAATATTTTAAGTATTCCTTTCTGTTGGATTTGAGTGTACTAATAATACTGCAAAATACAAAGCACTTCTACTAGGTCTAAAAATAGTAGGTAAGCATGGTATCAAACTTCTTTCTATTTATGGGGATTCTGAATTGGTTGTATCTCAGATTAGGGATAAGTTTGTTACTAAGAACCATACTCTAAAAAGGAACAAGAATGAAGTTTTGGATTCTATAGAATTTTTTGATGCTTTTTCAATAACTTGGATAGATAGGTCTGAAAATATTCTTGCTGATTTTATGGCTAACCTAGTAGTTAAGCATAATGATATTCTATGTGAAGATATTGCACATGTAGAGATCAAATCAAGACTAGCCATACTTGATAACGTTCATAATTGGCAAGTCTTTGAGGATGATACCGACATCATAAAATTCCTTGCATGTGAAGAAAGTTATGAAGATCAGTGTATTGATTTGAATTCTTATGTTGAAACAATAGATGAAAAGGATACTTTATTTGGAAAATAAATAATTCAACTTAAAACTAATAAAATACCTAAGGGCCTTGTGAAATTAGAGAGAATGTTTGATAATAAGGACTCTAATAGTAAAGTTAAAATGGATAATACTACTATAGAGGAAGTAGAGAAGATAAATTTAGGAAATGAACATACTCCTAAAGAATTTTTCATTGGTAAAAAACTAACTCCTAAAATTAGAGCTGATATTGTTAGTTTATTAAGAAAGTACATACATGTATTTTCTTGGTCCTACGATGACCTTAAGGCCTATAGAGAAGACTTGTTCCAACATGAGATACCCCTAAGACTTGATGCAAAGCCTTTTAGACAAAGGCAAAGACTGATCAATCTAACTTTGGCTCCTATGATGAAGGAGGAACTTATCAAGATGAGGGATGCCGGTATCATCAAGCCAATTAGAAACTCTACTTGGGTTTCAAACTTGGTACCTGTTAGGAAGAAAAATAGAGATATCAGGCTTTGCATGGATTTCAGAAACCTAAACATATCTTCATTAAAGGACAATTATGCATTACCTAATATGGAGGCAATTATTACAAAAGGTTATGGGGAATGAATTGTTATCCATGATGGATGGATTCTCCAGGTATAATTAGGTAAAGGTTAAAGAAGAGCAGTTCAAGACAATGTTCACTACACCATGGGGTACATATGTTTATGCAAGAATGTCATCTAGACTTACGAATGATGGAGCTAATTTTTAGAGAGCCATGGATGTGGCTTTTGGGGATTTCATTGATATTATCATGGTAATATATCAGGACAACATCACAGCTTATTCCAAGAAAGAAGAGGACCATTGCAAGCATTTAGAGAAAATTTTCAAAAGAGCCCTTGAATATGGAGTATCCCTAAATCCAAAGAAATTTCATTTTGGGGTAAGCAAGGGTAAACTTCTTGGTCACATTATTTCAAGGGAAGGAGTCAGAATAGACCTAGAAAGGATTGAAGCAATTGATAAGGTTCAGATTCCTAAAAATGTTAAGGGGATTCAATCTTTCTTTGGACAAATCAACTTTGTGAGGAGGTTTGTCCTGAATTTTTCAAAAATTATGAAACCTATTGCAAAGATGTTAAAGAAGAATATAGTTTTAAATTGGATAGATAAGGCCTTAGAAGAATTTTCCAACATTAAGAAAATAATCAACGAAGCTCCAGTTTTGAAATCTCCTGATTTCTCGAAGCCATTTCAATTTTTCTCTTTTGCTTCTTTTCACACCATTGCAGTAGTTCTACTACAGAAAAATGATGAAGGATATGAGAAACCAATAGCTTTCTTAAGTAAAAATTTACAATATTCTGAGTTGAACTATGATATACATGAAAAGAAGGCTTATGCATTAGTTAAAGTAGTGAAATAATTTAGACCTTACCTGGTTGGAGCAAAGATTGTGGCATATGTACCTAATGTAGAAACTAAGGATATATTGAGGCAATCAGAAGTCACAAGTAAAAGATGTCGATGGATTAATTAGATTCAAGAATTTGATATTGAAATTTAGATCACTAAGTTAATCAGAGGACAAGGGTTGGCTAAAATTATGGCAGAGACAAATTTGGATGCAGCCCAAGTAAACCAAGTAGATTTGGAAAGTGCAGAAACTAGCATCAAACATTGTCCATGGTACACAGACATAGTCTACTTCTTAAAGCATATGAAATGTCAAGAAGGCCTAAGCAATAATAAAAAAAGAACTATAAAGTTACAAGCATCGTGATATGTACTAATTCAAGGAGACTTGTATTGGAGAAATAATGATGGTATCCTCTTATTCTATCTAGACACCTATCAGGCTAAGTCAGTTATTAAAGAGTTGCATGATGGGGTATGCGACGGTCACTTTTTGGCTAAGACTACAGCTCATAAGATATTGAAAGTTGGGTATTATTGGCCCCATGTATTCAAGGATTGATGATTATGTTAAAAAGTGTGAATTTTGTTAGGAGTTCTCTAGAAAATTGAAATACAGTGGTGCTTTACCCCTTATTCCTTTACAAACTGAGGAACCTTTCAAAATGTGGGGAATAGACTTTATTAGGGAAATTGCAGATTCTTCAAGTGGAGGTCACAAGTGGATATTGGTTGTGACAGACTACTTTACGAAATGGGTTGAAGCTATACGCATGAGACAAGCTACAAGAAAGGTGGTCATCAACTTTTTGATAGACAACATACTTACCAGATTTGGAGTACCTTGCAAGATTCTTTGTGACAATGGCATGTGTTTCAGATCTAAGGAATTTTCAAAATTTTGTGAAAAATATGGTATTGGCTTATCATATTCATCCTCATAACATCCATAAGGGAACGAACAACCAGAATCAAGCAATAAGAATATATTAAAGATTATCAAAAGAATGTTGAGCAATAATAAGAAGGCATGGGATTCAAAACTAGGTCTAGCTTTGTGGGAAGATAGGGTAACAGTGAAAAGATCGATAGGTTTTGCTCCTTATGAATTGGTTTATGGGAAACAAGGAAGGCTACCATTAAATAATCTCCTGCCAGTTTACAGATTCATTCAGGAAGAAGAGCTTGAGGACGTTAATTTTATGGAGGACAGGTTGAGCCAATTATCAGAGCTAGATGAGATGAGAAGAATAGAACAAGAAAGGAATCTTCAACAACAATGACAGATTAAGACCCTTCATGACAAGAAGGCATCAGACAGACCTTTCAGAGAAGGTGATTGGGTACTAAAATGGAATGCAAAAAACCAAGATAAAGGAAAACATGGTAAGTTCGAGACATTATGGCTAGGACTTTACATGGTCATTTCAAAGGAAGGTGAGAATTCATATTATTTATAGGATACTATTGAAGTTATCTAGGAGTTCCCAACTCATGGTCAATATTTGAAGCCCTTTTTCACTTAAAACAGGAAGTATTCTCTAACTTGTACATTATTTTATTTGTTTTATTTTTAAGCCTCATAATTATTTTCTTACTATGGTCTACTTTTCCAGAGATAACTGGACTCTCGCTGCATCTAGGCATGAATGCACATCCCCAATAAGAGCCACTGTTGACACCTAAAATTTCAGGTTCTAAATACGCAAGACATCAGGGAAGTATAATCCTCTTTTTTTATTTTCATGTAATTTCCCTATGTAAAAATTTAAAACAATTAAAAAGGCTTAAAATTTTTTCATTATTCTATGTTCATGAAATAGGTTGTTAGTTATTTTATTTCAATAAATTTAATGCATGTATATTTTGAGATAAAATAACTATAAAAAATAATAAATGATAAAGTGGTTAAGTAAAAAAGGTGGCGAGAGGGAGTTGAACCATCGACCTCTCAAGCCAAACTTTTTTTCCTACCTACCTACCCTCCTACCCGCTAACCAGTTAGCCTATTATTTTTCTTTGAGAGGACTTGGAAGAGGAACCAATTTATTTACATCTTCATGTACAGGTGAAAAATCAACACAAATTTCTCATTAAAGGAGTATTTCTTTCCTTAGTAATTTTAAATTCAACTATGAAATATTCCTCTCCTATGTATTATTTATTTTATTTTTAGGAAAAAAGAGTGGGGAGAGGGAGTTGAACACTCAACCTCTCGACCCACCCTTTCTTCATATCCTAACTACCTAACCTACCCTAACCAATTGTCCCATGATGAAATAAGTTTCTGGATTTGATTGTGTAAGTTTTTTTACATCAACGTTTCGGATCACACTCTGTGATCCATCATTAGAATGAATTTTCCTATGTTATTCCTTGAGTATATGGGTAGAAATTAAGGGATAAATTTTAGAGTGTTTTATTTCCTTTTAATAATTTAGAAATAAATTATTAGGATAATAAAGTGTAATTGAGTTCTCTTGCATGATGTTTTTAAAGGATTTTATATTTTACGTGATTTGAATTTTACTAATGTAATCCTTTTTAAATTTAATTTTTAATTTACCCTCATAAATCCTAAAGTGAAAAGTGTAAAAAGGAAATTCATGTTAGAAAAGATTACTATGTTCATAAGGTTTGAAATTATTTTAATTAGCATAAATCTTTAATTTTCAAATACGTAAATGTAATCTTGTATTTTACCCTATTGTAATTTTAATTTTAAAAAATCAAGCTATTAGGGTTATTTGATTTTAACTTTTCCATTTTGCAAATGCTAAATAAATGATTTGTAAATGTATGCATTTAGGGTTTTTGTTTAAAAGGGAAAATTATTTTGCCTTAAACTTTAATGCATTTTATAGAATGGTTGTAAGATTATTGTTTACATTAGAAATATTTATAACATTAAGGTTGTTATTTTGCAACAATATCAATGCACTTGCCCTAAGTAAATTGTTTTTAATATTGTGGTGAATTATAAATTTTTTCGTACCCTAATGTCTTAGAAATATTCCTATATGTAATTCATATTGTCTTATGTTTGTGGAGAGGATTTTGAAATAAATACATTTTGGTGAATATTTTAAAAGTGAATTTTATATTTGAACATTATATTCCTATGTAATGATTTTAATTATTATCTTATTAATGGGATATCTTTATGTTTTGATAATTAAAGTAAGTACCTTTGATTAATTATTTAATTGGTATTTTTATATTATAAAAAATATTTGTGTAAGTTATATCATAATTTTATTAATGTTTTATTTTGATATATCATTAATTAATAAATGAGTAATTTTAAGGATCATATTAAAAACCTAAAACATTATAGAATATAATAAATTTAATTTTAAATTTTATTACCTAATGTCGGGTGTTTTTGTGCAGGAATTAAGCGTAAGGATTATTATGCACATTACCTGAGGATGTAACGAATCATGTTTGTTATACGGGAAATGTTTTTCCCTAAAAACCATTTATATGGTTAATGTGTAATTTTTAGGGTTAGTTTTAGGGATTAGGTTATGTGAAAAGGTATGTCTTTTCATGAGAAACCTTTGGCCAATATATTTATATTGATACATTTGTAAATGAAAAAACACGACACAATTGGGACAATATCTCCTGCAACTACAAATTTGGACCTTATATACAATTTTTCAAATGTTTTGTCAGATAAGTTGTTTTATGCCTTTTTAAGGTTATATATCATTTATTTTTAGTTAGTTTTTCAAATAATTTATGTACTAGGGTGTTCTACTATGTTCTATTCCCTAATTTCTATAGTTCAAAGTTAATTTATGCAATTTGAATAGCAACTGTATGGTCTGTGAACCTACTGTTGTTCCTGTCGGCCTCTTAATTTGGGTTAAAATCGATAGGATTAATTATATAAATTGAATTGAATTGTGGATCAAGCGGAAGCCTGTAGGATGATAGTCTTACTTTATAGGAGTAAGTTCTCTTAAAATTGTCTCTGACTATACATAGGATTGGAAGTAATTGACTCTGTACCCAAATTTGCATTAGGCACTGATCTCATTTCATTTGAAATTTTTATTTGGTTCTATTTTGTAGTTTACATTATAAATTTGATTTATTCTTTATAAAGCATTAGTAATTAGGTTTTAGTGATAAGTGCAGCTTTAGTTTAGATTTCATGCAATTTAGCTATTAGGAGATTATATTATTTTCCTCCAAGGATTGTTTACCCCTTTGGAAGGAATTGCGTTTATCTATGCATGCGTTTGTGCAGCATAGGGCACTTGTGAATTTAGGCCTACCAGCCTTGGCTCAATTGAGCTAAAATTGCAGAGGCACTTGTGTTTGCCTGTCAATTGGTCAAAAATGGTCCTTCATTTTTTAGCACCAACAGGATCTAAGTCAATTATAAGGATACAAGGAAAATGAAGACTAAAGAAAAGAAGATTAGGACTACTATAAAGAAAATAAGGACTAATGATAAGGACAATGCAAGAGAAATAAGGATTACGCAAGGAAAATGCAAGAAAATAAGGGAAATATAGTGATGATAATACAAGACAATCAAGACTAATGAAGATGTTTTTCTTTAAGAATGCACCTAAGGTTGAACAGAGATTCCAAGTTTTTTGATGTTGTGTTTTGAAAGGTTTTGATTTGGAACATGTCTTAACATTGGAGAGAGAGAGAGAGAGAGAGAGAGAGAGAGAGAGAGAGAGAGAGAGAGAGAGAGAGAGAGAGTTTCTTATTTTAGTTGTGTCTAGGTTTACATTTTCTACATGTATAATTTTTTATTTTAGTTGTGTTTAGGTTAATATTTTTTCCTACCTATGGTTTCTTATTTTAGTTACATGTCTAGATTCATGTTTTTGTTTTCTACTTAGGGTTTTGTAATTCAATTGTGTCTAGGTTTACATTTTTGTTTTCTACCCAGGGTTAAATTAAAAATTTTAATAGTTAAATCTAGTTTGGTATGATAATTTACAAAGTAAATTAAAACTAAAAATAACTAAATGAAACATAAAATATAATTAAATTTATATGATAAATTAGAAAACAACATTAAACTACATTTTTTAATTAAAAATAACATGAAACTATAATTTTTTTATGAAAAATAAATAAAAAATAAAGAAAAATAATAAAAAACATTAGTACCTACCTGGTATCAGGAGAAAAATGGCTGAGGGGGTTGGCAGTAGAAGCTAAAACAGGCACCTGTACTCTGCAAAATGTGATCTCATTTTCCAAATTATGAAAATGACTTGGAAAATGGTTTAAACAAAAAATATACATTTAGAAAATGGGCATCCATTTTTTTAAAAATGGGTACCCATTTTTTTTTGGGTACTTGATACAAAATAGGTACCCGATTATTAAACAGGTGCCCATTTTTTAAATATGGATTGGGCTCCTGAACCTAAATGGGCACCAAATCTTTAAAAAAAGGGTGCCCATTTCTTGTGCCAAATGTTTTTGGCCACAAAATTCCATGGAATCGGCACTCAACTTTGTGCATCAACCTGCTTAAAATATTTAACATGAGGTCATTGTGTCTATTTCATAAACATGCAAAAGGAAAATCCTTTAAATCAAACCAAAATATAAACTATAAAAATTGAATTAGAACCCTAAAGATAACCAGGTAGTTAAATATAAGTTGTAATCTTAAAATAAATTAGATTACCTTTTAAATTCATTACATATTCTTTTTCATCAGGACCTACTCATATGATTAGATCATTTGTATATCAAACATGTTGATAAATATGAACTAAACAATTTATTTTATTTATGATTTATTAAAGAGGTGTATAAATGTCTACTTTGTGTGCACACACATGTGTTTAAATATGCTTAAATTATAAATGTCATTTCTTTGTCATGTTTCTTAAATGTGTAAATTGAATATATATTTCATAAATTAGATTAGATCATAATGTATGCTTTAAAGATTGTTTTTTGAAATATTGTACCTATATGTATGCATGTGAAGATCTATACATAGGTCCATACTTTCATATATTTAATCTTGTATCATCTTAAAATGGAAGCACTTCCATTTTGATAGATTTAGCACCCTCTTTTAGTGCATTTATCATGATAGACTTGCATTTAGGATGCATTTTGCACTTCATTCTTGTTATCTCTATTTGAGCATTAAAGATTGTCATTAGTATCAAAGACATCAGTCGATTACCTATGCTACTCTAGTCGATAAAAGAAAGAACTTCAAGCTAGCCGGTTAAATCCTTTACACCGAACATCAAAACATTTTTACCGAGCATCAGTGTTCACCGATACCAAGTGATAGTAAACACTGAGCAGACTGGACACCGAGCACCACTGTAATTACCAAGAATTATATACAGTGTTTAGCAAGAAAGATAGAAAATGGAATAGTAATAAGGAATGACACATTTATCTATGCAAATGGTTACAAAAGAATCACAAAATGTTTTACCAAGATCAAGGATCATTTATTGTAAGATTCCATCATTAATTGCGATGATGATCTTTATGTAACTTCTAGATCTAGGTTATTTTTGTACATAGTAGATCTTAGGGTTTTCTCTAAGATATTGTAACCTAATTTTTGTTAAGCGAAAAAAAGCAGTATGCTATATAATTTTGTATTTCAAATCATTTTGAGAAGAGAGGAGAAGAGAGAGAGTGAAGAAGCTTGACAAGGAAGTTATGAACAAGCAAAGAAGCTCTTGAAGCATTAGCCAACTTCAAGATATCAGTTATCAAACAAAGGAGAACAGAATACAGAGATATTTAGATTAAGTAGAATTAGACAAGGCTACCGAGTAGTTCAGAGTTAAGATCTTCACATAAAAAGGTGATATCTATTTAGTACTTCATAGATCTATATCAAACAAGGTTGAGTTGTCATTAGCAGATACATCCTTTTATTTTCTAATCATTGTAACCGAGTTTGGTAAAATCTCTTAAAAGAGTAGACCTAACAGTCTTTTTGTAAATATCTTAACCGAGTGCACACTCAAGTAGTGTTGTTAAAATCCTATAACTAGGTAGATCTAATCGATCTAAAATGTTACTCTTAACAGGGTAAGATCACCAGAAGTGATCACCACTTATAGCCTTAATAGGAAAACCTTTTTCTATCTACAGTAGTTAAGAATTTTTGGGTGTCATCCCCACCACAGTTTTTACCTTCTAACAAGGGTTTTTGTGCTACCAAAATACTTGTGTTATGTGACTGATTTATTCTTGATTTCATGCTATTTACCTTTGATAGTTAAATGAATGAATGATGCATGCAATGGATTCAAGTTATATTTGAAGGTTACTACTATTTTTTGTTTAAGGTTTGTAAGTTTAAATTTTTTGTGGGCACTGATTCACCCCTCCCCTCTCAGTACCCTATCTCTCCAATCCAATAATTCCTTCATTCTAGGTGAAATTAGGATTAGGATCCCGAGGATTCTCCTTCATTTCCCTTCTCTATGACTCTATTTTATAGGTAGAATCTAGGCATAGGTCCTCCTAGCCTTTAGCATGTTCATCATAGGCCTCTGTGTTCTTTTCTAGCACTCTGACTTTTTCTATTATCATTTCCAAGTCTTTGGACATCCCTAGGTGATGCAGAAGCATCTCGAGTCCTTGGAAATCTTGTGTCACCAAAAAGAATTTGAAGTTTGTTTGTGTTGCTCAGTTCCTTATTTGACCAAGTTGGTTGGTAGTTGGTTAATTTCCTTTGGTTACTAAGGATGGTTGGTTATCTCTTGGGTGGTCGGTTATTTCACTAGCACTCAGCGATGCTTGTCTATTGCTCAGTTATCCTTGCTTACCGAGAAGTTTAGTTTGATTTTTTGTTGAGGCCGATTTGTGCATTGATTATGGGTCATAGATTTAATGCTGATATCAATCATTGGGAAGCATGTGGTCCCAAATCTAATCATTCCTTCCATTGATTATGGATCTGAAGGCTGACTTAGTTTGGTAGTCTCTTGTATAAATATAGTTGCTTGTTTAGAGTTTAGGGAGTCAATTTTGGATAGAAGATAGAAGATATTAGATTTGAGATGGTTGGAAGATCCTCGCATGTTTGAGGACTTTTGTAATTTATTATAATATCATGCCATAACCAGGAAGGCCTTGTTGGAAATATTCAGGAATTAACCAAGTTACTGAGAGGGGAGGGGTGAATCAGTAACTCAAAATTTTCTTTCAATTACAGATGTATTAACATATAGTTCACTTTATCCTTATGCGTATAGAAAGCATGAAACTTAAAAGCATTCACAACAATGACACATAGATTTGGTTACCCAGAAACCTTCCAAAAAGAAAGTAAAATTGGGGTGGGGATGAAACCCACAAAGCTTTAGTACTGCAGTATAAAGTTGGCCGGTTAAGGCTTACAATTGATCACTTCTGATGATCTACCCTGCTAGGAGCAATAAGAACTGCTAGGTCCACCTTGTTAGAGGATTTTTACAAACTTACAAAAGAAGTATGTACTCGGTAAAGAGATTTTACAAAAGACTGTTAAGTCTACCCGGTTAAAGAATTTTAGTACTGATTCACCTGTTAGGATGAAACAGTAGATCTCTTGCTTTGCAACTGGATTGCTGAATGAGATTCGCTGATGTACTGATCACCTTCTATGATGAATTTGTCTTTGCTGTTCCTTATACTACTGTAGCCCTTTGTAATTCGCTTATCTCTACCTTTCTTTCTTTTTCACATTCATACTCATCATATCTTGGCATTTTTACAACATTGTTTATATACAAGTCTAAACAATTAATTACAATTACAATTACAAAGTTGGCTTGACAAATAAACATAAGTGCTACTAAGTCGGCCCAAGTATGGTTACACGGTTCCTGCAAACTAACTCGGTGACTTTCTGATACTCAACATCCACTGCATTACTTGGCATCGTCATGCACTTGGTAGAAGTGAAGGCATAGTTCATACTAACCACACAGTAGGTTTTGAACTCGGTAAATACTGGTGACTCGGTAGACATAATGTTACTCGGTTTACACTGTCCTGCTCGGTTTGCACTGTCCTACTCAGTTTGCACTGTTCTGCTCGGTTTGCACTGTTCTGCTCAGTTTGCACTGTTCTGCTCGGTTTGCACTATTCTACTCGGTTTGCACTATTCTGCTCAGTTTGCACTGTTCTGCTCGGTTTGCACTCAGAATGCAAATAAGTGTTGTCACTAGTGGCAGTCCTGCTTAATGCCAACAGGCCTTATAGCCTAGCATGTATGAATTTATTTGATAAAAATTAATGAAAGATCCTACATTCTCTCTCTCATTGTGTTGTTGTTTGCTTTTGCATTGTTGGTGTCCAAAATGACACTTATGCTCTAATAGGCTGCCAATGTACCTTGAGACTGATATTAGGAATGGTTAGTTTCAAGTGTGGGAGCTCTTCAAGGCAACTGGACCAACTATAGGGACTTAATATGCCCTCTTCTACTTCTGGCTCTGCAAAACCAAGGCGGGTGCACCTAACCTAGTATAAAATATACTTAATACACCAAGAACTAGGTTTGATTAATAGATAATAGGATAGTAAGAAAGTACTAAGTGTTAACCACACACTCATTGACTCTCCATTACTATGAAGGGTAAAATGGCCTTGTGACCTCAAAACTATGAGGGATTGCAGGATTGGAGATATTAAATATAATTGGGTTTCCTGCAGGATGCAGACAACCATGCAACACTTTGCATCAGCACAGGGATACTAGCTTAAGATCAGTGCCTTATCCATTGGGCATCATACTTGAAGTGAACATGGAACACAAGGACAACTACTAGATTCATCTGAGAATCCAAGCCATAAACATAGTTAAACATCTCTTACACTACTTACATCTATCCTTACTGATTGAACCAAATGAATCTATGCTTCACTCAGAGACTTTTAACCTGATTCTAAACCAAGGCTGAGAGATGAAACATATACATAAGCAACCAAATGCAATGAGCCAGAAAACTCAAAATTCATTAAGAGCAACTAAAGGAGAGATCCAAGACTAAGAAACTGTATTAAGTATGTGGATTCAAATCCCTGCATTACAAGTTGATTCAGAAAACACCATAGACAATATGCAAAAGATACATGAGGTTTTTCCCTAATGTTGATACAACCACTGGAACTAACAAAATTCAAAACCCTTACAAAGTCAAAAAAGCTACCACTTATACCACTAGCTGCCTTGGAAACCCAAAATAGGTTGCAACAAGCTATGGACAACTAGGGCTAGGGTTACAATGGCTAACCATAGCAAAATTTCAAAAAACCACTGGAGGGAAAACCAGCACCGGCCTGTAAAAAGCCTCAAGCAACAAAATCTATCCTTCACCAGGTAGAAAACCATCATGCAATCGACCAAAGGAACCCTGGATCACATTGCAATAACCATCTCCACCAAACTAGTCAAATCTGGCCATGCAATCATTCAATACCAGTTCCTATGGTTGGAAAGTCCTTTTGATATTCAAATTTGCAAAGAAATGGCTTTCCCAAGCTCAGCAACTTGACCATTCATCCCTAGTCACAAAATTGCGTAGTCATAAACATCACTGCTTCAGGAATCCTGGCTCCATTTTATGCTTGGTTGCATGATCGCAAGGGAAGAAACCCTGCTATGCGATCATGTGACAACATCCAGCAAGACCAATGAAACATAGGCACATCACAATATTTGGTAAGCAGACCTTCATATTTTATCATTCTCCTATATCAACTAACCTTCCGCCAACCCTTTCGGCCAATGAGAAAAAACCACTTCAGCAAGACCTGACACATAGACCCACCTGCTAACTCCGCAATGGTGACACAAGGGGTTTGTCGCATGATCGCATAGCTAGGAGACGGGCTATGTGAACATGCGACACACTTCAACTCTTGACCACCGCATAACCACCACCGCTAAGTCTGGCGGTTAGTCGCATGATCTCATAGCCTTGAAAAAGGCTATGAGAACATGTGACAAACTATTAGTATTATGTATCGGCCCCACTAACCATCTGCCAAGTCACCACCACATCAACCAATCAGAAACAAGCACAGGGACCATTGACCCATTCACAAACAGGCCCTCAAAATCAAATGGTGGGTGCATGATCACATGGGCTTGAAACCTCCCATGAGATCATGTGCCAACCACAAGATCTACCACGTCACCCTTCTACCTAGATCTCCTGGGCCCACTGATGAAATGCCACCTCACTACCACAGACACATGTCAACTAGTCGCATGATCGCATAGCCAAAAACTGGGCTATGCAATCATGTGATAGCCAACCAAAGGCTGCACATGACTGCCAATGGGACCACAGCCAAGGAAAGAGCCTTGTCACATGGTCGCATGTTAGAATATTATGACATGCGATCATGTGACAACCAGTTAAATCTGAGCTTTGAAAACCTGGGCCCACCATTATGTGACCGTGTGACTAAGGCAAAGAAAACTGCCAACCAAGTCACTAGATGTTAAGGGCTTAACCACCAGGAATCTATGACCAAGAGATAACCGCAAGTTGCCAGGTCGCAGGATGAAGACTTAACCGCCAGGCATCTGAACACCGCTAAGAACTAGGACCCACACAGACAGGTGGCAAGTGGTCGCATGATCACATGTCAGAAAAGTCTGACATGCGGCCATGCAAAAACCAATCATTTTGAAACCTTTGAAGACCTGGGCCCACCATCCATCGCACTTGCGCAGTTAGGGAAGGCCAACAAATAGGAAACTATGAAGTCAAAAACACACAAAGTTTTCGACATAGCGAAAGACTGAAAACACATAGATTTTTTGATGCCAGAAGACAAGTGCAAAAAAGCGGGAAGGCATAAGGTCAAAAACAATGAAGGTTTTCACACAAACCAAAAACATCATGGATTTTAAAAAACATTGTGGGTTTTCGACACTGTGGTAGATTTTAAAATTATTTCCTGCAAACCTTAAAACTTGAATAACTTTCTGGGTTTTGCGATTCAACACGTGCAATTTGGACTGGAGCAAGGTGATACATTGAAGAGCATGGGGATAAGAGCAAAAACCATGAAACATTATGGATTTTCTTCGCAAGATAAAACTGTGTTGCAGCAGGGTGGGAAGAGACAACATTACAAAACTTGCAGGGAAAAGGCCATTTTTGAAAGATTTTGTATTGACAGGAAAATGGACTAACACTCATGTTGTTGAGTAGGATGGATAATTAGGGTGTGCCATTTTTTGGCCCATCTTGACCTCTGCCTTGCGTCAGATGGTATCAGAGTGAGGTGAGATCTAGATCTAGGTCTGCAGATCTAGGTTTGTAGGTTCCTTCTTGTGAAACCCTAGTTGAATTATTGTGGGGTAGCAGATTGCAATCTGACTTGCAATTGAAGAGGATTTCCAAGATGGTTTGTGGGAGGCAAGATGCAGATCCAGGATTGGAAGATATGCTAAGACAAATTTTTGCTAGATTAGAAGCCATTGAGATAGCCCAAAGAAGAGGTAGACATCTTGAGGATGCTAGTGATGATGAAGTTGAGGTGGAACAAGGTGATACAGAACCTACACCGGTGATGGATCAAGGTGAAGAAAGATTCTTGAAGGCTTTGACAAGTCTGAAGTCTACACCACATTTTAATCCTCCTGAGTATGGTGGAAATTTGGATTTTGATGAATTGGTAGATTGGATCATTGAGATGGAAAAGTATTTTGAGTATGAAAACATTCTTGAAGACAAGAAGGTGAAGATTGCAAGCAGAAAATTAAAAATTCATGCATCCTTATGGTGGGAATATCTACAATTAGATAGAAAGAGGAAAGGAAAAGACAAAATCAAGGTATGGAATAAAATGGTGAATAAGTTGAAAGGAAAGTTCTTACCTTGTGATTATCAGATTAACCTAGTTTGGTGAATGCAAAGTCTAAGGTAGAAATATAGCTTAGTAAATACTGAGGAATTCTATAGATTAGATATCAGATCTCGACATGATGAAGATGATGTGGAAAGAATTGCTAGATACCTGAATGGTTTGAGAGTCCATCCAAGAGGAAATTAGTTTGGTCAAATTGGAGAACATTGAAGAGGCTTATCAATTTGTATTGAAAGATGAGGAGAAATTGAATAAGAAACATAAGCAAAGACAAAGAGGTAGAGGTGGTAGATTCTCTAGAGGAAGAGGTAGATCTAATGGTGAAAATGGTAGATTTGAATCTGAAAAGACAAATCTAGATAAAGGAAAGACTGAGTGGAAAGGTGAAAGTTCATCTAGAGGTAGAGGAAGTAACTACCGAGGTGGTTATAGTAGAGGAATTTTTCAAGGAACTTGTTACAATTGTGGAGAAGGACATAGATCTTTTGAATGTACGCATGCAAGTAAGAAGGCTAGTAGCAGTAGAAATGCTTTGGTGCAAGAAGAGTCACCGAATGAACCTAAGAAGGAAAATAACTTGATGGTAAGAAGAGCACTGTGGAATGAGAGTAAAAAGGAAGATCCAGTAAGGAAAAGTTTGTTCAAGACTAGATGTAGGATTTCTGACAAATTTTGGAAGGTAATCATTGATAGTGGTAGCTCGGAGAATCTAGCATCTGAGGAAATGGTCACAAAATTGTAGTTGAAGAGGTTGGAACATTTGAAGCCCTATTAGATTTCATGGATCAAAGATGAGCATACACTCTTGGTAAGTGAACAATGCTATGTGAATTTGAAAATTGGAAAGTACTATGATAAGGTTTTGTGTGATATCATGCCTATGGATTGTTGTCATATTTTTTTGGGTAGACCTTGGCAATATGATAGACATGCTATATATGATGGGAGATTACATAAGTATACTATTGTAGCTAATGGAAAGAAACAAATCTTGTTACCTTTGATGAAAGAACCTATTCATAATGTTTGTACATCTGTGAAAGTTTTCTTGATGGAAGGAAGAAAGTTTGTTAAGGATTTGAAAAAGAGTGATGTATGTTATGTTGTGATTCCTAACAAACCAAGTAAGAAAATAGAGGACAGTGTTCTTGAGGAGATTGATAAGTTACTCACCGAGTATAGTGAAATCATTTTTGATAATTTACCTAATGGATTTCCACCAAAAAGAAGCATTGATCATTGTATGGATCTAATCCCTGGAGCTAGTTTATCGAATAAGGTACCTCATCAGTTAACACCTACTGAGAATTAGGAATTAAACTGACAGATTCCCGCTAGGGCTTCTACGACAATCTCAGATCAGTTACTTGTAGCTGCAAGAAAGGCTACTGTTGCTCCTGCCCATCCTACTCTGAGAGGCATCCCTCATAGTGCCTTTCCTTTTAGTAACCATATTTCCATTAAGTTGAATGAGGATATTCTCTCCGAAATCGATGCGGCAGCCTCTATTTTTGCTGAGCATGGGCTGATCTATAGATTCAAGGGTTTTTGGCCCTCTCTACCTGATCTCCATTCCTAGATTTCTAAATTTTTGGAACCTTTAACCTCTAGATCAATCCATATCTTCCCTATGGCTAAACGCTTCTTCGTGACTAAATTTGATAATGTTGAGGATAGAAAAACTATTTTGTGTGAAAATTTCTTTAGCTGGGAGGATCGTATTATGCTATTATTGAAACCATGGCATTCTAATTTTTCTCCTTCTGAATCATTTGATTTGCAACCTATCTAGGTTAGGCTACCCAATCTCCCCCTCCATCTTTGGATTGACTCCATTCTGGAGACTATGGGGGATGCGATTGGGCAAATGCTAATGGTGGACGAGAAATCTTTGGATCTTTTCCATTCTACTTATGCTCATATCTTGGTAGATATTGACACTTCAAAAGGTCTACCATCTGAGATTAAACTTTTTCCTCCTCAGGGAAGAAGTTGGATTCAACAATTGGACTATGAAGGCCTCCCCTTCAGGTGTAGAAGATGCTTTAAGACTGGTCATGTTGCTTCTCAATGTGATCTCCAAAAATTTAAAAAGAATTTCTTATGGTGGAAGGGTGCCTCCTCCCAGCACTATACGGTGGAGAAGGTGTCTTCCCTTCGGAGCTTCTCGCAAGTGGTTGAGCAGGTTGTTGCTAGCCCTGTTTCTTCTTTTGTTGATGGTTCATTAGATGTTGTTCCTACTAGCTCTACTAGTGGTTTTGTGGAAGTTGTTCCTGCTAGCCCTACTAGTGTGGATTCTAGTGTGGTTGTTTCTCTTACTGGAAGCCCAACATGCCCTATTCTTGAGCTAGCTTCTCCTGCCAACTCTTTTGGTAAGATTACTGGTGTTGGTAATGATGTCTCAACTCCTCTTGCTGGGTGTTTTTTGGTTCCTTTGCTGGAGGCTATTTCTCTGCATTCAGTCTGCTAGTAGAAGAAGGCAGTGAAAGTCGAAGATGGTTGGATAACTATCAAAAGGAAAAACTCAAAGAAATCCTCCTCATCATTCGACATGACCCTCCGATCTCATAAAAAAGGGGATCTCTAATTAGTCTTTGTTCTTAGGCTTTTCAGTGTGTTGTGTTTGTGTGTCCTCCCTCTTTTGGTTGGACTGTACTGTCTCAAGTGCTAGTTTTGTAACATCCTTAGGGCATGCTCTTGTGGTGTCTGGTCCTATTTTGTGGCTGGATTATTGTTTTAATGGTGCTTCAATAGCTTTATCTTTCATCCCAGTTATGTAAAGGGTTTCAGGGTCCCTTCAAAACCTATTTTTACCGTAATCAAAAACATTGTCCTTGCAAAAATTTTAAAACAAATAATAAATTGTCACACTTTCCTATTTACATAAAATACAGAAATAATCAATCACTGTTTTACCCTATTCAAAAGACTGAATTTATTCTTGAGAACAGTTTTACCAACTATACAATTTCTCTCATCAACATAAACATGATCATACAAATATATCCAAAAGGACTAAATTACAAGCATTATTACAATGTAAACATTTCTTGAAATCTAGCATCTTTGACTTTGAAACTTAAAACTTCAACTTCAACTTCACTCCATGCAAACAAAACCTGCAACACAAAACTTCTTCCACATGACCATGGAGGCTCACCTCCCAGCCTAGGCCATTTCATGGCCACCCCCAAGCTAGGGGAAACAAGAATTGGATGGGTTACAAACAAACAACACATACCTAAAACATACAAGCCACAAGTTGGTACAAGAACATGCACAATTTACTCCTTTCCCAAGCTTGCACATAAGATTATGTTTTTCATAATATTTTGGTTAAATATTAAATGGGTGAAGGTAGAAACTTCTCATATGGAGACACCTTACTTATACCAAATCAAGAATTTCAAATATTTATTACATACCTTCACAAGGCTCCTTCCAACATACAACTCAACACCAAGAGAATCAACACATCCTTTATGGCCTCCAAACAAAAAAACATAAGTTGGCCCTCAAGGATACACATACATCCAAGGTATCAAACATATAAAATTCCCAACTAAGCCCTTCACCCCAAGACAATCCTTAAATCCTCCCAAGGATAAGGATTAATCTTGCACACCCATAAACATATAGCAAAACAAGATGGTAAAACAAGAGTAGAGTCATATGAGCACAATGAAACAACACAATACAAGATTCACACAAAAGATGCAACACGTTACAAATTTCACACAATTTTTCATCTTCTCAATGCAATTACACTAACATGTACATGATAAAACGACCAACCTTTCTCCTAAGAAATGACAATGGAGGTTTGTAGAAGAGTTTTCCCTTGGTTCCTAACCTTCTTCCCTTCTCAAAACCACTAGCAAATCACTCAAGTATTTTCCTCTCTAACTCCACAAACTAGCATAGACAATAGATGTGTCTAATCTTTAGTCCCTTTTTGCTAAAGACTCTAAAATATTCCTCTCTCATTAGCTCATCCCAAGCAAGTTAGGTTTCTAGATTCTAGTTAACATGACACTTGTCCTTGCTATGGAAACATAATGCAATTCAAAACATGGAAAGGTGAGATATCTTAGAAAACATTCCCAAATTCGTCATTACAAAAAATGACCCACTTAGAGAGGCAATATGGAGGCCTAGGGAAGTGGAAATGGTAAAAATAGGCCCCCTAACCCATGTACATGGCTTGGGGCACTAAAAACCAACCTTAACTACACCCTAGGACTCCACATAACCCTTCAAAAACCTTAGTTAAGCTTGCATCCGAAAATGGAATCATGATGACATAAACCTTGGTTCCCTAAACCACTAACCAAGCTTAGGGATACACAAGACAACCTAAGGAAAGGGTGGGGTCCACATTCCAATTAAGCATTCCATCTCATCACAATGGTGTCAAGTGACACCTCACAAAAATACACATCACATTACACACTTGGCATGCCTAGTGGAAAAATTACATTTACATTTAAACAAAATGAATTTACTTCTAATAATGCATTTAAAAACATTAACAACTACATACATACATGTATCACATTTACAAACAAAATCATGTAACAATGAGTTCATTCTCTTCTTAGAGCTGGCCTTGGTTTTAAACTAATTTCACATAGATCCATCCTTGTTTCCCCGCATTTACAACCATGGTCATAATCCTACACATTTGATTTTGATGTCAGTACCTCGTAAACTCATTGCATAAACAATCATATCGAAAGAGAAATAATAACATCTAAACTCAATATGTATAAAGGAACTGCATTTCATGAATCATACATATAATCCACATTATAACCTAAGTTATTCATTGAACCATTACACTATCAGCATTTACTATTCTATAAGACAACGTAGTGAATGTAGAATTTAGAATTCATATATCACAAGGTAAGCATGAAACCAATATGAGCATATAAATAGTATGACTAACATCATCATCATATAAATCTATAACAATCATCTCATAAGGTCTAATGATAGCAATTCATTATCTAAAATAGGTCTAATGTCTCTAAACAATGTATCATCAAGATGAACCAAGTGTCAAAACAACTGTCGAGCTAAGATGGGTCAGGGTAGGACCTCATAGTTGACCAATTACATGCTACTCCTACTAAGATATCTTATGGGAATTACTTCAAACTTCCCTGACATATCATGAGGCATTGAAAAAAGCTTTATCTAATCTTTCTGCTTTGCCTCCTAATCAAGAGAACATTCATTCTATTTTGGAGTGCATGCATACTATGCCTTATGTACCTCCTATTGTGTTTTTTGATGATGAATTACCTTCTCGTAAGGTGTAGAATCAATATGATGCTCTTATGGTTGTTGTTTCTATTAATTAGAGTATCATCTAAAGAATGCTAATTGATAATATATTTAGGCTTAATATTTGTAGCATGGATATTCTTAAAGAAATTAAGGCTGATCTTACAACTATTCAACCTGATAAAGTCCCTCTATGTGGATTTGACAATATTGCAAAGAGAACTTTGGGCATTATTAACTTACCTGTTAAAGTTGGTCTAGTTATTCTAAATACACCTATTCATGTTATGCCTAGACCTCTCAATTATAACCTTCTTTTAGGAAGACTTTGGTTACATACTATGCATGTAATTCCTTCTACTCTTCATCACAAGGTTAGGTTCATTTATAACAACTTAATATACATATTACATGCAGATGATGCGCCAAATCCTTGCCTAAATATAGAATATGTTAAAGTCTCTAAGCCTCTTCAACCAAGAAAAGAGATTGAAAAACAACCTAAGATAAAACAACCTGAGATAAAAAAAATCTGAGCTAAAACAACCTGAAGCTCCATCTTCTTCTGTGACTAAGGATGATTGAGGAACATTAGACTTTAATCCTACTTTCATTAGCGAATATAAGGTCTCTGATTTGGAGTTTATGAAACAACAAAGTGAATTTGAGAAACAAGTTTTTACTCCTTCCCCTCTTTCAAAGGAATTAAAAAGTAATTTTGTTGATGCCTCGATTGAAGAAATAATTGAAATGATAAAACCTAATTGTTATGATATTATGACATATGTCACTTCTTGGACTCCATTTGATATGGTTGATTGATATGGTTATGGTTATCATCTTCTTAAGAAGTTAGGATTTAATGGGAAAGGATGTGGTAAATATGAGCAAGGTATACAAGTTCCTTTGGATAATGAAATTTATGACCATACATATGGATTGGGATTCAATCCTTACAAACAACCATGAGCTTTTCCTCCTAATGTTAATTATATATGTAGTGGATAGTTGAAATTGGTTAGTTCCCGCTCCTCCTTGACATTAATCAAAGACCTACTTTGGATATTTTTCTCGAAGATGAAGCGTTAATGGATTTTTTAGGTGTTTATGAGGGTTTACCTAAGTTTCATCACAAATGATAGAAGCCTTATTGTTTAAGTATCGATGCTTATTTTGGAGAACATGATAAACATGATATTTCTCCTTTACTGATGGATTCTCTGATATGAAGTGATTTGTTAATAACTAAGACTGTTGATATTCAAATAGATGAAAATGACTGAAAAGATGATAAAGATTGGGAAATGTTTGAATCAGGAAGAACGTGATCAGTTGGTTTTCCTTTTACTTGAATTTAAGGACATTTTTGCTTGGACATATTTAGCTATGCTAGGCATAGATTCTAAGTTTGTTACTCACAATATTGTTCTCAACCCAAATGTTAAACCTGTGAAATGGAAAATTCAAAAGATGAATCCACGAATTGCTTTATTAGTTAAGGCTGAAATCGAAACATTATTGGATTCTAGATTTATCCACTCTAATGATTACTCAGACTGGATTTCAAATATTGTGCCTATTTCAAAAGGAGAAAATAAAATAAGGATGTGTACTAACTTTATAGACTTAAATAAATCATCCTTAAAAGATGATTTCCCATTACCTAATATTGATATGATTGTGGATTCAATAGCACATCATGCTTTGTTATCTTTTATGGATGGATTTTTTGGCTATAATAAAATCTTTATTCCTCTTGAAGATCAATTTAAGAATGCATTTATAACACCTTGGGGAACATTTTGTTGGGTCATAATGCCTTTTGGATTTAAAAATGTGGGAGCAACTTATCAACGAGCTAGGACCTTGATTTTTCATGATTACATTCATAAGATTATTGAGGATTGTGTGGATGATATCTTGGAAAAATATATACAAAGAGAAGATCATGTTACTATTTTATGATAGATATTTGAATGGATTAGAAGTTACAATATGAGATTGAATCCTAAGAAATGTGTCTTTGGAGTTGATTCTAGTAAATTATTAGGATTTATAATCTCTAAGCGAGGCATTGAGGTGGATACTGAAAAGATTGAATCTATTTTTAATATGCCTCCTCCTAAGAATATTTCTTAGTTACAAAGTTTACAAGGAAAACTTCAAGCTATTCATCGCTTTGTTTCCAACTTAGTTGATCGAACTATTCCTTTTACTTCCTTGCTTAGAAAGGATACCACTTTCTCTTGGAATGATGAATGTAAACAATCCTTTGAGAAACTTAAGGAGTATCTCTCCAATCCTCCTATCTTGCAACCGACTAAATTTGATAAACCCTTTCATTTATATACTTTAGCCACTCAGAAAGCGGTGAGTGTGTTGTTGGCTCAAAATGATAGTGAAGGTAAGGAAAGACCTGTGTATTACATTATTCAGACTTTACTTGATTATGAAACAAGATACACATATTTGGAAAGATAATGTTTAGCTATAGTTTATGCATGTCAGAAACTCAGGCATTATCTTATAAATGCTGAAGTCAATGTGATTGTTAAATTTGATCCTTTGAAATATCTTTTCTCACAAACTAATCTCTCTAGCCATCTGGAAAAGTGGGTGATGTTACTTACAAAATTTGAGCTTAATTTCATTTCTCAGAAGTTAATTAAGGGACAAGATTTAACAAATTAGTTCGCTGAAGCTCCTTGTCCTCATTCTGATACATGCTTTACTTCAATTCCTTGATGAAAATATTCTACCTATTTAATAGGATGATGTTTGGGAATTATATTTTGATGGGTCTAGATGTAAGATAGGTTCCGATGTTGGTATTATATTCATCCCTCCTACGAAAAAGCCAATCCCTTTATCATACAAATTAACCTTTCCTTTGTACTAATAACATTGTGGAGTATGAAGCTCTTATAGCTGGTCTTCGAGAAGCTTCATCCCTTAACATCAAAAAATTGCAAATATATGGAGATTTGTAATTGATTGTTGAAAAAATTAAAGGAGATTATCAGACTAAGAATGATAAAATGACACAATATAGAGATTTGGCTCTAGATGTTCTTTCACAATTCTCTTCTTACACAATTCTCTTCTTACACAATTCAAACTTTACCTAGGAAAGATAATCGACATGTGAATGCCATGGAAAGTGTAGCTTCTTTGGTTTGTCTTGAGAATAATGCTGAAAATTTTCAATTTACTATACAAAATCTTACAAACCCTAGAATTTCTAATAAGGTTACCTCTTATTGTTTTAATTTGCATTCGGATGAATGGTATTCTCATATCTTTCACTTTTTGAAAGGTGGTACTTTTCCTAAATTGACAACAAGGAACATGCGTAATCATATTAGGAATCTGGAGCACATTACATCATTTTAGGAGACATAATTTACAAATGCTCTTAAGAAGGTTTACTATTAAGATGTCTTAATAGAACCAAAATTATGGTAGCTTTGGTAGAAGCTCATTCTGGTTCTTGTGGAGGACATTTTGGTGGAAAATCTCTGGTTAATAAAGTACTTAGAATGGGATATTATTGGAAAACAATGGAACAAAATTCTTTTATGTTTGTTAAGAAATGTCCTCAATGTCAACAACATAGTAATTTTATTCATGATCTTGCTTGTGAGCTTCGTAATCAAGTTTCTCCATGGCTTTTTAGTATTTGGGGTTTTGACCTTATTGGAAAAATCTCACCAACTTCTTCTCAAGGACATACATACATCCTGACTACTACAGATTACTTCACAAAGTGGGTAGAAGTTGTCCCTCCTCATTCAACAACTGTGGATGTTATTTGTGATTTCATCTTTAAGAGTATTATAACATGATTTGGTATCCCTTCGATGATAGTTTCGGATAATGGTACCTCTTTTAAGAACAAAAAAGTCATGAAATTCTTGGAGAAATATTGAATTCAACATAGATTTTCAACTCCTTATTATCCTCAATCTAATGGTCAAGATGAAGCATCGAATAAAATCATTGAATAAATTTTGAGAAAAACTGTTAACAAGCATGTGAAAGATTGGCATACCCAGCTAACCTATGCTTTATGGGCTTATAGGACTAGTGTTCATACTTCCATGGGTACTTCTCCTTACAATATTTTATATGGTATTGATGCTATTATGTCTTTGGAATTAGAAATACCTTCTTTACGTGTTTCATTTCATGGGACAATCGACAAGGATACTTTTCAAGAACAACGCTTACAAGAATTAGAAATGTTGGATGAGAAATGAATACATGCTTTAGAATATATAAAATCTTATTATAAATCTCTTCAGAAATAATATAATCATAAGGTAATTGAATGAAAATTTTTGGTTGGTGATTTAGTCTTATATGAGAATCAATGAAATGTGAATGCTTTACCTAGTGAAAAAGGAAAGTTTAGCCCTAATTGGCTTGGACCTTTTGTTGTAATTGAAGACTTTGGTTCATGTGCTTATAAAATTTATGATATGGATGGTGTTTCTTTCAAGGAACCTATCAATATTATGTATCTCAAATGTTATTATCCTTAATTTCTTTCTTTCTATTGTGCATTCATGTATTCCTTATAAAATAAATACATTTATTTTATAGGTTATATACTTTTAGAAAAATTACATTTGAATACATTCATGCACCTTCTTTCTTTTTGTTAAGTTTTATATTGATGAAAACATAATAATCAAACATAGAACTAATTAGTAGAGAAAGTTATCCATTTATAAAATATTTTTCAGTTCTGATACATATGTGGCCCATGGCCCTATTTATCACTATGTCTATCTCTATGCTCTGATGGTCGATGACTCCCAACTCTCTCTATTCTATGATAGGAAGATGTAGATCTATGTGTCCATGAATGGCTCCTCAATATGCTCATATCATGCATGAACTCTTGGGAACTCTATAAGTCAGCTATCAGCTTCTCCTCTATCTCTCTCTACATAACCCCAGCACTCATTAGACACACATAAAGATATCGGCATGCCTATCGAGATCTTTGTGGCCAATAGAAGACTCTTTCTCATTGGCTGGTAGTTGGTAGGATATACATGTATCCTTCAAAACCTCAGATATAAAACTCCTCCACTCCGCTACACTAGCTATAGAATGAAAATACATTTATGAATCTAGTGCTCTTTCCTCATATATTAAGTTGCATTTTCAATCAAATTCATGATTCATACCTGGATCTCCATCCTGGACATCACTAAAGGATCTAGATGGTGGGGGCATGGAGTGACTACTCTCTCCATGCTTGCTATGTCTAGGTCTCAGTGGTGGTGTCTTTGTGTGGGTGCGTGGAGGTCATCATGATCTTAGTGGTGATGCGTAAAAAATGTGCACATCCACACTAGTATCACTAGTTGGGGGCATCTCCTCTGCTCTCTCTTCCTCCATCGGGTCTCCCTCGAAGATGTACTCCTCCTCATCTCTGAGATCCTCATCCTCCTCTATTGTGCCACTATCCCAGTGACTCCTCTCTGAAAGGCCTGGATCATCTATGGGATAATCCTCAAGAAAGATGGGGTGGGTCCTCTTCAGACCCCAGTAAATGATGTAGTCTCAGCTCATGCCTAAATAGGATACATCTAGTGGTACCTCTATATCCTCTATCTCATCTGCATCACTATCCTCTATGTATACTCCTAATGGTTGGTGTATGGCGTTGGGTCTCTGATAATACCTTGTCGGATGTACATAATGAGGTACCTCACTGAGGACTCCCTGTAAAAGGATGAACTATCTCATCACTCGATCATAGTAGTATTGCATCACTATATGACTCTGATGACCCTCCAGTAGCTTGTACCACTATGAGTGTCTCATCTAGTGTCAAGTATTTGGCCACTTTGTCATCTAGAAATAGGGTCTCCATATCACATTTGTGCCTAGAATATGGTCTAGATGTACCTTCCAATAGAGGATATCTCTGAACTGCTAGGCATCTCTCAAAGGATAATCAAAGCCTCTTGGTGTGCTAGCATCTACCATCACTGGAACACCCTGTGACCGTGTACATGTGAAATTCTCAAATAGACAAATCTACAAAAGTGTTTATATCAAAAGACTCTCTCTCTAATATCTCACCAACTAGCATAACTCATGGTATAGCTGAGCTAACATGTTGTAACCCCACGAGAACACAATCCTATCTCTATCCATCCTCATTAAAAGATGAGTGAAAAGTGTACAAAAGATTGTACCCTTTGTGTTGGGTAACACAACCAAGGATACTATACAAAGCATCACTCTCTGTACCAAAGGTGTAGGGCCTGCCAATATGGATGATAAAAGGATATGATCTGCATGGGTTCACACCTATGAAACCAAAACAATACTCTGCATCTGCATGGATCTCCTCAAAATCTCATTGTGCTCTTAGTCTAACAGGCTCACCTTGAATCGGAAGTCACAAGATTCTGTCAACATCCTCTAGTGTCACAATGATCTCACCCGAGGGAAGATGAAAGGAGCATGTATCCTCATCCCACCTCTCTATCAGAGTTGATAACATGGCTAAGTGTAGTCTAATCTATGGTAGGACTATCACCCAGTACAACCCTACATCTCTCAGTAACTACAACTCATTCTCATTCATCTCAGACAATCTTTCTCTGACGACCCCTAGTAACCCTCCAAAGGGATTCTCTTAGAGACAAACCAAGTCTTGTAAGCGCAAACAAACATCATATCAACATTCTACATCATCAAATCTATACATCTAACTTGACTAGGTCAAGGTTGACCTTAGTTAGGTCAAGGATGACCTTCTTGGGTCAAGGTCAACTTTATTGGGTCAAGGTCAACCTTTTTGGGTCAAGGTTGACCACATCCCAGAAAGGTGGAGACCTTCCAGTTCATGTCAACCTTTTTGGGTCAAGGTCGACATAACTGGGTCAAGGTCAACCTTTAAGGGTTAGGGTCAACCTCACCTACAAAAATCAAGAATTTGAAAAATAAAGGAACCAATAAACAAAAAACTCACCTCGGGAAGTAGTCATCTGGTAGCTAGGCACTGTCTTAGGAGCTCCATGCGTGTCGCTCAAAGTTCTTCTCTCCTCAACATCTTTCTTTATCTCTTCAAGTCTACAAATGGTAAGAATGAGTAAGTATGACTTATTTTTCTATATTTATAGTTAAAATTATGGTTTTTCTTAGGGTTTTCTTAGGGTTTACTCATGTTAAATCTAGATCTCCATTCTTATGCATTTAGATAGACATTCACTATTTTCATCATAACTTCAGTTTGGTAACTCTATTTTTAGTGCCTTTAGTGGCGTTGGAATCATGATTCAAATACCAAACCCCTTGAATCATTTTAGGGAGGATGAATTGGTTTAGGAAATGACTCTTCAACAAACTACATATCAAGTGTATAAAGTTATTCTTATCACCCTGTTTCACCCTTCGAAAGTAGAAAGTCAAAACAAGGGGGGGCATAAGGGGCTTTATGCACTTCTCACTTTTTCATTTAGTAAGCTCTAGGTGATTTATGGATTTTCATGAACCTTGTGTGTTTAAGGTTCTAATGGTTTTTTGTAGGTTCTCTACATCGAGGACTTGGCTATATCCTTTTTATTTACTATAATGTTTTCTTACTTTATCTTGCATATTCACGTAGTGTCATATTTAAGATAAAGTGGGGGCTAAATGTATCATCTTAAAATGGAAGAAATTCCATCTTGATAGGTTTAGCACCCTCTTTTAGTGCATTTATCATAAAAGAATTGCATTTAGGATGCATTTTGCACTTGATTCCTTCATTCTAGGTGAAATTAGGGTTAGGATCCCAAGGATTCTCCTTGATTTCCCTTCTCTATGACTCTATTTTCTAGGTAGGATCTAGGAATATGTCCTCCTAGCCTTCATCATGTTCATCATAGGCCTTTGTGTTCTTTTTTGGCACTCTGACATGTTCTATTATCATTTCCAATTCTCTGGGCATCTGCATAATCTATTTTCAACACAGATTGGATTTGGACCCCTAGGTCAAGGTCGAGGTCAACTTTGACCTAGGTCAAGGTTGAGGTCAACTTTGGCCTAGGTCAAAGTTAAGTTCATCCTTGACCTTTGTTAGGATTTGATCCCCCTTTTCAAATTTTGGTCCCGGAGGACACCGAAATCAATGTCGGGCTTCCAGATCCGAATGCGAAAGGGTTTTAATTTGAAATTCATTTAATTATTTTCCCTTCTTAGTTTTTTATTGTGATTGGACCATAATTCAAGGTGAAATTTGAATTATGGGCCCTTACATTTCTCGAGGAGCCTCACCTTGAAACCTCTATATAAAGACTCTATCTTGCCTTCATTTTCACCAAGTATCAATCAAGTGGACACAATTGGGCAACAAGAGGATCAAGATTTCAAGCAAGCAAGTGATGGTGAAGTGAAGCTGCAAGATTGCAAGAGGATGATATATAAGATCAAGCCATTGTTGATATCAAACATTTTTGTGAGCACACCATTGTGAACATCTATTTGGAGCAAGAGAGATCCGTTCTTCCTTGATCCACCATTTTAAATATTTAAGCATTCAAAGATATAATCATGGGGTAGCAATTATAGATTGTGAGTTTGGCAAGAGTACTTTATCCTTGGGGGCTTGGTATGCTTTCTTATCATATTCAAATCTATGCATTTCTTTCTCATAATAATTAATGCTAGGGTTTTCAATCTAGAGGATTAGATCTTGCCATTACACATTCAATACACACACATATTCTATTACATTCGGCTATTTGTGGAGGTGAAGATCACCAAAATGGGGGTTTGACTAAGGAAAAACCCTATATATCCACCCCAAAACACCATTTTCAGATATCTACAGTCAATGTTTCGGGAGTTGCAAAGCAAATCTGAGTACCCTTTTTGCCAAACTTCTGGGATCTACGAATAGAATTTTTGTTGGAGGAGTTTCAGGTCAAGGATGACTTGTAGTGGGGGGTAAGATCTTACGTTGGTCCTTGGGTCAAAGACAACCTTCCTCAAGAATTGGAAAAATTTTCTAGGTTTTCTCCGTCTCTATTTTCCTGTCCCAGATCCAGTCACAGAATTTCTTGAAACTGAACATAGGCATCAGAAAATAGGTATTCTAAATCAGTTTTATTATGAAGTATGTAATTTATCTTATCTAATTTCAAATATTTCCAAATCTACATTGTTATCAATATTTATATATGTGTTGTAGGAAATGTGGACTTCAAATCTCTATTAGGTACATTGTTAAAAACCCTACCTATCAATATCTACATTTTTCCACACTACAAATCTATCAGATGGCATCAGGCACATGGGAAACACCCATAGATTTAGGAGAGGCTAGTGTAGATGGGGGTGGTAGTGACCTATCATCACATAGGTCTTCTAGCTCTTGAGAAGAAAGGGAGTAATTATTTATTGAGACTATTGATAGATTGAGATGTGCTATAGCCATTCTTGATCACACCCTTCAAACTACAACTACCCTTCAATATGGATAGGGTGAATAAAATTAGGGATGAGTTGGTGCATATGATTGAGATATTTCAATCATATAACCCTTATGATAGCATTAGTTTTGATTAATTCTATACATATCTCTCATACATCATTACTAGTGTTGTGAAGTATAGACAGATTGACAGTGAGGTTTCCACTGCTATGGTGAAGACCATGTCTCCTCATTACTATGAGATAGCTTATGTGAGAGGATATTTTTTTACTAGGTGTGATGATTATATTGTTACACCATTTATATATCCTTGATGGTATGTTTCTCACCATAGGTGGTCCTAAAAGGATGAGCTTCCACTTTATTTATGCAAATAACTATTTGCAAAATTTTATTTGCATTATTAGGTTGATTATATAGATTTCCTAGTCCATATTGGGAAAGGGAAGGGGTAATTAGATGATAGATTCAAATGATCTAATGCCCCAACACCCACTAATAAGTTGGAAAAGATAGGTCTACTACAACATTTGGGGTCAAATTCTGACAGTGGATAGTGAGGACACTACCATTTGTGTGTGATTTTTGTGTTTTTTTTAAGTCCCCCTGACATTGTCATAATAGAGTTAGTTTCATCATTATTTCAACACCCACGTGATTATAATTAAAAAAGAAAAGAAAAAGAAAGGCTCATTTCTATTTTTTTCCAAATCCCAGGTGCGCGTGCAAAGAGGGTGAAGTCGAGCTAGGCAAGCATTAGTAGGTGTTTATTTGGCTCTTTGGTCATTCCATTTACTTCATGTGAGCTTGAATTCAACATCATGCTTTACTTCAACTGATGATTATTTACTTTCTCAAGGCCGCAGGCCTATGACTATTTCTTCCTTCTATATATATCTTTGATTTGGTTATTGACACAACATTATAATGCTCAATGTTGTATTTTAATTGTTTCAATCTTTGAGGACTTGTGTTTAACACTAGGGCATTATTTTTGGATCCTTGCATTTTTATTATCTACTTGTGCAATGTGATGACCTAGGGAATCAATGATTAACTATTACTTATTTTCAATTTATCACATGATTGAGTATTGGGATAGGGCATCATTATTTTCTTCCATTTTTTATTATATATTGTACTTGATTTCTCAAGGCCGTAGGCCTATGACTATTTATTCCTTCTGTATGTATCATTTCTTGATTTGATTTGGTTATTGACACAACATTATAATACTCACTATTATATTTTACTTTTTTGGATCTTTGAGGACCCGTGTTTAACACTAGGGCATTATTGTTGGATCCTTTTATTTTTATTTACTACTTTTTGTGATGACCTAGGGCATCAATGATTAACTATTACTTGTTTTTAATTCATCACATGATTGACTATGTATGGCAATCCACCAAACACTTAACACTTGACAATCATTAAACAATCCAATGATCCTAATACTGATCATTGTCTTACCTTTTTAACACTTCTTTTTAACTTGTTCACTAACAACCCTCAATCTTGGGATTCCTAGCCTCCAGCTTATTCTAGAAACTAGAATTTTCCAATACATCAACCCTTTCCACTGGTACTTCAAACCCACCAATTTATCAAGGACTCTTATGTCCTTTTGTAATGATTGTTTATGATAGTCCTAGTTACCTCTACAACTTGACAAGTATGTAGACAAGTAATGGTATGTAGACAAGTATGGATTTCAAAGGAAACAAATATGAGTGTTCCAAACCATACAAAACATTCTTAGAAGGAACACATAACTTGTGATTAGACCCAACCAGAAAGTTTTATTATCACTAATCTGATTAGACAGTTTAGGACTAATTTGTTGTAATCAGAGAAAAAGTGGACCATTCAAAATTGATAAGGGATTGGGCATGCTATTTTAGAGTCCTTTCAACCTTTTTTCTGCACTATGGAACATTGGGAACACTTAGGAACATTCCCCCAATGCTTTGTTGTGTCAACTGTTACTATCAAGATTCTTAAAACAATGAAATCAAACACAAAAGAAAGACATTTAAAGGAATAATATAACTCTACTCTACTCTCTCATATTTGGGATGAATCCCAGTAATTTTTAAAAACCATAGTATTTTGTTTATGCAAATTCTTATAGCAATAGAATAAATCATGTATGATTCACTATCGGGCTAGGGCATCATTATTTTCTTCCATTGATGATTATTTACTGTACTTGATTGCTCAAGGTCGCAGGCTTGTGACTATTTCTTCCTTCTGTATATACCATTGCTTGATTTGATTTAGTTATTGACACAACATTATAATGCTCATTTGTATGTTTTACTTGTTTGGATATTTGAGGACCCGTGTTTAACACTAGGGCATCATTTCTAGATCCTTTCATTTTTATTTACTACTTATTGTGATGACCTAGGGCATCAATTATTAACTATTACTTGTTTTCAATTCATCGCATGATTGACTATGTATGGCTTGATTATGCACATGCATGACTATAGATGAGGATATGTAATAGGATATCATGCATTTCTTAGATCCCTTGAATCTAACCCCAATTATTTCCTTCTTGCAAGTTCTAGATCAACTAGGAGCGCACTGGATTCACACACTGGTCATCCTTCCATTCTCTCTTTAGGAATGTCTAGTACCCTATTGTTTATGCTCATTTACTCATGTATGTTTGTATTCAACCTTACCTTTCTAGGAGTTGGCTATGCTCATGGCCTGTGTGAGCCTATATTTTTTGTTGTATCATTATCATTGTTGCTTCATTATGCCCATTTGAATGCACTCATGCTTATGATCTTCATATCTCATAAAGTTAGGGCATTATAGATTTACTAATTGCATGATCATAACCAGAAGCACATGAAGAAAATGGAATGATCAAAGAGCCAAATAGAAACCTACCTCTACTTTTGTACACTTTCCATCATCAAAGATCCATCCACAAAGCTTGGTGCTATCAAAATTCTTGTTAGAGTAGTCTTATGTTAGCTAATAATTAAATCATTTAATTATTAGTTTATCATACTCTAGGCTTAAGTTTCACTTAGGCGCTTTATAATTCTTTAGGGTTTTAGCCTTTAGGGTTTCGTGTTTCGTTTTATAAGGATTCACTTCTTTCATTTCAATAAGGAGATTGTATTAATTTCATTTTGTTAATAGAAGCTTTTTCTATCACAATGATTTTCCTGTCTCTGGCCTTTTGGCCGCCATAGCTTCTGCCTTCTCTTCTGTCTTCATTCTTGTAGCAGTCTTTGCATGCAGGTGTTCTTGGGAAGATTTGATGCTTGTCAAATCTAACATGGTATCAGAGCTGATCAATCGAAGAGGTGGCCTCCAAAAAAGGAATGAATGAGTGTCTATATAGTAGATGATCCATCTCACCGAAATGCATAGGTGCCTAGCCACTGCTTCCTTGGTTCGGTTGAGTGATCTACGTATTCAGTTTACATGATATAAAATTTGCTGTTTTTGGCCACTGTGACTTCTGGGAGAAAATTTTTGCCCTCCTAGGGCCGTACGGCTTGAAAATCGAGAAAAAATATTTAAAAAATCATTATTTTTAATGATTTTTGCGTTTGAAATTAACGCAGCCAATGTTTTTTTCATAGCGCCACCCGCGCTCCTCCGCTGCGCCACCAGCGGCCACCGCGCCGCCAATCTACGGGCTTCGGCCTCCGCCGCTACCGGCAGCGGCCCCTCCGGCCTCCACAGCTCCACCGCCTCCGGCCACTCAGGCCCCCGCCGCCGCTCCGCTACCCTCCGCGGCCCCCACTCCTCTGCGCCGCCTCCCGGCTCCGCCGCCCTCCGCGGCCCCGCTCAGCTGGCTCCTCCCGGCTCCGCCGCCCTCCGCGGCCCCTACTCCGCTGGTTCCTCCGCCCGGTCGCCGCTCCGGAGCTCCGCCCCGCCGGTTGCGGCCTTTTGCTACCCCCGTGGGCTCTATTGCCAGCGGCCGGTCATATGACCGACCAGGAGCTCCAGCTCCAGCCCCCTGCGTGCGCCATGCGCCCAGGGGCTTTGTAATTCCAGCCCCCGGGGCTTAAAAAGTATATTTTTTTTTGTCCTTTAGAGCTTTTTCTAGGGGTAGCTGGGTTTTTTGGCCGTATCTTGTGCATACGGTATCGGTTTTCTGACTTCTTTATATCGTCGGAAAGATCTTTCCGAGCTCTTTCCGATGATGGAGGTTAGGGTTTTGGGTTCTACCATTTCAATAGAATTTTTTTCTGTTGAAGTCTGATGTCTATTTTTGCCTTCCGAGAGTCATATCTAGCTCATCCGGACTCCTTTTTCGGCAAACGAGATATCGTCAGAAAGTTGATTCTGTGTACTATTCAGTGGCAGAGGTATTTCTTCTAGATTCTGCTCCAAGTTTTCACTCCTCTGAGTTATGCAGTTTATGCCCTCTGGTGGTGTGCTTGGTTCTACAGGTCCGGGGATCTCTTCTTCTAGTTTCTTAGTGCACTCTTCTTTCTGAATTCTGAGCTTGCATGCTCTTTCTGATGTATCTTTGTTCTGTAAACACACTGAGATAAAGTGCCCTCTTCTGCATTTTTGGGATCTTTTTCACCTGGTTCATTTTTAGTATTCGCACTCAGTTATAAAGTGCCATGGGGGGATTCTGATGCATTTGCCACTATAGGCGCATCCACTCTTGTCAAGTGAGCGTACCTTCCATGACATTAGCCCATGTAGACTGTGTCTATGACACCGCCCTTTATCCTATGTGTGTGCTTCTGTTGCACTGTTGGTGTTCCTGGTTCTTCTTCTACAGTTGTTTCTGGCATCGCATTTCAGTGTTCCTGTCACCTCTCCCAGTTCAGCATTATGGGGGGGTTCACCTGTTGGTTCTATTGCTTCCTGGTTCGATTGATCAGCTCTTCAGACACTTGTCTTCTCTACCTGGTCATGCACTTCAGTGGGGGTTCCAGCAGTATCTTCTGACAGAGTTTTCAGACATGCTTCGGAGGAGCTTCTTGCTCTCTTCTTGTTCCTTTCTCTAGGACATCTTTTGCTTTATGTTTTGGGTACCTGATCAGGCCTAGTTGCCAGATATCTGCTTTGCCAAAAGAGGGCACTTTATCTTAGTGCGTTTACAGAACAAAAATACATCAGAAAGAGCATGCAAGCTCAGAAGTCAGAAAGAAGAGTGCACTAAGAAACCAGAAGAAGAGATCCCCGGACCTGTAGAACCAAGCACACCACCAGAGGGCATAAACTGCATAACTCGGAGGAGTGAAAACCTGGAGTAGAATCTGGAAGAAATACCTCTGCCACTGAATAGTACACAGAATCAGCTTTCCGACGATATCTTGTTTGCCGAAAAAGGAGTCCGGATGAGCCAGATATGACTCCCGGAAGGCAAAAAAAGACATCAGACTTCAACAGCAAAAAAAGCTATTGAAATGGTAGAACCCAAAACCCTAACCTCCATCATCGGAAAGAGCTTGGAAAGAGCTTTCCGACGATATAAAGAAGTCAGAAAAAGGCCCCCGTATGCTCCCTATAGAGCGAAAAAGGCCCAGGTACCCCCAAAAAAATCACCAAGGCATGTTTTAAGCCCCTGGGGCTAAAAAAAAGGGCCCCTGGGCGCATGGCGCGCGCAGGGGGCTGGAACCGGAGCTCCCGGTCATCCATATGACCACGGCGGGGCTTAAACGCGGGGCCGGGAGGCGGCGCTGGTGCCGGCGGTGGGCGGGCCGGCGGAGCGGAGGGCGCTGGCGCGGGCGGCGGAGGCCGCAGATTGGCGGCGGCTCTGCAGAGCGGAGCGGGGGCGCGGGCCGGCGGAGCAGAGTGGAGGGCGGCAGGGGCGCTGCTGCTGCAGTGGCGGGGGCCGCGGCTGCGGTGGCCGCTCGGGCGGTGGCCGCGGCTGCGGTTGCTGCTGGGCGGCGCGGGGGTGGCCGCTGGGCGGCGCCCCCAAAAATGTTTTTTTTAAAAAAAAATCACCGTGTACCTGCCTCGAAGTGCGTGCCAGGGCCGTACGGCCCTGGTATGCAAAAAAATTTTGCCTCAGATGCCACTGTGTCCAAAATGGACAAGTTTTATATGGATTTAGGGGTTCTTGGGCTTTCCGGACACAATGGTGGTGTCCGTTTTTGCCCAAGGTGAGCCAAATTTTGGCTCCCCCCCAGATCCACAAAAAAACTTCTAAAACCCTCTGTGCTTCAATAAAACTCGAACAGCGAACAACAGGAGAGCTCTGATACCATGTTAAATCCTCAGGGTATCAGGGTATCAGAGCCATCTTGCTGCTCACTGTTCGTGTTTTGTTGAAGTGTTTCAGAAGCAGGAGGTTTTCAAGGGTTTCAGAAGTTTTTTTTGTGGATCTGGGGGGGAGCCAAAATTTGGCTCACCTTGGCTCTGATACGAACAGCGAGCAGCAAGATGGCTCTGATACCCTGCTTAACTCCTTTACCTCTCCAGTAATACTCAAAATATTATCTCATGAATCCACATAGCTTAAGAGTAACCAATATGATCTTATAATCATAAGAATCAAGTTCAATGTAAAGAAAATGTGTTCACACATAGAATCGCATGTAATATAGTCTTATCTATAATCAATAAATATAGACTCGACTATAAAAGAAAGTATGATCCATACATACATAATAAGCCACTAAAATATGCTTGATACATACATGCTAAAGTATACAAATGATGCATGCTCCATACATTCATATTAAGTAGCCAAATGTAATAACCAAAATCCAGATGCAGTTCTCTCATAGAACAAGAATAATTTATCCAGTATCCATAGACAAGTCTTAGCCATAAGCATAAGAGTAATCACATAAGTCTCACCACATAAGAGTAACCAAATTTGTCCAACATATAACCATGTGCAATATTATCACAAAAAGATGCAATATAGTTCCCTCTATAAAGAAATGTCTTCACACATATATATGATCAATAGAAAAGCATATATAAAGGATAACATATATCCATATATGTTATAACACAAGATATATAGAATTTAATAGTTGTGTATGGTGTCACACTCATACAAAAATCAAATAAAAAAATGTAGTTGTATGCAACCAGGAAAAGGAGTTTTATAACTTAGAAAATTTCACAAGTGAGCCCATATATATAACTCCCTCTCAAACTACAAAGAGCTCAATTTTGGGTTCTTTTATCTCCACAAAGGATGCTTGAAGGTTGTTCCTCTCAGGATAATTTATAGCTATGTGACCAAACTTCTCACATTTATAGCATTGAGTTTTAGAGAAGTCCCTCTTGAAGGGTTTCTTCTTCTTAAAGTTCTTCCCTCTTTGTCCTTTGAACTTCCTTCATTTTTGTTCCTCTTATCCTTTTGGAATTCTCTCTTTTTCTTGAATTTCCCTATCCCCCTTTTGAAGTTTTGAGAGTAAAGAACTTGTATATCTTCCTTGAAGATTGAGCCTCTTGATATTAATATTGCTTCTTCTTAAAGATAATCGGTCTTTAGTCTATCAAGAATAGGTAATTTAGAACATGCACTAATCCCTTGAATGAATGCATTCCAAGTAAGAGGAAATCTATTAAGAGTTGTCACAGTTAGCTCTTTATCATCATATTTGAACCCAATTGATGATAGTTGATTCCTTAGCTCATCGATCGTCATGAAGTAGGATTTGATTGACTCCCCTTGACTCATCCTGATCCAAGAGAGGTTGTTTTTGAGAGCTAGGACCCTATTTTTGTTGTTGATCTGAAACATGCCAGACAATGAAGTGAACATCTTATGCATTCTCTAGAGTTGCAATTGTTGGCACAATGTGATCTTTAACACTATCAACAATTATTCTCATTTATTTATTGTTGTTTTTGTTCTATTTCTTCTTTTCATCCACATCCATATCATCTTTAGGAGGATCTTCAATCACCAATTAGAGTGACCACAGGGGTGGGAGAGTCAATCCATTATGGAGACCACGATCTCAATTTACTATTGCAACTAGAAAACCTAGGCACAGTCTGACACCAGTTAATTCCTAGGCTTTAATAATAATTAAAACACTAAAATCAATGTTTGGACATGTAAATAACACCCAAGACAATGATATTACATCATGATCCAATCACTAATACACCATAAAACACATTTGAAGGCACTACATGGGCTGACTGTACCCTACAAGTAGATTCACAATTTGCAGAGAATGTTTTTGTTTATTGAATGAATACCATGTGAAAATGGTTCTTTACACACACCAACTCCACATCCCCCCTCCAATCACATGGATCAACAATAATAAAGACTTCTAACCAACTAAAGACCAACTACAACCATTAACTAACTATCTAACTATCCCCCAAATAGTAAGCATGCCATCAAATGATCATGCAATTAGTAAATCCATAATGCCCTAGCTTCATGAGATCCAATAGTAAATAAAAATGCAAGGATCTAGCAATAATTCCCTAGTGTTAAATACGGGTCCTCAAAGATCCAAATAAGTACACTAGGGAATTATAAACATAAATGGAAGCAAATAATGAGGACCTGTGTTTAAAACTAGGGCATTATTGCTAGATCCTTTCATTTTTATTATCTACTTTTTGTGATGACCAAGGGCATCAATGATTAACTATTACTTATTTTCAATTCATCGCATGATTGACTATCAGGCTAGGGCATCATTATTTTCTACCATTGATGATTATTTAATTTACTTAATTTCTCAAGGTCGTGGGCCTGTGACTGTTTCTTCCTTCTATATATATCATTTCTTGATTTGATTTGGTTATTAACGCAACATTATAATGCTCACTGCTATATTTTACTTGTTTGGATCTTTGAGGACCCATGTTTAACACTAGGGCATTATTGTTGGATCCTTGTATTTTTATTATCTGCTTGTTGCGATGACCTAGGGTATTAATGATTAACTATTACTTATTTTTAATTCATCACATGACTGACTATCAAGCTAGGGAATCATTATTTGCTTCCATTGATGATTATTTGTTGTACTTGATTACTCAAGGCCGTGGACCTATGACTATTTATTCCTTTTGTATATATCATTACTTGATTTGATTTGGTTATTGACATAACATTATAATGCTCACTATTGTATCTTACTTGTTTAGGTCTTTGAGGACCTGTGTTTAACACTAGGGCATTATTGTTGGATCCTTGCATTTTTAATATCTTCTTGTTGTGATGACCTAGGACATCAATGATTAACTATTACTTGTTTTCAATTCATTGCATGATTCACTATCAACTCATTTCTAATGTACAAATATTCCAATCCTTAGTGATTAGACATTATGAATGTCACTAAGCCTCACTTTTAGTTCATCATAAGGATTTTTACTCCTAGGAACAAGACATGAAAGTAGCCAAGTCTATACATTGTATGTTCTTCCAAGACAATGTGCATAGACTTGGCTAATTTCATGTCCACTATGATGCATAGAATCCAACCTCAATGCTAAGAATCTTGAATAACCTCTTCCCAATGTCATATTTAGTAAGGAAAAACTCTTATAGTTGATTGTGAGACACTGAACACTAATCAAATTCTTCCCTTTGGATCAATACATGGATCCTCTACACTGACTACACAAAAGTTCCTTACTACTTCACAAGAACCTTTAATGATCAAAGAACTCCCTTCCTTTCATTCCCAAATCTCCTACTCTCCTAGACACATTCATATTTTTGTCCACATTCTTCAAATTTTTTTGATAACTATACATTTACTAATCAAACATAATTAGTGATTGATCCACTTTTCCTCTTAATACTCTATGGAAACATATTCTTACCCTTCCCACTATTTCAAACTAGGATCCCCATATCTTATTTTATCCACCAAAAAATTAACACTTGGTAATCATTAAACAATCCAATGATCCTAATATTGATCACTATCTTACCTTTTTGACACTTATTTTTAACTTGTTCACTGATCAACCCTCACTCTTGGGATTCCTAGCCTCTAGCTTATTCTAGACACTAGGCTTTTCCCATTCATCAACCCTTTCCACTGCTACTACATACCCACCAAGTTATCAAGGACTCTTATGTCCTTTTTTAATGACTGTCTATGACAGTCCTAATTACCTCTACAACTTGACAATCTACTAGCCTTTCTTAGACTCACAACCATTATCTAGGGTGTTAGGGCATTCCCTAAACTACCATACACCTTCCTTCAAATTATTTTATTACAAATATTCCAACTTATTTTGTGGACAAAACCTTTTTCCTAAATCTATCTTTGTATTCCAGTCCCAGAGATAGTCATAGTAACTTCAGTGTGACAAAGAACTTATTAAAGTCTATCCCTTTCAAAATCTCTATCTTCTCATGGCATGGTACCTTAAATGGTATCATGCCCTTATTAATTAAATAAATATGTTATTCACAACCTCAGGACTATCCTAATTATAAAAATGAACAAGACATCCTTAGAAACAAGGTTTGACAACTTTTGGAATGACTTCCCACAATGTACATGGGGGTGTCTAACACAACATCCAACCTAGAGGCTTGAAGGAACACAAATAAATAGTGAACTTGCAAAGATAAATACTTCTGATCAGACTATGATCAAATAATAGAAAATGAACATGCAAGGGGGACAATACCTTCAAGGATTTGGTAAGAGTATGTATACAAGTATGCATTTAAAAGGAAACAAATATGAGTGTTCCAAACCATACAAAACCTTCTTAGAAGGAACACATAACTTGTGATTAGACCCAACCAAAAAATTGTATTATCACTAATCTGATAAGATAGTTTAGGACTAATTTGTTGTAATCAAAGAAAAAGTGGACATCACAACAAGTAGATAATAAAAATACATGTTTGATTATGACTGCATCACCTTGTATTGGAACACCATGAACTTATGACATGTTCTGAGTTATTGTTGTGGATGCCTCATTTGGAAATGATGCCATAGCAACATCAAATGAAACACCAACATTTTATGTTGGTGTTGCATTATTTGGATGATGCATCCATGGTACCAACCATTCTCTTGCACCATTGTGACTTATGTATGTCCACTTGATGTTTTCCATGATAGTATCTTCTTCCTCATGTAGCATCTTTCTGAGTGCACATGTCTTGTAGCATGGTTTACTTCTAGAAATGTATGGCTTGATTATGCACATGCATGAATGTAGATGAGGATATGTAATAGGATATTATGCATTTCTTAGATCCATTGGATCTAACCCCATTTATTTCCTTCTTGCAGGTTCTGGATCAAGTAGGAGCAGACTGGATTTGCACCCTGGTCATCCTTCCATCATCTCTTCAGGAAATGTCTAGTACCCTATTGTTTATGCTCATTTACTCATGTATGTTGACTTGTGTTAGAAGATAGTTTGTGATAGGAGATTAATGGTATTATGAAGGATAATTAGGAGCTGTGACAAGGAGTTCATGGTAATGTAGTGAAGAGTAAGACATTGTGAAAGGAGGTTTATTGTCTTGTAACAAAACTAGGTAATAGAAACAAACTAGGTGGAAAGTCAAAACCACCTTGAATCTTAATGGGGGTCCTTAGTTTCTAAGCCATAATCCACAAAAGTCAAAACCACCTCAGTGGAAAGTAAAAACCACCTTGAAAGTCAACGGTCTCAATTTTAGCAGGTTGGGGCTCCTCGGTTTCTAGGCCATAGTCCACAAAAGTATCCCATCCAATTTGGGGTTTTATGGTAAGAACGTCGTGTATGACAAGAAGTTTGATCAAGTTAAATTTACAAAGGAACATATCATTTATAAAACCTACCTTAGCATTTTTTTTTGTCACAACTAAAGAGTTCTCACCATGAGAAAATAGAGTGACCATTTTCTATCAAAACCATATGTGTAGATATAAACATTAAGTACAACATGTCCAATTTTTTTGCAAATATACACATTAAGGATCATGCCAGATAATACAAGGGAATTTGATCAAAATAGGGAGACAATCGGTGGAATGTTGTCTAACTTTCAAAGAGAAGGTGATGAAAAATGTTATTGTCCATGCAAGATTTGTGACGGCTTAAAGACAAGAAGAATCAAAATCAAAAAAGAAAAGAGACATTGTAGGGAGAATGGTCACATTGAAGTGGGGTTTGATTATAATCCATTGGTAAGTTATTTTTTATATTATTTTCACAATTAATATACATATGAACAATGGAAGGAAGTTTGATTATCACATTGAAGGAGGTTTGATTATCATCATTTTTATATAGTTCAATCTCCCTAGTGTAGTACATGATATGGACCACCAAATCTTAGAGGAACATGGAGATGTGAATATAGAGGAACATGGAGGTGTGAGTATTGAAGCTAAAGATCATGATCCCATGGAAGATGATGATCATGCACCAGAAAATACATTTGAAGATGATGGTATGAATGCATTGATCATCGACACATCTAGTATTGGTGTTTTTGCTACTGTTGTTGATGATGATGATGATTATGATGAGGATGACATTGATGTCATCCATGATATATTGGAGATTTACCAGTAGGCCAGTACTGACTGTATGTTTGTTATTGGTGACAACATATGGAAATTAGCATACGTGGAAGTCTTATGTAGTAAGCTTTTAGTATATGAAGCATGGACATGATATCAACATGATATCATGGGCACAAAGGTTAACTATTAGTACAGATAGTTATATAGTAGCTGGTGTCAGCAGTGTTCCTGACAAAGTAACAAACAATGTTTTGTGTATGGTTGTCCATACAGTTATCATGGAGCATTGTGCACTTGGATATATGTTGAAGACATGTTAATGATGTTTTAGTTATGGATGCATAGTCTATTAATGAGTAGAAGTGAAGTTATGTAGTCACTATTCACTAGCAGCGGTTTCCTGTGTTTGTTCAGGAGAGCCAAAAGAGATTTTATTGGTTCTTGAGTTGCACCTATCTTTAGGGTATGTGCCCTTGGATTTAAGCTTGGAGAAGTGGTATTGATGTTTAGTTAAGAGAGCATGAGTTAATTTAGCTTACAAAGATAGATCTAGTTGTTTTGGTAGAGTTGACAGTGTGTAGCATGCATCTACAATTATCTTATTGGACAGGTCCCAGAATGTGTTGCATGCATAGTAGAGCCAACAAAATTTTTATTGGACTTTGTTATGGTTTCTCTAATATGATTTCAAGGTGGTTCTAATAGGTTGACTTGATTATATCATTTGGAGGAAAGATATTTATAGGCAATCATTTGTGATTGCTTGAGTGTGGTTCATGGTTGATTAAGCAACAACAAAGAAGAGTGTGCAAAGTGTTGAGCCATCAGAAGAAGGTCTATGTGACCAAGAAAAGTACTTGTGCTATTCATTGGAACTGATTTAGATAGCAGGTCAAAGTGCAGCTCACCAAGATCCAGATATAGTGTGTATCTGTTATTCAGAAGGTTGTAGCCTTCGCCCATTTGAGCAGTGAGCTCTTGGACAGTGCGTCCTCTCCCCTAACAGAGACAATTGTAAAAGACTCTGTTGGTTCCTCAAACTAGACTTTATGCTTTCAAAGAAACTAATACATCTATAGGGTTTTAGGATGGGTTAGATCCAAATATGGAATTCTAAGACGATTGGACCAACTGTAGGGACAAGGCTTCCCTCTGCACTTCTAGCTCTGCAAAACCAAGGAGGGTACTCCTAATCCAATAAAGAAATAACCTTGCTTCAAGAATAATAGACTGGATTCAATAAAAATAGATAGATGATAAGAAAATGCTAAATGATGACCATTCATTCATTGATTCTCTATTATCATTAGGTGGAATAATGCCTTGCAAGTCACTGTACTTACAGAATTTTGAAATATTTATATCATATATTAGGAATACACATAGAACCCTTTAAACACTGATCTCTATAATAATAACTCCACTGCTGGCCAGTGCCTTATCCATTGGGAAACACCTTCACTACAAGATTTTTATACATAAACACATATATTAAACTTTAATAGCCTTGCCCTTTGAAAATACTATCACCCTATGGTGGATTTTAATAGAGGAATCCTAGATTCATACTACTTACTCATATCCTTATGCAATACTGAAAGAATTTATGCCATGTCTAAAGCTTATTTAATCTGATCCTAAATCAGAGCTAAAGAACATAAACATATACATAGAGAATATCTATGCAATGAATTTCAACGATTCATAACTCAAAAGAGATTTACATAGGAGAGATTTGAACTTTGGATTTTATTGAAATGCTATATCAGTATCATGTATACAAAATGCTTTAAAGTGCAAATTGTCTAGATTTAACCTGAACTAGCAATATTGTTTTCTTACAAAAATATGCCTAATATAGTCTACTGTACCCTAGACTCAAAACTTGTCATAAAAATATGCTCAAGTTTAGGTCCTTCTACAATGATCCTGGTAATCCTTTTATAGATACAAGGATTGCATACAAGATTCGGATATGTTCTACAAGAGACAAAAGAGTTTATCATATGAGACAAAAAAGGTAAATATAACACCTTCTTGTTACAATTTTATAAAAAAATTGCAAAGGTGAGCGCCAAAATTTTGCAACAAGTCCCGAGGTTAGTTCAGCATTTGCTAGGTGTATCACCCATGCATCTTTCAATTTTTTGATGCTTCTAGCACTATTTGCAACAAATTTTCAGGAGATTAGGGCATCACCACCTATTTCTTCTTCTATAGATGTCTCCTCTTCTTTCTCACTTTCTGCCTGATATGTTGCTTCCCAAGATGTAAAAGTGTCTTCACTTGGCCAATTAAAAGCTATAATCTCATCCTTCTTTGGTAGGATCTTGTCCCAACCAGTTACCGCCTAGTATGTTTCTACCATTACCTTGGTGAAATGTAATCTAGCATCTTGCAACATTTCAATTTTCTGTATAAAAGGGTTATCATCTTCTGTACCTAAAATAATATCTATTTTGGCCAATAACCATTATCAATTTGTTCCAACCAATTCTCTATGTCCCTTATGGTTCCATCTGCTTTGACAAGACCCAAGAAAATTTGGAAATTGTCCTGAAGGTATCTAGCTCTTAAGAGTTTTGCCTTCCTCTTTAACCCCTCCCTATTTACTTCAAATTCAAAAAGGGTTTTAACAATTCTATAGGTATTGGTCAATTGAACATTTACAATACCCTGATCTTTAATTGAATCAAATAATGACTTCAATATATTTTCCCTAGGAACCCACTAATCCAAAATTGGGCCTACAGTGGCCACCTCTCTCTTAAAAGATGTCAAAATGTCAGCCAAGCCTTTAGCACTCTTATAGATTTCTTTTAGTTTTATATTGGCAACAAAGTGCAAAATAGTACCTTTTATTCTTTTATCATGCCTCTTCTTTTCTCTCTATTCTATCTCTTCATTACTTATAGAAGGAAGGAGAGGAGATATGGGATATTCAACTATAGGACTTGAAGAAGAAGGCCCAACAGGGGAAGATGAAATTTGCAATTGTCCTGAAACTTGAAATGGACCCTCTTCTCCCAACCTTTTCTTCAAATTTCCAGTCAGTTTGTCCTTTTCAAACATCCCCTATTTTGATTCTCCATAGGCTTTCAGCATTATCTCAAACCGTTCTATAAGCTCTTCCTTTTCCTTGGCCTCCTTCTCAGCTACTTTCTCTGCAAGTTAGGCTGTGGCTACCACCATTCCTGATGCTTCAATCATGGAAGTGTCATTAACCCTTTTTACTATGAGGCCACTAGTGAGATCACTTCTAGTAATTTTCTTTCCTTTATTCTTCTCCTCCTTTTTCAAAGACCACATGACCAAGGCCTGATGGTCATTACTGAAAGCAACTCCTTTTATGGAATGTTCTGCCTCTTCTTTGGTCTTGTGCATAGGAGTAGTTTCTTTCCTCACTACATCAAGGGCCACTGCATTTGCTATATCCCATTCTGGGAGGATAAATACTCCTGCATTTTTTACTAGTTCTCTCCCCTGTTCCAGAGTAGTTTTCTCAAAAAAATTTGTCATCTCTTTTTTGACCTCAGCTTCAATGATCTTAAGATCTATATTTGGATTTTCCTTATGTATTTTTTCACATGTTTCCTCAAATTTATTCATATTCAATTTCCAAACAAATTGCATAAAAGCCCTAGCTTTAACAAAGTCATCATCAGCCAGGAATTCATCACAAGCTTGTTTGATTATAGGGTCCAGTTCTGTACCTTCCATCTATTCTGTCATTAAGCCTAACTCAGGCTCTCTTGGTTGCTATGGCACTCCTTCATTAATCTCTTCATAGGTCATGAAAATTTGACCTTGAGAACCCATTTGATGTGCCTGCTCTGTAAACTCCTAATCGTCCTTGATAACTAAAGGTGATTGAGAAGGAGAATATTCTTCTTCTACATCTTGGGGCCTCTCTTCTAATTTTTGTTTCTTTGTAGGAGGTGAGAAATTAGGAACATTCTCAGTTGATTGATCTTGAGGTTTGTCTACAACATCCAAAACCTCCTTGTGCTTCTTCACCTACTATGATGTGGAAGGGATATCCTCCTTTTTCTTTACTTGTTTCTTTCTGTCAGACTTTGGGATTACCACATTATATCCAGTCTTCTTCTGCACCACATACTTTCCTGGAGGCAGCATCTTTGTGAATGTTGTCTGGCTCAAAAGTGTTTGAGCTTTTCCTGGATTTTCCTTTATGACCTTTTCCTTTTTCTCATTTAAGGTTTGATAGATCTCTTTAAAATTATCCATGAGAGTATCTATTTTCTTACCCATAGGATTTATATTGTTTAGGGGGTCATACTTTGGGTCAAACTATCTAAAAAAATCTAGTATCTTCTTATACACTAACCACTTTTATTTCCTTACTTCTTGATCTTGCAATCTTGGGACATTTCTGATTATGTCTTTTGGAAAATTGAAAATATGGTTTATGGCTGAACACCTGACTCTCTTCTTGCACATTTCATTATAAAACCCCTCTGGGTCTGCTGTCCTGACAACTATGGTAGCCATATGATATGGTTCTAGGAACTTGTCCATATGAACCCATCTACCTTTTGTAATTATAAATTGGTGGGCAATTGTAATATTTGGGAACTGACATCCCCTTCCTTTCCTTGAGAGAATGTTCTTCTCAATATCACCTAGTTGTCTGAAGAATTCAGCTATACCAATCTTAAGGGGAACTTGATATGGTAGAATAAAAGGAGCCCCTCTAAAGCCATACAATCTAATAACAATAGAATATGGATATAAAATAACATCACCCCAATTATGAACTATGTTGAGGTCTTTGGAAAATTGTTGTGGCCTAACAAGTTCAGCCAAGGCAGTTGGGAATCTGGAGTTTTCAAGAACAAACAATAATCTCAATCTAGCTGCCAAACACTTATCAAATTGAATGAAGCTACTATCCTTTATGTCCCATGTCATGCTAAGGTTCCACAACTAGACTAGAATGTCCTCACCATCTCTCTATTTTGACAAATCCATTTCTACCTCAAAATAGCTAGCACCTTTAAATAAGAACATGTACATCATGAAAGAGTACCAACAAAATGGTTTGTCAACTTTTCTCTTCTGGATCCCTATTAATCCATCATGAATCAATTCAACAATGAAAGGGGCATAATCAAATGTGACTGATAAGTGTTAATGAAAAATTTAGACCATCATGCACATCAAATGAACTGGCATTCTCTCTTCAGCATCTTCCCCAAAAACTTGACATAATGCCCAATATGCACCTCTTGCTCTTACATCAAAATAATCTATTTTAAAAGGCTCCTATGTGCTTGGCCCTATGACAACCATTTTTCCAAATTTAGTACACAATTCCTTTATAGGACCATTTCTGAGATAAATCCTCTGTGCATTATATACTTCTCTCAATTCTTTAAAATTAATTTTCTCTAAGTCATTGGAGGGTTTACTTAACCCAAAACCTGTCCTGATTTCTTTAGAAGAGATCTTCATCAACAATTTTCCTTTAGCACCCCTAATTTCCCTAGTAATAGGGTCATAATTCTTTGCAACCTGAAACATTAGGTCTACATCTAGGAAAATGCCAGGCACTGCAAGCTTCCCTAGGTCAAACTGCCATATATTACCAGTGGGGACAGGGGCATTTCTCTAGCTGAAACCTACTGTGAATAATGTCAGACTAGTGAAATCAGAGACACCACTCGCATTGAGTGTACCAATATTAGCATCCCTAATGTAGTTTCCTGTATCATATAAACCATCCTCAATCTTTACCCTAGGTTCTTTTGGCATCAGTTGTTTCACCTTTACTAGGTCAGTTGTCAAACTGGGCAGTAATTGTAGCAAATCCTCATGCAAAACCCTCTTACTATAATCGATCTCACCAGAAAATTCCTTTCTAGGTGAAATTTTTAGGGTTTTGATTCTATACAGTTGATGCAAAAAAAATATTGCAGAATTATAATGATTTTCTTTCTAACAACAACAGTAAATGCAAAAAATCACCAACCTTCTCTTCAGATTTCTTAGAAATGACAATTAGTCTCTGCAAAGTTCTCTTCCAGCTCTCTGCAAACCTTTATCTTCTTGTGATTTTCTAAAAAGGCATAGATCTTCAAAATATTAGCAATCAAAGGAAATCATTCCAGCAATTTACTCCACATGATTTCACCATTAATTCTCTGAGAAATCAACCTGTCGTCGTCCAATGGGAAAAATTGAATTCCGCACCTTTCTGTATTAATTTTGAATGTGGGTTGTTGATCTTCTTTTAAAAAACATCTAACAACTATCACATGATCACAAGGCCTGAAAGAAACCTAGGCAAATGTGCGAAAACCGTTGGATCAATCTACATCGACCACAATCTTTAAAGACGTCACTTAGGCCCCACTTTGTACCTTGGACTCTTCACTATCATCAAATGCTGCATCTGATGGTAATTTTGATTTCACCTTTATGACTGGACATGAAGTGGGCCATCATGCCCTTGATACTAAATCTACAGCTATCGTATGATCACGTGGACTCAAAAGATTCTATGCGAACATGCGACCACCGTTAGATTTTCCATTTTCCATTTATTCTTTAAATATTCTAGCCCAACTTTTCCTCGACCACTTAGGAATATCCACATTTGCATTACCTGGCAGAGAGGACATGTAACTTTTCCTTACTAAGTGTCAGTATTACTGACATCTTCCACATCATCACTTACCTTGGATCAATCAGCAGCAGCCATGTGTATACACCTAGCAGCGGACCCACCTTGTTCTTATGCCTGGGAATAAAGTTAAATCTATGGTTGTCGCATGATCACAAGGACTCAAAAGATTCTATGTGAACATGCAACCACTGTTGGATCTTCTATAGATTGTCAGGCCTACAAATTCTCTTGAGATCAGGCCCATTCTTCTTAACTAATGAGGAGTTTCCATGTTGCAATATCTAGTAGGTGGACATAAAGTTTTCTTGCTTAAGTGTTAGCCTCATCAATGATTTCCAAGTCAGGAAAATATAACCAATTAGAGAAGTCCATGTCGGATACATCTGGCAGCGGTCCCACCTACTATAAGTGCCAAGGAATAAATAAGATTGAAGGTTGTCACATGATTTCATGGACTCAAAATATTCCATGCGAACAAGTAACCACCATTAGATTTAGTTTCAAGATTCCAAGCAGACTATAGTGCTGAAATATTAAGAGATAAAGCGATTAGGACTTAGGATTATTTAGGAAAAACACCAGGCTTAGACTTTAGGAAAAACTAAAAGGGGTCAGTTTTAGGTGATTGAAAAGTGCTACTAACAAGACCCCGAGTGGTGACATATTTTGGTACATGCTTTTTAAAAACTTTAGTGATTTACAAAAAGTAACGATCAAATAGAAACCTAAAGGAAAACCTAGGGTTTTTCTCATATAAAGGCACTTAGGGTTTTTCTCCAGACTAGTTTGATTTGATTAGGGCTTGCTAGACTTTAGGAGAGACCTTGGTAATTTTGCAGGATTTTTCTAGGTTTTTGTAGCAATATTTTCTCAAATATGGGATCACATATACCAACTTCAATTTTGTAATGAATTGCAAAATTTATGTGTTGAAAATTTGAAGTGCCAATAGTGGCTCTGTCTGGGGATGTATGCCTCTTGCAGGCATGACAAGAATTTAAAATCTCTGGGATAAGCAGACCATCTACTGAAATAAAACAGCTAGCCTACTCACACAACCTGAAAAAAACACACAACTGGAAAGGAAAAATAACTATTGTTCATGGATAATGAAAGTACCTTAAGAAAAGTACAACTTGAGGAATTGTCCATGAACTAGCAATTACATTTAATTTCCAATCAGGTCCTTTAAAATATATGATTCAAGTCCCCATTCTTGACTGATTAAATATGGTCCCAACCAAATAGGATCGAATTTGTTGTGTTTTCCCTTGTCCTCAAGCTTAGCATTCCACATTAAGATCAAATCATCAGTTTTAAATCTCCTAACTATGCTTTTCTTTTGATACAATTTTTTATACTTCAACTAAGATTTTAAATGTGTATCATGTGCTTCCCTTCTTGATTCATCTAATTGCAACAAATCTTGTAATCTGATCTTCATTTCATCATCCTTATCATCATCATATAATTGAATGAACTTGTACATCTGTAGCAAGTTATTATGTGGTAACCTAGCATGAATACCATATACCAAATCAAAAGGAGCACATCCAATAGCTTTCTTAATTATCACCCTATCAACCCACAAAGCTAATTGTAGTTTGGAGTCCCATGCCTTCTTGTTTGTATCTAGGGCTCTTTTCAAAATTTTAATCAAGCTTTTGTTGCTTGATTCAGCTTGACCATTTCCTTGAGGATGATAGGGAGCAGCATAAGAAATTTTGATCCCATATTGTAGATAAAATTTAACAAATTCTTCAAATTTGAAACACATAGCATTGTCCACAATCATAACCTCAGGGCATCCAAACCTTGTCAAAATATTTTGCATCAGAAAATCTGTCACCACTTTACTAATGGCTCTTTTAGTGGGAATTGCTTCCACCCACTTTGTGAAATAGTCAGTTGCAACCAGAATCCATGAGTGTCCTCCACTAGACTTATTTGGGATTTATCCTATGAATTCCATACCCCATTTCTGAAAAGAGGCCTCAACTGTTATTGGTTTTAAAGGCAAATTTCCATTAAACTTCAATTTTCCTGAGAATCTCTGGCAAGAATCACATTTTTTAACAAAAGTATGTGCATATTTGAAAATACTAGGCCACCAAAATCCAGACCTTAATATCTTATGAGAAGTAGTCTTGGCCATGTAATGGCCACCACACACACCTTAATGCATTGCTTGCAATAAACCCTGAGCTTTGGGAAAGTCAACACATTTCAGCAAGACACCTTCATTGCTTCTCCACCATAGTTCACCTTTAATAATCACATACTTCAAAGCATGCAATTTCATAGTTCTCTTTTTATGGTCGTTCATGTTAGCAAGAAGTAACAATCTTTGTAGATATCGAATGATGTCTTTATACCATTCACAATAGTCTAAATCACAGATGAAAGGTCTTTGTTCTTCTTCAAGAACAGTGATGTGGTTAGCATCTAAATTGCTCTGGGCCATAAGTTTTTCTAACCTTAGTCCTCTCACCAACTTTGTGATCTGGATATCAATATTAAACTTCTGGATTCTATTTATCCATCTGCATCTTCTTCCTGAGACCTCTTGCTAAACCAAAATGTCCTTCAGAATAGCACCAGACACATGCAATTACAACTACCCCAACCAAATAACATCTAATTTTTTTTACAGCCTTGACCAGTGCATAGGCTTGTTTTTCATTTATGTCATATTTCAACTCAGCTGCCTGCAAAGATTTACTAAAAAAGGAAATGGGTTGTTCAAAACCCTCTAAAATTTTTTGCAGTAAGACTGCAAAAATAGTATGATATGAAGCAAAAGAAAAAATCTAAATGGGCTTGCTAAAATTTGGTGACCTTAACATAGGATTACTTTTAATGGCCTGATTGATGTCAGAAAAGGCTCTCTTGGCTTCCTCACTCCACTCAATTTTTGCATTTTTCTTAAGCATCTTGGAGATAGGGACACTGATTTCAGCAAAGTTTGTGACAAACCTTTTGACAAAATTTATCCGGCCAAAGAAAGATTGGATACCTTTGACATTTCTTGGTAATGGTACCTTATCAATTGTTGCCACCCTCTCAGGATCAATCTTAACTCCATCTTTAGATACAATATGGCCTAAAATTTTTCCCTCAGTCACCCCAAAAGCACACTTCCTTGGATTAAGGGAAACCCCATACTCTAAGGCTCTCACAAAATGTTTTTCCAAGTGGCCACAATGCTGCTCTTTCTTTTCTGAATAAGTTGTTAGGTCATCTTGATAAACAACAAGAAATTTGTTTATAAAATCTGCAAATGCTACAGCCATGGCCCTTTGAAAAGTAGCCTCGGCATTGGTTAAACCAAAAGGCATCCTAACATACACATAAGTGCCCCATGGAGTAGTGAAGGCAGTTTTGAATTGCTCTATTTCCTTGACAACTACTTGATTGTAACCAGAAAATCCATCCATCATAGACATCAATTCAAACCTAGTGACTCTTTGCAACATGACTTCCATGTTTGGTAGACCATAATTATCTTTTAAAGAATTTATGTTCAAATTTCTAAAATCTACACAGAGTCTGATATCTCCATTTTTCTTTCTTACTAGGACAAGGTTAGAGACCCATGTTGAATGTCTAATAGGCTGGATAATGCCTACATCACTTATCTTTTTTAGTTCATCTTGCATCTTGGGTGCCAAAGTAGGGTTGACAGGTCTGAGCTTTTGTCTAAAAGGTTTGGTGTTTTCCTTCAAGGGGATTTCATATGGAAATAGATCCCCCCTATATGCTTTTAGGTCATCATACGACCAAGCAAAGACATGCCTATATTTTCTAAGAAGGTTTATCAATGATTTTCTAATTTCAGGAATTAAACTCCCCCCAATGTATACATTTTTTGGGGCTTCCCCTATCCCTAGGTTTATTTCTTCCACACCTTTAGGCTTACTTAAAGGCTTTGTTTGAAAGGTACAATCATGGTTATCAAATGCTCTTTCTAGCACTACTAAACCTTTTGGGACCTTGTTAGTTTTGAGCTACAAGATCTCTTTGCCAAGGATGGTATCCTGATTTTTTGAAGTGTCAACACAATCTCCAAAGTCTATTTCTTTATTTCCAAAATTAGCATTAAAATGAAAGAATCTTAAAATATCTAAGTCATCATCAAAAATCTGCCAGTTTTTAAAATTATCTGGTATGGATGGCCTAGTTTGGATCTCCACCTTAGATATCCCTACAAAGGTATTATCTTCCGGCCTTAAAGCAATGTTAGCCAGCAAGTTCGCCATTCTATTATGACCTCTATCCATCCAATCAATACATAAAGCATCAAAATGTTCTATTTCATCCCAAACAACATTTCTATATTGCTTTAATCTCTTATTTCTTGAGGCATATTTAGACCTTACCTGAGATACAACTAATTCTGAATCTCCAATAACTCTGAGATTCCTGATCTTATGTTTTGAGGCCAATCTCAAACCTATCAATAGAGCTTCGTACTCTACAGTGTTATTTGTACAAGTGAACAACAGGGTGAAGGAAAACTTAAAAGTTTTTTCAGTAGGGAAAATTAGTAACACACCTACACTAGATCCCTCTGTTGGTACTCTCAAATTTGGCACAAATTTGGAGTGACCAATTGAAAATTTTCCTATAAGGCAAAATGTGTACTAAAAATTCTGTGAGAAGGCCTAATTGGTATGCTTGTAAAAGATACCCAGTTGATTTTGATGAGGTACAGCTTGGGGAATAGGTTTAACACCTTTCATTTGACATATATAGTGGGTTCCAACTCCTAAGTTTCAAATTTGACATGTTTGGGGAGTAGCCACTTTGAGGTGTTCACCTAAATCTGCATTTTTGCCAAAGTGTCAAATTGTTGTAGCAGGCCCTGTTTGCATTTGAATATCTTGTATCTTGTTAGTTTTCATGGCCCACCACTTTGAGAATGTTTTAAATGTATATCAGAGAGCTTATGTTTCAGAACTCAAGTCATTTCAAATCTGTTTGATTAGGTTTTTAACCCCTCAAAGTTGGTAGTTTGTTGTTGTCACGCACTTGTGTAATTGTTCAGAATTCTGGAAGGGCCTGTTTGACTAGTCATATCTTTAACCCATTTGACCCTATTGAGAAAATTCCTTTTGCCCTGCATTTTGGTGGTCAAGTACTTTTTATGTTTCAGTTTTTAGGCCATGATGAATCTGTTTGCCCAATTCGCCAATCTGATTCCATATGTAGTTTCTAACAATTTGATGGATAGTTGCAAAGTTTAGTCGGAGGCCCTATTCAGTTGATTGTATCTTTTTCTCAGAGATTGATCATAATGTGTAGGTTGTTGTATCATGTTGTAGACATGGGAATGAGTCATCATGCCAATTTTTAGCCTTCCATGTGCCCATTTAGTCACTTTACCAGAGCCTTTCCATTTCCAATTTATTAAGGTTTCACTGAACATGCAGAATCCATAATTAAATGTCGTACTTTAAGGTATCCCATTTTGCGCCCTGTGTAAGGTCTGACATAATTGAAAGTTGTCCTGTATTGTGAACCTAGAAGACTACTTACCTGTGGATTTGGGGGTCCTTGCCAATCTATCTGATTACTTTTCCAGGCCAATTCCAAATAAGATTTCTATGATTTTCACTATTTTATTCCTGAATAGGTATGACAGGCTAACTTTGGCGTTTGATTGTTATCCGCCACTTGATCTTTTGGACAAGTTTATTATGGATCAGTGTACCTTGTATGGGGGTGAATCATTGCCCAAGTTGTCGGTTCCTGAAGATCTCAGTGGTGGCGTGTTCTTGTGAGACCGTTTGGTTAGTTTTTGAAGTTGCTTTCTGGTGGCCGACCTTGAAGTTTATTTCTAGAAGATTGGTTTATCTTTCCAGAAATCTGATTATTGCCTTGTTTTATATGTGTGATAAATATTCTTGACCCAAAGTTTTAGGCCATGAGGTTTTCGTTTGACAGGTTTGCAAGATCAGATAAAAAGTGCAGATAGGACAACTTTGCAAAGTAGCTATTTTCAAAAATTTGTAGTTTTTTGTCAGAAAGTTGTCTCCAGTTGAGGGTTGATGTGTTGCGTTCCTTGTATATGATTCTTCTGCCAGATCCAGTGGTTCACCTTCAACTCATCATTTGATATTTTTTATCCATCTCCTTCTGAGGCAGTTTGTAGTGATTTTCAGTTTGTGTTTGCCGGCAATTTTTAATAGATGATTTTGACTTTTAAAATATCATTCCTCGTTCATTTATGGACAAAGCCTTTTGACAAGGTGATTATTTATACAAAAAAGACCGTACTCACCAGGTTTCAACATCTAGTGATTAGTTTTGAGCAGTGTTTTTAAAAAGCAATTGGAGGCAATTTATTCAAGTTTGTCGGTTGGCGAAGTTTTAAAAATTGAAGTTTTTAAAAGTTTTTAGTTATCTAGATTGGATCCGGTTGCAACTACCAGTTGTCTGGGTAATGTATCTGAGGTCCAGGTGTTTGAATTCAAAAAAATTTTAAACCGGACCCGTTTGGGGTCCAGCCTGCTTTATTATTTTTTTTTATTAAATTAAACTTCATCGGCTCTGTAGTACTGCTGGCAATTCATAAGTTTAGAAAAGGAAGATAGCAAAGTAAATTGTGGACAATAGAATTAGTTCCAAAGTGATGTTGATATAATGGAAAGCATCCAATTCAAAAATGAAAAATAAAATTGTTGGGGAAGTAACAAATAAAAAAGGCTGCCAGTCATGATTTAATGCAAGAGACACCTCTAGATCAATATTTGAAGATGCATGCATTGTCAAGCCAAATTAGAACATTGGTTCAATAATTACAATCCAGAATTACAAAATAGTGAAACATTGGAATAGCAAGTCCAATGTCAAATTAGAGAGTGATCTTGAGTGATCAATTTGCTCATTCTAAATCTAATTTATTAAACACCAATTTCTTTTTGAAACAACTTACCGAGAGGGGCTAGCTTGGGTTGATGTTTTAATTCAAAATAAATATTAAAAACATCAACATTTTGCAAGAGTGGAGGGTGCATTAAAATTTGAAGAGAAAGTTGGGTGCTGGTAAAACATCAAACAAATGGTGTGTGTGTTGGTTATGAGAATGGTGCACATTGGCCATCACATAAGCCAAATATGAATGGAGTTTACACATTTTGATGCCTGCAAATTTTAAAAGGGAAGTTTAGAGGTGTTGTGCGTGTGGTCTTGGTTAAAAGCCAGCATAAATTCATTAAGACCCACACACCATTTTGAATGAAAGACTCACACCATGCATTGGGGCCAACTAATCACCCAAAGAAATAGATTAGTGCCTTACTCATAGTAATGCTGGGGCTGCCAGCAATTAGAAGGAGGAGTCCACGCAATCATTAAAGGGGGGGCTTTTTTACAAAATGGAAGTAGAGGCTCACGTATAATTTGGAACAGGAAGCCAGCACATGGAAAAGTTTAATAAATAATACCTCACACAAATGTCTATGAAAACTGCTTGCAAGAGTGGAGGCTCATGCATTGGCCATGTGAACAACCAATCAAAAAGAAAAATAATAGTGGATGGGGTGTGAGCAAAGAGGATGACTCACACATGTTTTGGCGCCGAATAACCAAGCTTTGTGTGAGGTTACGAATGGAGGCTGCCTGATGTGAACACTTTGAAATGGAGGAAATTAGCAACCTGAGTGTTCACGCAATAAGGAATGGCACTGCTTTGCATTGTAAATGCAAGGGAAATGAATTAGAGGCAGTGTATATGCTTGTTTTCCTGTGAAATGAAGAAGTGCTCACGCATGGCCTGGTATTTTTGAGGTTTTACCTACAAAACCATTATCCCATATTTGCTACACTTGGTTAAAAGGTAGCATTTATATACATCGTCGCTCATGTAGAGTGTAAAGTAAAGTGGAGAGAGAAACTTGTGTGGTTGCCTCTGTCCATGTGGGCCCACCTCGTAAAGAGTGTCAGCTGGGTGCATAGGCCAAAATTTTGACTAAGTGTTTAAAACCTCTAAGCAATGTATCCCACATTGTTCCCATAGTCAAAGTTTGAACTCAACATGCATATGAAGTAGATTGAAGACTAGGAGGCTATGCTCACACGAGCTTGTGCGGTCGCCTCAATTTTCATGTCGACGGGCCTTGAATGAAGCTCTTTTGCAGAAAGGTGACAGTGAGGTGGCCAAGGAGGACATGTGTCATGAGGTCACGTGGTCACGTGACAAAGCCAGCGGTTAGAGGAAGATTGGGCGACTTGGAGATCCGGTTAGTCATTAGGTCACAGCGGTTAAAGATGACATTCAGAGACATTGAGATAACTAGTTGCCCAGTCTCTAAATATTGGCGGTTAAGTTAGAAGATTCAGAGATCCACAGACTAACCGTAGTCACCAGATCTCATGATGTTAGCAGTTAGAGGTTGAAGATTTTGAGATTACGAGACTAACTGTCAGTTGCTAGGTCGCTAGAAGGGGATCTAGAGATTTAGAGACTAAGCTTGGTCGTCAGATTGCCAAGTTTAACCCAAGGTTAGAAATCCATCTGGAGACTTGGAGACTGAAGGTTTCGCATGGTCGCCTATGTTAACCGTGGTTAAGAAATCCATTCGGAGACTTGGAGAATACATGTAGTCGCCAGATCTCCCAATCAGGGGTCAAGCCTGAGGTCAAGTCTGAGCAACCAATGAAATGATGACACTTGGTGAGTTCTGGTGGCATGTGCAAATTTAAAAGTTTATGAAAGATTTAAAAGTCATAAAGTTCAAACATTATGGCTTTTCATGCCAGGAGCTTGCTCAGAGTTTTAATTGCTGCAAGTTGATTTTTTGTCCAAATATAGTAGTATAATATCTTTTCAGAAACACCAGAAGATGACATACATGATGGCGGTGGAAAAAGTCAGATTTGATTGAGTTGCTGAGAGTAGTAAATGTTTTTAAATCCAAGATCAGATTTCTTCCAGATAGGACAAATTTGCAAGCGGGAATGTTGTGAAAGCTATTGAAATCAGATTTGCTAATGAATGAAAGGATAAGACCAGAGTTTTAAAAAGACAAAGTAAATTAGATATTTTTGAAGATGCAAATGATTTCAGATTTGGAAGTGCCCGAGAAGATTAGATTTTAGAGGAGAGAGAAGGTGAATGAAATCAGATTGCAAGCAGACAGGTGCTGATCAAGCAGAGATTTTAGGGTTTCTTCTTCTATTTTATCAACTTCTCTTCTCAGGGTAAAGGGTTCTTGTCCCTGTTTCTTCTTCTGTTCTGTTGAAGGGTTTAAGATTACTTCTGCCCTCTCACTTAGAAGATTTTATAGCAGGCTTCCAGATGATTTTTTGAATGCATTTCTACAAAAATGAATTTTTCAACCTTGTCTATGCTTTGATTTTTCTGTCCTTAATATGTTGAAGTAAGAATATTTCAATGAAATACAGTGCAGTTCTTATTTTCTGTTATTCTGTCTCCTTGCATTTAGTTTATACTCTTGTATGTTTTAGTTGTAAGGCATCTAAAAACATACCAACTACAAGGTAGTTTGTCTAAATATTTGTGAGTTTCTCTCAAGGAGAGAATTAAATTTCATAAATAGTTTTAGAGAGTAGACACTATTGAAGGATTTGATTGAATAATATAGAAGTGAGAAGACAGTTTGTAAGACATTATGTCTGGATTGCATACAGTCTGTAAGGCATTCTGTAGTGTTTTATTTGATTTGTGACCTGTGGATTACATCTTCTGACTCTTTGCCCAAGAATAGGCACTAGTTAGGGTTTTTTGTGCAGCCTTTATTAAATCATCAAGCAACAATTTATGATTACCAGTATTTTTTGTTTTTTAGTTCATTACCAACTATGAAAGGACTATATCCCAGGTGATATATTTCACTTTGTTGAATCCTTGGAGAGAGAATCCAGAGGTTAACCTTCCTTGAGTTGTACTCATAAAAAGAAGGATTCACATTCTTATCCCACTGTTCTGTGCTATCACATTCATAGTTTCTATTGCTATCCTCTGTATCAGAATGTTCTCAGCTGCTTACAGAGTAATCTTTCATTAAAGTAATCTGAAGCCTAAATAGCATAGCAGTGAAGACCCTATCCACCATTTGAATGTTTACTTGAAACATAGTGAATCATTAATATGCAATACCTACCTAAGTCTCGTGGAGCTCAGAGCATAAGGGGGATCTTATCCAATCCTCATCAATTAGGCTTTTCTTGCAAACTTGGAGTCCTTTTTTAACTGAGAATCAAGCCCATACATCTACCAAGTTTGATCCTACAAGAAAAATCCCTAACAAATTGGTTCTGCTAGGGATCATGTTAAAATGAAGATAGAATAACACAGGTACGAGTAGAGCTAGAATCATGGCCGGCTTATTCATTTATCCAGTGGTGTCCATTGAAGTGTATAAGAGTCAATTTTAAGAAGTTTTGAATCATCTCACCAAGTTGTGAGTGGCGACTCCGAGTTCTTTGTTTGATAAGTGCATAAAGTGATATATTTCCAGTCCCGATAAACAATATATTTACCCTATTGAAGTTTTTTGCATTGGTGGACAAGGATATAGAAAGAGATCTTAGCTTATGAAAGTTCTTTTCCTCTACAAGAAGGTGGCAGCTCTACTAAGTTTTGAAGGTTATTTGGAGGTGACTTCAAATCAAACAGTTTGCAGTGTCTTCATCATACTCTAGGTATTTTATTTTTCATTAGATAAAATCTTTTTGTTCATGAAAATTAGTTATACATGTTTTCCCTATTAAGCGGTCAGCACTAAGTTAAAAGGGAAGAGAAAGGCAGTTTGTAGTTACTCTACTTGGGAAGGTGTCACAACTGTTTAGGAATAGGTTGTGTAGTGCTATAAACTTTGAAGGTATCCCTGGATACCCAAATCCCATTCCATCAGCAATCAAGGATTGTTTGCCAAAATTCACTAGTATGGGTGAGCAATCAGCTGAGGAGCATGTTGACAAGTTTTCTGACTTTATAGATGATCATAACATCACACATGAGGATGTATTAATGAGTCTTTTTTCAATATCTTTAGTTGAGATTGCAAGTGACTAGTTTAAAGAATTACCTCATGGCTCAATAGGATCTATGGAAGCATTAGAGGATTGTTTTATTAAAAATATGGTGATATTGAGCAATATAGTGATATGGAACATAGTGATGAACAAGACATAGCTGAAACTAAGGACCCTGCATCAAAGTTTGAACTTCTTCAGGTAGAAACAAAAATGTTAACACAAAGGTTGCAGGAAAGTGTGGTGTTACATTTACAAGAGAACATGAGCAAAGAGGAGGGTGAGTCACAACATGATTTCTACATAAAGTTTACTGATAAGATCAAGGAGTTTGACATTCCTTGTTGTCCTTGGGATTTTGTATGGGAAAATTTATTTGTTAATCTTTTTTTCCCTCATACACTTAATTTTCCAATCCCTCAGAGGGTAGAATGTATTAAAAAAACTATGCAATGGATAGAACATGTAGAATATCTTTCTTCTATAGATATAAATGAGGCTGAATATAGTGATGTTGAATATGAAAATCCTGAATATGCCAATGTTGAAAGTGATAATGAATATGAATCTAGTTACACTGATGAATCTGAGTTTGGTGATTATGATGATAAGTCCACTTATGTTGAATGGTTTGCTGATGATAATGTTGATAATGAACTTTGTGAACAAAAAAATAATGAAAATGTTTTGTGTGGACAACAAGATGACAACTATGATGCAGATGTGAGTGTTTATAGTGATTTCTTGACATAAGATGATATGCTCCAAGAAATCTCACTCCATGATTCTAATGAGGAAGAAATTTGCAGCATCAAGCAAGAAGACAGTTGGGATAAATCAGAATGTCAATCCTTACTAGGCAGTGAGAAAATTTTAGATTTTCAGGGGTATGTATCAGAAAATGATTCTCAGGCTTCATGCCTTATGGATATAAGTTTTGATGATAATGACATTGCTAAGGGTGTGGCAAATGACAATGAAGATTTTGATTGTGAAAGTGTATTAGAGATGAGTATGAATGATGATAGTTGTTCACTTCACAGTGAACAAATTGCAAAAATTTTATCTTCTGAATATCTCAGACATTCAGGAAAGGATAGCATTGAAACTTCATGCCCAACATACATTGATTTTGATAAAGAATATGAATCAGTGGATCCTAATTTTGACATGTATGTTTCTGATTTTTTTCGTCCTCCCATATCATTAGATCATGATCAAATTTAGTATGATTTATCAGATGATGAGGTCATCAGTGTTGTTTCAGATTCAATGGATGTGGAGACTCCAAACATAATGATGAGGCCTGACTGGGATAGTAGTGCGGATGTTGAATCTTATTCTTTTTGTGTTCCTAATTTATTTCCTCTTGCAGAAGATCAAAATTATTTGCATGAAATCCTTACTGTTTATGATGAATATGATGATTCAAGTGTTGCTATAGATTCAGATTTTTGTGAGTTTAGTGTCATTGATTATTATATATGCCATCATGTTGAAGAGAAGGACAAATCTGAATGTGTGTTTTCAGATTTACAAGTAATTGATGAACCATTAATTGATAATGCTTTCCCATGTTTACAAGATGCTAATAGAAGTTGTGATCAACAAGATATCTCTGATTCTTTGCAGATAGATTTTTTTTTTGAAACTTTTGATTTTAGTTTGCAAAATGCTGATGAGAGAGAGCTATGTTTTGTGGTACAAACTAATGATCAGAAGTTTGATTTCAGCTTTGAGAGAGAGATGGAATGTTTCTTCTTCCAACAAGTTAGCAATAAAGAAGGGTGTAATGTTTTGATATCACACAATGATCAATATTCACAATTTTTTAGTGACTCTATTTTGCAAAGTGATGATGAGTTTTCTAGTTATCTTTTGTTTGATGTGCTAAAAGAAGGTGGCAGTGTTTTCAGTCAAACACATGAAAGCAAGAATTTCAGTTTACATTTGATTTGTGGAGATAAAAACCAAATGTATGACAGAGGTAAGAGTTGGTTCAAGTCTTGAGGCCTAGGATCTCTTATAAATAATGTATATATTGTATAGTTGCTTTCCCTTTCAGTTGTGTGGTGTGCTTTCTTTTAGTAGAGGTTCCCATTTTTTGAGAAGAGGTGTCAGGAAGGAAAGGTGCAAAGAGAAAATTTTGGATTCAAGGTTTCGAGGTGGTCTGCTTCTACCATGAGATTCTGAAGGTTCTCTGCATGCCCACATGGGGCATACATCCACAGTTAGAGCCATTGTTGGTACTCTCAAATTTGGCACAAATTTGGAGTGACCAATTGAAAATTTTCCTATAAGGCAAAATGGGTACTCCTAAAAATTCTGTGAGAAGGCCTAATTGGTATGCTTGTAAAAGATACCCTGTTGATTTTGATGAGGTATAGCTTGGGGAACAGGTTTAACACCTTTCATTTGACATATACAGTGGGTTCCAACTCCTAAGTTTCAAATTTGACATGTTTGGGGAGTAGCCATTTTGAGGTGTTCACCTAAATCTCTATTTTTGCCAAAGTGTCAAATTGTTGTAGCAGGCCCTATTTGCATTTGAATATCTTGCATCCTGTTAGTTTACATGGCCCACCACTTTGGGAATCTTTTAAATGTATATCAAAGATCTTATGTTTCAGAACTCAAGTCATTTCAAATCCGTTTGATTAGGTTTCGAAACCCTCAAAGTTTGTAGTTTGTTGTTGTCATCCACTTGTGTAATTGTTCAGAATTTTGGAAGCGCCTGTTTGACCAGTCATATCTTTGACCCATTTGACCCTATGAAAAAATTCCTTTTGCCTTGCATTCTAGTGGTCAAGTACTTCTTATGTTTTAGTTTTCAGGCCATGATGAATCTGTTTGCCTAGTTCACCAATCTGATTCCATATGCAGTTTCTAACAATTTGATGGACAGTTGCACAGTTTAGTCGGAGGCCCTATTCAGTTGATTGTATCTTTTTCTCGGAGATTGATCATAATGTGCAGGTTATTGCATCATGTTTTAGACATGTGAATGAGTCATCATGCCAATTTTTAGCCTCCCATGTGCCCATTTAATCACTTTGCCAGAGCCTTTCCATTTCCAATTTATTAAGGTTTCACTGAACATGCAGAATCCATAATTAAATGCCCTACTTTGAGGTATCCCATTTTGCGCCCTGTGTAAGGTCTGACATAATTGAAAGTTGTCATGTATTGTGAACCTAGAAGACTACTTACTTGTGGATTTGGGGGTCCTTGCCAATCTATCTGATTACTTTTCCAGGCCAATTCCAAATAAGATTTCTATGATTTTCACTGTTTTATTCCTGAATAGGTTTGATAGGCTGACTTTGGCATTTGATTGTTATCCGCCACTTGATCTTTCGAATGAGTTTATTATGGATCAATGTACCTTTTATGGGGGTGAATCATTTCCCAAGTTGTCTATTCCTGAAGATCTCAGTGGCAGCGTGTTCTTGTGAGATCGTTTGGTCAATTTTTGAAGTTGCTTTCTGGTGGCCGACTTTGAAGTTTATTTCTAGAAGATTGGCTTATCTTTCTGGAAATTTGATTATTGCCTTATTTTATATGTGTGAGAAATATTCTTCACCCAAGGTTTCAGGCCATGAGGTTTCCGTCTGACAGGTTTGCAAGATTAGATAAAAAGTGCTTTATGCTGATAAAAAGTGCGGATAGGACAACTTTGCAAAGTAGCTATTTTCAAAAATTTGTAGTTTTTGTCAGAAGGTTGTCTCCAGTTGAGGGTTGATGTGTTTTTTTCCTTGTATATGAGTCTTCTGCCAAATACAGTGGTTCGCCTTCAACTCATCATTTGATATTTTTTATCCATCTTCTTCCGAGGTAGTTTGCAGTGATTTTCAATTTGTGTTTGCTAGCAATTCTGAATGGATGATTTCAACTTCTAAAATATCTTTTCTCATTCATTTCTGGATGAAGCCATCTGACAGGGTGATTATCTATACTACAAAGACCGTACTCGTCAAGTTTCAGCTTCCAGTGCTTAGTTTTGAGTAGTGTTTTTAAAAGGTGATTGGAGGCAATTTATTCAAATTTGTCAGCTGGCGAAGTTTTAAAAATTGAAGTTTTTAAAAGTTTCTGGTTATCTAGATTGGATCCAGTTGCAACTGTCAATCATCTAGGTAATGTATCTGAGGTCTGGGTGTTTGAATTTGAAATTTTTAAAAACCGAACGGACCCATTTGGGGTCCAGCCTGCTTCATTATTTTTTTTTATTAAATTAAACTTCGCCGACTCCGGAAGATAGCAAAGTAAATATGGGGACAAAGGAATTAGTTCCAAAGTGATGCTGATATAATGGAAAGCATCCAATTCAAAAATGAAAAATAAAATTGTTGGGGAAGTAACAAATAAAAAAGGCTGCCAGTCATGATTTAATGCAAGAGACACCTCCAGATCAACATTTGAAGATGCATGCATTGCCAAGCCAAATCAGAACATTGGTTCAATAATTACAACCCAGAATTACAAAATAGTGAAACATTGGAATAGAAAGTCCAATGTCAAATTAGAGAGTGATCTTGAGTGACCAATTTGCTCATTCTAAATCTGATTTATTAAACACCAATTTCTTTTTGAAACAACTTACCGAGAGGGGCTAGCTTGGGTTGATGTTTCAATTAAAAATAAATATTAAAAACATCAGCATTTTGTAAGAGTGGAGGGTGCATTAAAATTTGAAGAGAAAGTTGGGTGCTGGTAAAACATCAAACAAATGGTGTGTGTGTTGGTTATGAGAATGGTGCACATTGGCCAGCACATAAGCCAAATATGAATGGAGTTTACACATTTAGATGCCTGCAAATTTTAGAAGGGCAGTTTAGAGGTGCTGTGCGTGTGGTCTTGGTTAAAAGCCAGCATAAATTCATTAAGACCCATGCACCATTTTGAATGAAAGCCTCATGCCATGCATTGGGGGCAACTAATCACCCAAAGAAATAGATTATTGCCTTACGCATAGTAGTGCTAGGGCTACCAGCAATTAGAAGGAGGGGTCCACGCAATCATTAAAGGGGGGGCGCTTTTATGAAATGGAAGTAGAGGCTCACGTATAATTTGGAATAGGAAGCCAACACATGGCAAAGTTTAATAAATAATACATCACACAAATGTCTATGACAACTGCTTGCAAGAGTGGAGGCTCATGCATTGGCCATGTGAACAGCCAATCAAAAAGAAAAATAATAGTGGATGGGGTGTGAGCAAAGAAGATGACTCACACATGTTTTGGCACCAAATAACTAGGCTTTGTGTGAGGTTATGAATGGAGGCTTCCTGCTATGAACACTTTGAAATGGAGGAAATTAGCAACCTAGGTGTTCACGCAATAAGGAATGGCAATGCTTTGCATTGTAAATGCAAGGGAAATGAATTAGAGGTAGTGTATATGCTTGGTTGCCTAGGAAATGAAGAAGTGCTCACACATGGCCTAGTATTTTTGAGGTTTTGCCTACAAAACCATTATCCCACATTTGCTACACTTGGTTAAAAAGTAGCATTTATATACACCGCCACTCATGTAGAGTGTAAAGTAAAGTGGAGAGAGAGACTTGTGTGGTCGCTTCTATCCATGCAGGCCCACATCGTAAATCTTGTCGGCTGGGCACATAGGCCAAAATTTTGACTAAGTGTTTAAAACCTCTAAGCAATATATCCCACATTGTTCCCACAGATGAAGTTTGAACTCAACATACATATGAAGTAGATTGAAGACTAGGAGGCTATGCTCACGCGAGCCTGTGCGGCTGCCTCAATTTCCATGCTGAAGGGCCTAACTGCCAGTTGCCAGCTCACTAGAAGGGGATCTAAGATTGCAAGACTAACCTCCAGTCGCCAGGTCGCTAGAAGGGGATGTGGAGATTGAGAGACTAAGCTTGGTCGCCAGATTGCCAAGTTTAACCCGAGGTTAGAAATTCATCCAAAGACTTGGAGACTAAAGATTTCGCATGGTCGCCAGTGTTAACCGTGGTTAAGAAATCCATTCAGAGACCTGGAGAATACATGTAGTCGCCAGATCTCCCAATCAGGAGTCAAGCCTGAGGTCAAGTCTGAGCAACCAATGAAATGATGACACTTGGCGAGTTCTGGTGGCATGTGGAGATTTAAAATTTTATGAAAGATTTAAAAGTCATAAAGTTCAAACATTATGGATAAACTCAAAATTTTTCATGCTAGGAGCTTGCTCAGAGTTTTAATTGCTGCAAGTTCATTTTTTGCCCAAATATAGTAGTATAATATCTTTTCAGAAATGCTAGAAGATGGCAGACATGATGGTGGTGGAAAAAATCAGATTTGATTGAGTTGTTGAGAGCAGTAAGCATTTTTCAATCCAAGGTCAGATTTCTTCCAAACATGACAAATTTGCAAGCGGGAATGTTGTGAAAGCTATTGAAATCAGATTTGCTAATGAATGAAAGGATAAGACCAGAGTTTTAAAAAGACAAAGTAAATCAGATATTTTTGAAGAGGCAGATGATTTCAGACTTGGAAGTGCCTGAGAAGATTAGATTTTAGAGGAGAGTGAAGGTTAATGAAATCAAATTGCAAGTAGACAAGTGTTGATCAAGCAGAGATTTTAGGGTTTCTTCTTCTTCTATTTTATCTTCTTCTCTTCTCAGTGTAAAGGGTTCCTGTCCCCATTTCTTCTTCTGTTCTGTTGAAGGGTTTTAGACTGGTTCTGCCCTCTCACTCAGAAGATTTTACAGCAGGCTTCCATATGGTTTTTTGAATGCATTTCTGCAAAAATGAATTTCTCAACCTTGTCTATGCTTTGAGTTTTTTGTCTTTAATATATTGAAGCAAGAATATTTCAATGAAATACAGTGTAGTTCCTATTTTCTGTTGTTCCGTCTCCTTGCATTTAGTTTATACTCTTGTATGTTTTATTTGTAAGGCATCTAAAAACATACCAACTACAAGGTATTTTGTCTAAATATTTGTGAGTTTCTCTCAAGGAGAGAATTAAATTTCATAAATAGTTTCAGAGAGCAAACACTATTGAAGGATTTGATTGAATAATATAGAAGTGAGAAGATAGTTTGTAAGGCATTCTGTCTAGATTGCGTACAGTATGTAAGACATTCTATGGTGTTTTATTTGATTTGTGACCTATTGATTACATCTTCTAACTCTTTACCCAAGAATAGGCACTGGTTAGGGTTTGTTGTGCAGCCTTTATTAAAGCATCAAGAAACAATTTATCATTACCAGTATTTTTTATTTTTAAGTTCATTACCAACTGTGAAAGGACTGTATCCCATTTGATATATTTCACTTTGTTGATTCCTTGGAGAGAGAATCTAGAGGTTAACCTTCCTTGAGTTGTACTCATAAAAAGAAGAAGGATTCACATCCTTATCCCACTGTTCTGTGCTATCACATTCATAGTTTCTATTGCTATCCTCTATATCAGAATGTTCTCAGCTGCTTACAGAGTAATCTATCATTAAAGTAATCCAAAGCCTAAATAGCATAGTAGTGAAGACCCTATCCACCATTTGAATGTTTACTTGAAACATAGTGAATCATTAATAGGCAATACCCGCTTGAGTCCTGTGGAGCTCAAAGCAAAAGGGGGATCTTATCCAATCCTCATCAAATAGCCTTTTCTTGCAAACTTGGAGTCCTTTTTTAACTGAGAATCAAGCCCATACATTTTCCAAGTTTGATCCTACAAGAAAAATCCCTAACATCCTCTTTAGAGCTTGCACCATCAAAATACATGGTCCAGAGGTCATTTTTACTTGTAACATTATCTTTTTCTTCAGCTAAGAGGGGAAATTCATCTTTATTTTCATTTTCACTACTCTGTACTTGAAAGGAATTTATGTTAGTATCCAAGAAACAATTCATGCTATCATCACTAGTTTCCTCTTCAATCATATGAGGGGTTCTAACCTCCCTGAATACTTTAATACTCTCACCAGTGATGTTAAAAGTAGCGTAAGATAAGTCACACTAGCTGCTACCTCCCATCACTACACTCCATTTTGTTGATAACAGCATTCCATATTTTGGAGGGATGTCCACAACTAAAACACTCATAGTCAGTAATTTCTCTGGGTAGGCAGCAAGCCTATAGGGCAGGGCTTTAATTATTCCAATTATTGGCACCTCCCTGGAACCCTAGCATCTCCCATGGGGAGTATCAATTTGTAATCCCATTGACCTCATGATTTCAGTAGGCATGACAGTATTTGAAGCTCCTAAATCAATCATGTAGTTTTTTAACATCCTATCATTTATGACCAATGTTAAGAAGAAAGGGTCAACATCTCCCATAGACGTATTCACAACATTAGTATCAAAGTAAATTTGAGGTATTTTTGAAACAATTTCCTCTGTGTCTTTCTTTTTAATTGGGATCTGACCCTTCACCTTAGTACTTATTGGCTCTTGGACATTTGTGATTTGAACACCATTTATCCATGTGAGGGCCTTCTCTTTGTGTTCACTTCTCCTCATCATTTCCATCAAAGGCACTTTAACTATGATCTAGGATAATAACTAGTTCATATCAATAGGTACATAATTTAGAAAAGATATGTCCAACTTGCTTTGTGGGACAACATTGTTCTCAGACTGTATGGCTGCACCCGATTTTTTTTTCCCCTTTGATTTATTTTCAGGTTGGGGAATTTGAGTACCGGCTATTAGAGTTTTGGCTTTGATTTTGAGCACATTGATCAGCTCACTTGGCTTTTTAGTGCCCTTGAATTTATATTTCTTTGCCTCCTCAGCGGCCTTATTTTTTTATAGCAAACTATTTAGTGTCTTCTTTATTTCTTTTAATGAATACACCTACTAGCTTGCCATCTATATTCCCAACAGTTCTATTTCTAAGGACATAAATACTCCTAGCCTGTGTCACCATATCAGTAGTGATCTGGGCCATCTCTTCATTAGATGGTCTCCTTAACACAATAGGTTCCTCAACCATCTTGGAGTTACTATTTATGTCATTAAGTTCTTCCTCTTCATCAGGAAAAACTTGCTAATGGTAGGCCTCTCCTTTGTTCTGAGAATTTTTCAAATCCTAATTTTCACTTTCTTCATCAGAGTCAACTTCTTCAATAAACTTGGAAAAATTCATTCCACAGCCTCTGTCATCATATGATTCTTCTTCTTCCTCTCTTTGTTCATCATTTTCAGATATACTCTGAGATATGACACAATAATTTGAATCATGTGGGGATTGGCATGTAGTACACCATGGAACCTCATCAGTCATGTTGACTAAATGTTTTTGCAATGGATCAGGGGTTTTATCACTAGGTTTTAGGTCTTTCCTCTTCGGGACAGTGGGTTTTCCATCCTTCCATTGGGTGTGGTAGGGGAAATTTTGCAACCTAGGCTGCCTGTTGAAAGTATTAGGAGGAGGCCTATCATTTCTCTGAAACTTATTTTTGTTCTCATTTGGCTTCAGATCCTTTAAGACATTTAGGATTTGTTTTAGGTTATCATCCTCCCTAGGCTTTATATTGGAAGGTTTATCATCTTCTTTCTTTCCAAACCTAGGGGGCTTAGGGTCTTCTCTTCTCGCTAACTTACCAAAGAATCTCCTATTGCTTTCAATGTTTATAGAAAACCTTTGAGCTTCTCTAATAGTCCTAGGGTTCTTATCTCTAAGTAGATATCCCATCTTGGCATCAAAATCATTTAAGTATGTTGCCAAGCATACCTTCTCATCTAATCTCATGACCTGGAAGAGCTTGTGCATTGCCTTCTGAAATCTCACATTGAATTCCAGGACTTCTTCATTTTGGTTTTTCTTTATATTGTTGAATTCATTCAACATGAAACCCTCATTAGTCTTATTACCATACTGATCTTTAAAACAATTAATAAAATCATCCCAAGAACCAATACAATCATAAGGAAGCCCTCTAAACTAGTCCCTTGCATCCTTAGTTAAAGACTGAACAAATAATTTCATGATTACATCTTCATATTCTATTTCATAATCATCAATCATGTCAATAAATTTCTTCAAATGCTCTTCACAAGTGACAACATTATTACCAGTAAATTTAGGCATTTTTTCTCTAATCTTTGCAGGAATCAAATTAGGATAGCCAATAATGTTATAAACCTTATTATTTTTTATATTAGCAACATTTGTAGAAGTTCCTAGTATGATAATGGCATCCTGAGTAGCAAAAACTCCAACATTAGCATTAGATGTTATCACAGGGCTAGTTATTTTTGAAGGGCCAAAAGTTTGTCTAAGAAAATCAACTTTCTTTTTCATTTCTAAAGTAGTGGCCTCAATTTCTACTTTCTCTAGTTCCTTAGCTATAATTTCATTTTCTCTTTTAGCTCTCTCTACATCATTATCCAATTTGGACAATTGATCTAAAGGGGTTTTATCATTTACAGGTTCATTTATTTGGATCCCTACTAAAACTTGCTTTCCTTTATCCTTAGGTTTCCTAACTTCAGTAGTGGGCTGGATAATAGGTTGTTCATCAAACTTCTTGGGGGATCTAACAATATTTATAGCCTCTAAGGTTAGTAATTGCCTCCTTAACTGATCAGCCCTAATTTGAGCCTGCCTTATCTTAGTTTCCTTTTCCATTTCCCTCTCCTTTCTGATAGCAATATGGTCTTGAATCCTTTTCTCTAAATTGTAGACCTCTTAAAAAACATCCTCAGAATCTAGGAGAGTAGTGTCAAATCCTAAATTTTCAAATCTATAACCTCATTGCTGACATCACATGACAGGTGATAAAGGAGGGTTTGTTCATTTGGACAAATACAATGGCGGTATGGTCAGATTTAGAGACAACACTCCTAAACCAATAGTTGGTAGAGGAGCCATCACCTTGGATGGAAAGAATAGTACTAATTATGTTCTTTATGTTGATGGTTTGAAACATAACCTTCTTAGTGTTGGATAGTTACTTGGAAAAGGCTATCAGTTGGAGTTCAAAGATGACAAATGCATCATTAACAACAAAGATCATGTTATGATTGCATCAAGCTCAAAGACAAGAGGTAATGTTTTTCAACTCAATTCAGAAGCAAGTTGTTTTATTGCTAAAGTTGATGACAGTTGGTTGTGGCATAAAAGACTATGTCATATCAATTTTGATAACATAGTAAAGATAAGAAATGTTAAGGCAGTAAGAGATCTACCTAGCATAGCAAAGCCAGTTGATACTATATGCAAGGAATGTGTGATGGGGAAGCATGTGAGAAATTCTTTTAGGAGCAAGCAAAATTCAGCAGAGAACAAGTTGGATCTAATTCATATAGACCTATGTGGTCTAACTCAAACAAGATCATACTATGATAAAAGGTATTTCATTTTGTTTTTTGATGACTATACTAGGATGATGTGGGTTGCGTTCTTAAAAGACAAGTCAGAAGCTTTTGAGAAGTTCAAAATATTCAAAGCTAAGGTTGAGAATGAAGAGATGGCATAAAGACTACGAAGGAGAATTCACCTCTAATAGATTCTATGAGTACTACGAAGAACATGGCACAAAGAGATGGTTGAGTGCACCTAGAACCCCTCAGCAAAATGGAATTGTGGAGAGAAGGAATAGGATCATTCTTGATACAACATGCACCATTATGATAGAAGGAAAAGTTGCTCACACCTATTGGAGAGATGTAGTTAATACAATAGTTTATACCATCAATAGAATTCAATTAAGGCTAGGCACTGACAAAACACCATATGAGCTATGGTTTGGTAATGTTCCCATAGTAAAATATTTTAGAATCTTTGGAAGCAAGTGCTACATCAAGAGAGATGAAGCAATAGGAAAGTTTGATGCAAGAAGTGATGAAGGTATTTTTCTTGGTTACTCTACTAAAAGTAAAGCTTATAGATGTTTCAATTTAAAATTGAAAAAGATCATAGAATGTGCTCATGTAAAGATTGATGAAAAGTTTATGGTTCAAGAAAGATATCATGATTACTCACCCATGATTGAAGAAGAACCTAGACCTTCCACTAGTGAGACAATAGTTGAAGAAATGTTTGACAGTATTGATGTGTTATTCAATGACCCTAAGACAAGTGAAGAAAATACTCCCAAGGTTGATGAGTCAGCATCACCTAAAGTTCCAAAGTTTACATCAAGAAATCATTCCAAGGTAGACATCATTGGAGATTAGAGTGGAAAAGTCTTAACAAGGTCACAAGAAAAGAATTCAGCTAGCAGTGAAGCGATATGTTTACTATCTCAGATTGAACCTTTAAGTGTTGAAGATGCTTGTAATGATCCAAATTGGCATGATGCTATGAAAGAAGAACTTGATCAGATTATTAAGAATAACACTTGGGAACTGGTCCCAAGACCTAGTGATAAGAATGTGATTGGAACAAAAAGGATATTCAGAAACAAGATGAATGAAGATGGTACAGTAGTAAGAAATAAAGAAAGATTAGTATGTAAGGGATATGCGCAAAGAGAAGGCATTGATTATTCAAACACATTTGCACCTATGAGCAGATTAGAAGCTATTAAGTTGTTTCTAGCCTATGCTATAGTCAAAAAATTCAAAGTTTATCAGATGGATGTCAAGTTAGCATTCCTGAATGGAGATTTGAAAGAAGTATACATTGAACAGCTAGAAGGATTCACCTTATCAGATAAACCTGATATGGTATGTAGATTGAAGAAGGCCCTCTATGGACTTAAGTAAGCCCCTAGAGCATGGTATGAGAGGCTAGATGGATACTTAACAAAGATTGGATTCAAGAAAGGAGCAGCAGATTGTAATATATTCATTAGAGAGACATCTAAAGGTTTACTACTTGTAGCTATATTTGTTGATGACATTATCTTTGGAGGTAATGACAAACTCAGTGCTAAATTTTCCAAAGAAATGTAGAATGAGTTTGAGATGAGTATGATTGATCCTATTAAATACCTTTTGGGACTAAATGTGCAGCAGAAAGAAAAAGGAAATTTTATTAATCAGTTAAAGTATGTGAAAGAGATACTGAAGAAATTCAAGATGGATGATTGAAAACTAGTAGGAACCCCTATGATCACTGGATGCAAGCATACTAAAGAAGATGACTCACCAATAGTAGATATAACATTGTATAATTCTATGATTGGTAAACTCATATATCTTACTCAGACTAGACCTGATATTTCCAATGCAGTTGGCATAGTTGGAAGATTTGCAGTAGAACCTAAACAAAGTCACCTCATGGCAGTAAAGAGAATATTCAAATACTTACAGGGCACTATAGATTATGGTCTATGGTGTCCTAACTCAGAAAATGTTGAGCTTCATGTGTACACTGATGCAGATTGGGCAGGATGTGTTGATGACAGAAAGAGTACATCAGGTGGAGCAATATTTCTTGGTGATAGAATTGTCACTTGGACAAGTAAGAAACAAAATTGTATTTCTCGGTCAACAACAGAAGTGGAGTATGTTGCAGTAGCCCTGAATTGTTCTACAATTGTTTGGATCAAATAGATGATAAAGGATTTTGAAATTTAGATTGATTATCCTATTGTTATTCACTATGATAACACTAGCACTATCAATATGTCAAAGAACCCTATGATGCATGCAAAGATAAAGCACATTGAGATCAAGTATCACTTCCTAAGAGAGAAAGTGGCAAAGAAAGAAGTCAAGCTGGACTATGTGAGTACTAAAGATTAGTTGGCAGATATATTCACAAAGCCCTTGCCTAAGGATACTTTTGAGTATCTCAGGGAGAAGTTGGAAGTAATTCCCTTCCCTGATTCTCCTTAGAAGAAAGAAGGAAAGGCATCAGTCCTCAGGGACTGGTGGAAGGTTGACTACTCTACCTCAGGAGTAGTACTAGTGCTTAAAATGAATGGTGCCCTTTTCCATTGATGTCAATGGGGGAGTAATATACAGAGTCATGAAAAATAGAAGTAAAAAGAGGAGTAATATAGTAAGGGGGAGCAACATTCAGTTATGACAGTAGTACAGTTGAGGAAATGGAGAATATTAGAAAATATTGTAGCTATTGGAGGATTCATCTTTGGGGGAGTTTTGAAGAGGAAATGGAAAATGTTATAAAAGAAATGTTCATTTGGGTTGGTGGTGGTTTTTCATTCCACATGTTTTGATCAATGCCAAAGGGGGAGATTGTTGGAGATTTGCCAGTAGGCCAGTACTGATTGTATGTTTGTCATTGATGACAACATATGAAAAGTAGCATTCATGGAAGTCTTATGTAGTAAGCTTTCAGTATATGAAGCATGGACATGATATCAACATGATATCATGGGCACAGAGGTTAACTATTAGTACAGACAGTTATATAGTAGATGGTGTCAGCAGTGTTCCTAATAGAGTAACAGACAATGTTCTGTGTATGGTTTTATGTATAGTTATCATGGAGCCTTGCGCGCTTGGATATATGTTGAAGACATGTTAGTGATGTTTTAGTTATGGATGCATAGTATTTTGATGAGTAGAAGTGAAGTTATGTAGTCGCTATTCGCCAGTAGTAGTTTCTCGTGTTTGTTCAAGAGAGCCGATGGAGATTTTATTGGTTCTTGAGTTGCACCTATCTTTAGGGTATGCACCCTTGGATTTAAGCTTGGAGAAGTGGTATTGATGTTTGGTTAAGATCTCATGAGTTAATTCAGCTTATAGAGATAGATCTAGTTGTTTTGGTAGAGCAGACAGTGTGTAGTGTGCATCTACAATTATCTTATTGGACAGGTCCCAGAATGTGTTGCATGCATAGTAGAGCCAACAAAATGTTTATTGGAGTTTGTTATGGTTTCTCTAATATAATTTCAAGGTGGTTCTAACAAGCTGACTTGATTATATCATTTGCAGGAAAGATATTTATCGGCAGTCATTTGTGATTGCTTGAGTGTGGTTCAAGGTTGATTAAGCAATAGTAGAGTAGAGTGTGCGAAGTGTTGAGCCATCAAAAGAAGGTCTATGTAACCAAGTAAAGTACTTGTGCTATTCATTGGAACTGATCCAGACAATAGGTCAAAGTGTAGTTCACCAAGATCCAAATATAGCTTGTATCTGTTATTCAGAAGGTTTTAGCCTTCGCCCATTTGAGCAGTGAGCTCTTGGATAGTGCGTCCTCTCCCCTAACAGGGAAAATTGTAAAAGACTCCTAATAGGGTCTGACCCTTGACCAGGTCTACTGTACTTAATATATTGTAAAGAAACTCGTAAGAAGGTTAAGCATCTTCTAACAAGGATCATTATACAGTAGTACATAATATTAGTGGGTATCAAGTCCCATTGGGGTTTTTACCTATTTGGGTTTCCCTGTAACCAAAATATTGGTGTTGTGTTCATGTGTTATTTCATTGGGTTTATGTTTTATATTTAATTATACTTAATTGGATAAATAATTGAATCTTGTAGATAAATCATTCACCCCCCCCCTCTCGGTTATCTCTTGGGACTATTCTAAACATGATATACCTACTTGAGAAGGCGAATACAACCCTTTATGAAGGCTCCCAATATACTATTCTCTCTTTTGTATTGTTGTTGGTGAACTTGAAGGTTATGAATGGTTTATCCAACATAGCAATGTCACGCATGCTAAGGTTTGTCATATACATCATTATAGTCTATAAAAGGTGAAACATGTACCATTAAGATTGTTTATAGTAATGACTTTTATTTTTTGTTGTAGATTGATAGGTGAGTTTCTGTTATCACCATCAAATGTTCTCCCTCGCTCGTATTGAGAATTATGTGCCACTATGAAACATATTGGAATGGAGTATCAAGCAATAGATTTTTGTCTTGAAGATCATGTTATTTATCATAAAGAACATGAATATGCAACAAAATGCCTTGAATTCTATACAAGTAGATATAAAGATGATCAAATGACAAAAAAGGTTCCTCGCAAGGTTCTTTGTTACATCCCCATTAGTCCACGTCTGAAATGATTATTCAGGTGCAATAGCTTGTCATAATTTATGGATTACCATGCTTGCAATAAGAGTTGTGGTGACATTATTCGAATGCCTATGGATGGTTCATCATTTATGGACATAGAGTAAAAGTGGCCACACTTTAAAGAATAACCTCAAAATCTTAGGCTTTCTCTAGCAGCAGGTGGTGTCAATCCATTTGGAGAGATGAGATATGTTTACTCAGTGTGGCTTGTTTTTGTTATCAATAATAACCTTCCTCCGTAGATGCCAATAAAGAGGGAGCACATTATGTTGGCAATGATTGCTCCAGGTATTTTATTATTTTATAGTTATCTACCTATAATTATAAGTCTTGGAGTGAAATAGCCACAGTAATTATTTGATTTTGTTGTTAATTCAACTAGGTGAGTACTAAGTGAAAGATATGAATGTATATATTGCACCTCTTATCAATGATTTTTTGGTGTTATGGAATGGTTTCACTATGTATGACATCTCTATACCAATTGGATAAAGACAATTTCAATTCGATGCAATGCTTGTGTGGACAATTCATGATGCCCTAGGGTTGACAAATTGATGTGGTATGTTATGGTGAATTCTAGTTGTACACGATAATTCTAATTCTAAAAATTACCATATTTAATCCAATTGTATTGTTATCTTGTAGGTCTTCAAACAAAGGTAAAATTTGCATATCCAATGTGTGGTCCAAAGATGAAATCTTGTCATTACAAAAGTTTAAGAAAATAGGTGTTTGATGAGTATAGGCATTTCCTCCATAAAAATCATAAGTATCAAAGTACAAAAAAACATCTTTTCAATGGGAAATAAGAGACTACATCAAAGCCCCAAAGAATGAAACCTTACCTATGGAAGTTGGAATATAATAGAATGTTGGGAATAGTCCCAAGAGATAAATGAGAGGGTGGGGATGAATCAGTTATCTACAAGATTCAATTCTTTATCCAATTAAGTATAGAAGAACATTAAGCACATACACAATAAGATAACACTTAACACAACACCATAATTTTGGTTACAGGGAAACCAAAATAGTTAAAATCCCCGGTGGGAATTAGCACCCACTATAAACTGCACTAGAGTATAATGATCCCCTTTAGAAGATCTTACAACCATGTTAGGAGTTCATCTTTATAATGCATGAAGTATAGTGACCTAGTCAAAGGTTGGACCCTTTTAGGAGTCTTTTACAATTAACTTTGTTAGGGGTGAGGACACACTTTCCGGGAGCTCACTGCTCAAATAGTGAAGGCTGCAACCTTCTACCTAAAAAATACACACTATATCTAAATTTTGGTAAGCTGGAAAGTAGACCTTTTGTCTTGATCAGTTCCAATGAATAGCTTATACTCTCTTCTTCTTCACATAGATCTTCAATTGATGACTGTCTCAATACATTCACATCTTCTTCTCTGCTCTTGCACTCACAACCACAATTAGCAATCACAACTGACTGGCTATAAATATCTTTCTCCAAATGATATCATCAAGTTGGACAATTAGAACTTCCTTGAAATCATATTAGAGAAATAATATAACTCTCCAAAAACATCTCCAATGGCTATATCAAGCACACAACACAAATAGGACCGTGCAACTCAATATGAGTAGATGCGTCGCTTCACATAGTCGGCTCCACCAAATTAACTAAAAATTTCTTCTCTTGCTAAAATACATTATGCACTCTTAAACAAACATCCTTAACTCTTCTCCAAACATGAATCCAAGAACACATATCAAAATGATAGGTGCAACTACTAAAACAATATAAACAATGTCGGCTCCATCAGATAAACTCAGGAAACTATGACTGACCACTAGAAACATCATAACTCAATTTCTATTGCACAAATGACTCTACATCCATGAAAATAGCATCATGAACATGTATTAACCATAAATATAAATGTGCAAGGTTCTATCACAACCATATTGAAAACCACATATAGAACTTTGTCTATAACACTGTCAGGAACACTACTGATACAAATAACTACACAATTGTTTGAACTTAGAATCAACCTCTACATCTATGATATCATGCTAATAACATATCTAAGAAACATATGCTTAAGGATTTTTGCATAGATCTTACACACATGCTTCTTACCATATGTTTTCATCAATGACAAACATACAGTCAACACTGGCTTGTTGGAAAATATCCAACATAGAATTTGAGGTAATATCGTTCCACCTAATGGTTTATATTTGAAAATTATATATTTTGATTGTGTTTTGTTGGATAATTCTATAGTTGATGATCAGGAAGGTTGTGAAGGCATCAGTGACCACCTTCCAAAGGGACTAAAATGTTATCTCAGATAATTTAGTAGGTTTCCCTACTATGAGGAGCTATAAATTGTGCATTTGTTTGATACTATGCATATTGGAAAGAATGTAACAAAGACACTGTGAAAAATATTGGATGGAAGGCATGACAAAGAAAAACTTGGCAAAATTTATAGTGACATTCATGATTCCAATCATGCAAAGAAAAATATCAATGGATCAAATAGATATGGAGACTAGATTAATACAAGTGCCCTTCCTTGGTTATTAATAGAGCAAAAAAATAATGCCATAAAAGAATTCATACAAAAAATTTGATTTCTTATAGGATTTTCTACGAATATAAGAAATCTCATATCAAAGAAAAGTGATTTTGGGTCAGGGATGAAAATGCATGATTGGCATACCTGCATCAAGGTAAGTCACAATCTTTTGTATTTACAATATATTTATGTATCTTCATTCAATTTTCATTGTATGAAATGATCAGTTGACAATTATTGTAGTATGTGCTACCCCTATTACTCCCAGAGAACTTCGACAATAATATCAAACAAGTGATATATGATCTTGGAAAATACATGAGTTAATCAATGATATTTTTTCAATATATCAAATAATAATATCAAACAAGTGATATATGATCTTGAAAAATATATTATTTAATTAGTGATATTTGTTCAATATATCAAAAAATAATATCAAATGAGTAATATATTGTAAAGTCTTGTATTTATATATTTTTATATCTTGAATTCTATAGGTGGTTGTCATCTAAAGAAATCCATATAGTAGATGTAAAATATTGGAAAAAAATAATTTTTCTACTAATGTGTTAAATGCAAAAGTGTTTACCTTCAACTTTTTTCAATGCACAAGAACACTACCTCATACACCAAGTTGAGGAGATTGAATTGTGTGGACCTGCATAGACTAGTTCAATGTGGATGGTTGAGAGGTACTTTAAATTTTTGAAAGTTTTGGTTTAATAAAGAGCACGTCCCAAGGGTTCTATGGTTTAGGGATATATGGTATACCAAATTATGGTGTACGTTAGTCAACATCTTTCTAATCTTGCAGCAAAGACCCATATAGATTGTATTTGGGATCTCAACTCCATTAAAAAATTTGAAGGGGAGTACTTAGTGGGGAACGGTAGATTTGGGAAACTGAAAGGTAATAAATTATGAGATGTTATTGTAGTTAATTAATTCTTAATCTTCAAAATAAATTTGTTCTAAGTCATCTATTTACTTTTGTACAGTTGCTAAAGAGTGGGATGCAATACATTTAATTATTGAAAATAATCAAGATTGGATGATGGTATGGATTGAATGATGTAAACATTATGGTCATAGATTAAAATGAGAATCCATGTCTTCATTGGTTATAAAAGCTCATAGTAATGGAGATCCAAATGTTACACAAAAGAAAATAGATTTAGCATATGGTTTAAGAGATCTCTAGGTACCTATAAATTTGTTAATCAACCATATGTTTTTTAACTCGTGATGAAATAATTTATACATGTTTGACATTATTATAGGTGAAACACCACAAGGCTATTTTATGCAATGGTTATAAATTTTACATCAAAAATTTTGATGACACAAAGAGAACGTGTGATTATAAGATAAGTACAGTCTTTCAGGTGACTAATATTTCATCTAAAAATGACTTACATCCTCGAGAGTCTCTAAATTGATACTATGGAATTTTGGTTGATATACTTGATTGTGAATTTAATTCCTTCAAATTAGTTCTCTTTGTCATGAAATGGTACAAACTATGACTCAATCAAAATGATCCTGATAGAACTCTTATTGAACATGACAATAGATTTTCAATGATTAATACAAGGTTGTTTGAGCCAGTTGGGGAAGAGCCATATGCTCTTCCAAGCCAATGTGAGTAGGTATTTTACTTAGAGATTCCAAATAAACCAAGTTGGTCATTTATTGTTAGACAAGATCCAAGAGGAAGGCCGATAAATTATAATGTGATGGAAGAAGAAGATACCAAGGAAGAGGAAGAAGTAGAAGATGATGTAGATGATGATCACGATTGAGAGTTAGTCGAAGAAGAAGATGAAGAAGAAGACTACGATGATGTTGCTACTAATCACAATGATGATGAGGATGAGGATGATGATGATAATGATGATGATGATGACAATGATGATGATGATGATGATGATGATGATGATGATGATGATGATAGTGGTGGTGATGATGTCATCAATGACGATGATCTTGATGATGAGATGGATGAAGAAGAATATCAATGACATGAATGAAATGTACAATTATGTGTTCAATTTCTATGCTATTCAATATTAAGTCTTGATAGATCAATGATTAATATTGAGTTCTTGATAGATCAATGACATAAGACAATTGATTTACATATGCAGAAACTTGAACCCCTTTCATGAGCATCCCACATAGTCTCATGGATTGTTAGGTATAAGTCAATACACCCCATAGAGATTAATGTATTTTAACATTTGTAAAATATCTCTCTCATTTCATGGAGTGCAAGTACCAAGGAATAGGTATTTGTCAAATTTCTCTTCCTCGAGTGAGGAAAATATAGGAATGGAAGAAGAAAGTGAGACATTTAGTATGTCTAAATCAAGGAGATCGACTCGAAGTCAAAAGATCAAAAAGAAATTTAATAGATGCATAGAATTTTTCCTTGCTCAAGAGGGGTTGTGATCTTATGTTGATGAGAGAAAAGAAAACTCTGAGGTTCCCTTTAGGTACAAACATCTACAGAAACAATGGGTCCCCAATGATCTTCCTCCAATAAACATTGATTTTTGTGTTAGAGAGGATATATTACATAGCACCATCTTCATTACATGGTTTGGGACTATTTTCCATGGATTCCATAAAGGTCTCTTACAATAAAATTGTAGAATTGATGGAGTATGTCGGACCTTATTATGATTACAGTAGTTGGATGCATATTATTAAAAATGAAAAAAGTATGTGTAGGTATGCACTCACGGAAAATTATATACAACAAAAAGTCAGTGAAAAAAGTAAAATAGTAATTATATAAATTGATGAAAGGCCAAAAGAATTAGGGAATATTACATGTTTTATAAATAGTACATGACCTGCGTCAACTAAGAAGCAACCCAATTGCATATTTGAGGCCCACGAGGGAAATCACGTAGTTGTATGTGCGATCAAATCAATACATGGAGGTGAAGAGATGCTCATCGATTACAATTTGAATCACATAGATACAAAAAAACCCACTATCATGGATGAGGTGGTATGCACTATGCACCATTTAAAATTGTTTAAATTTTTTTATATTGAATTAGAGTATCAACTGAAGATTACATTAAAAACTAGCAACAATCAGTGTTTTTCTTGCTACCAACAACACCTACCTTTACTATATAAAAATGGCCTATAAAAATGGCCTTACATAGAGTATATTATCCGAATTACATACAAAAGGGAGATCAAAACATAAACACTAGGATTCTTCCCATCCACTAGTATTGTTCTTGGGAACAATATTGTCCCTTTCACTGTTGCTAGTTCATTGCTCTTGACTGCTCTAGTTATCAATCTTAGTCTTAACTTCCCATTCATTGTTGCTAGTAATGAGGTTGTCCAATATATATCTACCTTTTATGAATCCATTTTGGGTGACAAACACCACTTACTTAAGAATTTTACTGATTCTTCTAGCCATAATTTTAGCAATAATCTTGTAGGAAATATTTAGCAGAGTGATCGGCCTCTAGTTTTTGATTTGAGACTTATCACCATCTTTGGGTAAGAGCTTGATTAACCCTCTATTAATTTTTTCTCCTAATGACCCAACTTCAAATGCTTCCTTATAGACTTCCTCAAATGTGTTAGAGAGAGGATATATCACATAACATCATCTTCGTTACATGGTTTGGGCCTATTTTCCATGGATGGCATAAAGGTCTCTTACAATAAAGTTTTAGAATCGATGGATTATGTTGGACCTTGTTATGATTATAGTAGTTGGATACAAATTATTAGATATAAAAAAATTATATGTAGGTATACACTCATGGAAAATTATATAAAACAAAAAGTCAGTGAAAAAAGTAAAATAGTAGCTATATACATTAACGGAAGGCCAAAAGAATTAGGGAATATTGCAGGTTTTATAAACCATACACGACCTGCGTCAACTAAGAAGCAACCCAATTGCATATTTGAGGCCTGTGAGGGAAATCATGTATTTGTATGTGTGATCAAATTAATACATGGAGTGAAGAGCTGCTTATTGATTACAATTTGAATCGTATAGATACAAAAAAACCCACTATCATGGACGAGGTGGTATGCACTATGCACCATTTAAAATTGTTTAATTTTTTTAATATTGCAATAGAGTATCAACTAAAGATTACATTAAAAACCAGAGACAATCAGTGTTTTTGTTGCTACCAATAGCACCTACCTATACTATATACAAACATCTTGTAAAAATGGCCTTACACGGAGTATATTATCTAGATTATATACAAAAGGGAGATCAAAACATAAATACTAGGATTCTTCCCATCCACTAGTACTATTCCTGGGAACAATATTGTAACATTCACTACTGCTAGTTCATTGCTCTTGACTATTCTAGTTATCATTCTCAGCCTTAACTTCCCATTCATTGTTACTGGTAATGAGGTTGTCCAATATATATCTGCCTTCTATGAATCTAGTTTGGGTGACATACACCACTTCCTTAAGAATTTCATTGATTCTTCTGGCCATAATTTTAGCAATAATTTGGTAGGAAATATTTAGTAGAGTGATCGGCCTATAGTTTTTAATATGATATTTATAACCATCTTTGGGTAAGAGCTTGATTAACCCTCTATGAATGTTTTCTCCTAATGACCCAACTTCAAATGCTTCCTCATAGACTTCCTCATATGTGTTAGAGAGGATATATCACATAGCCCATCTTCATTACATGGTTTGGGCCTATTTTCCATGGATGGCATAAAGGTCTCTTACAACAAAGTTGTAGAATTGATAGAGTATGTCGGACCTTGTTATGATTACAGTAATTGGATGTAGATTGTTAGATATAAAAAAAACTATGTGTAGGTATGCACTCATGGTAAATTATATACAACAAAAAGTTAGTGAACAAAGTAAAATAGTAGCTATATACATTGAAAGAAGGCCAAAAGCATTAGGGAATATTGCAGGTTTTATAAACAGTACACGACCTACATCAACTAAGAAGAAACCCAATTGCATATTTGAGGCCCATGAGGTAAATCACATATTTGTATGTGCAATCAAATCAATACATGGAGGAAAAGATTTTCTTATCGATTACAATTTGAATCGCAGAGATACAAAAAAATCTACTATCATGGACAAGGTGGTATGCACTATGCAACATTTAAAATTTTTTATTTTTTTTTTACATTGCAATAGAGTATCAACTAAAGATTACATTAAAAACCAGTAACAATCAGTGTTTTTGTTTCTACCAATAGCACCTACCTATACTATATACAAATAGCCTATAAAAATGGCCTTACACAGAGTATATTATCCAGATTACATACAAAAAGGAGATCAAAACATAAAAACTAGGATTCTTCCCATCCACTAGTACTATTCCTGGGAACAATATTGTCCCATTCACTATTGCTAGTTCATTGCTCTTGACTATTCTAGTTATCATTCTCAGCCTTAACTTCCCATTCACTATTGGCCACATCCTCCTAATTTTCATTCCTTGTTTCATCACCTTGGTTTGTTCCCCAGATGTTAACCTCACTGAGGGCTTGCACTCAATCAATATTTTCTTCTTGAGAGATTTCCACATAAGAAGAGAACTAAATTCCCTTCTTGTACACGATCATTGCTCCTTCCTTCTTAATGTGAGAAACCTTTCTTTTGGTACCTCTATCCTTATAGAGACCTGTGAGGCAATATGAAGGTGTGTGAGTTTAATATAAAACTCAGTAAGATGCCATTTACTGGCTTGGAAAATCTCCTTATTTCTCTACTTCCAAATGACCCAAAGGATTTTAGCAGTTAAGGTAAACCACAATTTATTCAAATTACATTAAAAAAATCCATAAAACCAATAACAATCTCATGCCACCAAAAAGAATTTTGACGATTCCACAAAATGGGATGGCCAAGAAAACTAGACCAAATTCTTTTTGCAAATTTACATTAAAAGAAGAGATGCTCAAAATTTTAAGGGAAATTGCACAAGGAACAACAAATATTCTATTAACCACATTGAGAGAGAAAAGACCCAACAAAAATTTTCTTCAAGAGAAGCAACCAACGAAAATAAACAATTCTGGGTTCAACCTGTGAGTGCTAAAAAAAGTAAAAAATAAAGTGTCATCTAGTGATAGACCAATTAGTTTTCCAGTTTTGATTAATTCTATTAATAATTCTAGCATCCTCTTTAATCATGTCATAAATTTGTTTGCTTGAAAATTTATTCAATCTATTACCATCATTCAATTTCATATAATCAAACATGTGTTCAAAATTCAACAATTTACCAAGGAATTGCCTCCCCATAGCTTTAGAAATCAGGGTAAATATTTTTTCTGAGGGTTTGGGATATTAAATTTTTCTCTAATATCTTCCTAAGGTCCCATTTTTTTGTCCACCAGTATAACCTGAATTAGAGAGATCCCTTTTTGTTGCCAGTTTTTTGCAGAACAACAATGTTTCAAAGCGAGAGGATTACCATATAAGTAGACACCCCATAAAATAGAACTATCCAAAAGTGCATAACAAGGGTTTTTTCCAACAACATTTCTTGAATAGACAAGAGACTTGACCTGACACCATGCCTTCCATATGGTCTGGAAAGCCCCTGACCCAAAAACTTGAATCTCAAAATCTCCAAATACAATATCAAGTAGAGGAGTAACTTTCCACTTCTTACCCTTTTTTATAGTAGATCTTTCAATGTTATTTCTCACAAGGACTTTCCATCTCTCATTCCCTTTTAGGGCCTTGAGAATCCATTTGGCTGACAGAGTAACACCTTGGGCTTTTAGGTCCCTTAGGCCAAGCCCTCTAATTTTTTTTAGAGTACAACACCAATCCCATTTCACACAATGTCTCTTCCTATTTCCAAGTCCATCAGACCACAAGAAATTCCTCAAAAAAAAATCCCAACTTATTAATTTGGCTATTAGCAATCACCCAAGTGGAAGCATAATATAGTTCATGCAAAGAGACCACCTTCTGAACAATTTGAACTCTTCTAGCTAAAGACAACATATGAGATTGCCATTTGAGATGCTTATTTTAAATATTTTTATATATCCAGGCCCACATATCATTAATAGAAGGGTTAATGGAAAAGGGGATACCCAAATATCTTACAATGGTATAAGGACCTAACCACTTCCTCTCTTTGCTTTCTAACCATCTTGGTGGCAATTCTGACCATCCCAACACAATGGATTTGTGAGGGGCTATTTTGGCTCTTGATGTCATGTAAAAAAATTGGAGTCTAGTAAGAACATTGTCAAATTTTTCTTCCTCCATTTCTAATAAAAGGGTAGTGTCATCAACAAATTGTTCAACAAGGAGATCTTCATTAGTGGGCAAGTGAATCCCTTTTACTAGTGGACCTAGTTTTGTAGCCTTAAGGATAAAGGTCAAGGCATCAACAACAATGACATAAAGTGCAGGGGCAAGAGGACAACCCTGTCTAATAGACCTTCCAAGAGGAATATGTTCAGAGAGTTCTCCATTGACATCAATCACAGTTGAGGAGTCTTTAAACAAAATTTTGACCCATCTACAGAAGTAATTTGTAAATCCAAGTGCCTCAAGCATTTGGAGGACAAAAGGCTACTCAATTCTATCATAGGCTTTTTCAAAGTCTAAGAGGACCATAGCTGCATTTTGGTTGTCCACTTTGGCCCAATTCATGGCTTCCTAACTGGTAATGAGGTTGTCCAATATATATCTTCCTTTATGAATATAGTTTGGGTGATAGACACCACTTCCTTAAGAATTTCACTGATTCTTCTGGCCATAATTTTAGCAATAATCTTGTAGGAAATATTTAGCAAAGTGATCGGCCTCTACTTTTTAATTTGAGACTTATCACCATCTTTGGATAAGATCTTGATTAACCCTCTATTAATGTTTTCTCCTAATGAAAAAACTTTTCAAATGCTTCCTCATAGACTTATATCAATTCACCAGAGTTCCACTCTTTATTTTTCTTATAGAATTCAACAGCTAACCCATCAATTCCAAGGGATTTATCATTGGCTAGCGACCCTATGGCTTCATCAATCTCCTCAATTTTTATTTTCTAGTCCAGAACCCTGGCTTGTTCTTGAGAAACATTTCTTGGGATTAATTTAATATAGCTTCTCATAGCCTCCACATTCTCATCTTTGTGTTTAGAGGAGAACAACTCCTTGTAGAAGTCTACAAAATCTTTCAAAGTTTCTTGGTTGTTTTTAGTGACTCCTATTTGGATACCAGATATTTCTTCTCTATTGTTTTTTTCTCTAATCAAGTTAAAGAAGTACTTAGACCCTATGTCCCCATATTTAATCCATCTAGCTTTGGCTCTAACTTTTTGACCTTGGATTTTATAATTTTGAATTCTTCTAAGATTAGCTTTAGTGTCAATGAGAGATTGTTCAAGCTCTTGATCATTTCCATTTGTTTGTAACTGAGATTCAATATAGCTGAGTTTATTTTGAAAGAAGTTCTTATCTTGATTCCTATCAATAACTCCCTTAGTCCCTATAATTTGAAACAAAATTTTCCATGTTTGTACTAGGAGGGCCCACTTGTCTCTTACAGAGAGGGTAGAGCTACATAACTTAGACAAAGCACTAGCAATCCGAATGGCATTGAGAGAATCCTCATCATCAAGAAGGGATGTGTTGAGCTTGAAGGTGTTATTTCTCTTAGGTCTGGGGTTATGATTGTATGCACCCTAAAATGGTCGCCTAGACTTTGGGCCCCCATTTAGCAATTTATCAAATCCCTGAATTAATATTTTCCAAAAATCAATATTTTTCAATTTATATCAATTTACTTGATCAAATCCTATTCCATCATTTATTTGATTATTTTCCATGGGCTAACCATTTTATCCTAAGTCTTTATTTATTTAAAAGGAATTTCCTCCCCTTTTATTAAATAAAAAGCCCTCACTTTTCCTCTTATCTTAAGTTGCACAAATAAAGCATTATTCTTATTTTATAAAAAGAAGAAAAAACACTTTTTGTCTCACATGGACACAAAAGTCAACTCTTATTTTCTCATTGGAGGATATTGGTGCACATGGATTTCTCCTTTTTCAAGCTCCACACTTGATCAATTCTTTTGCCTCTTAATCTCCATGGTCCATTCCTTTTCAATTCCTTTAAAAAGAGAGATCTCTTCTCATTTTAGGATCCCAACTTTGAATACTAATCTTATGCTACAGGATTTCTTGGAGACTTTGGAGCTTTTGGAGATCTTCATACATTTAGCTTCATTCTTCTATTCTTAGCTTAAGCTTTCATGGCATCTAGCTTAGTTTCCTTTATGCTCTAGATTAGCTCACATAGATTAATTAGCAAGGCTTGTAATACTTTCATTTCATAGCTTAGCTTGCATCTTCATTCCTAGCATAGTTGCATTGCATTTTCATTGTTGATTCTTGAGGATATTGGCATTCTTGCCCTTATCTCTTTGAATCTCCTATTGTGTGGTTTACTAGCAATGTTGCATGCTTCAATAGCTCTACTTGAGAGCACCATCAACATCCTTGTGACTCCATACCTAGGGAGCTCTAGGTCACTTTCTCAAGGTTTCCCATTCATGGATTCTCTGGGAAATAATGACTTAGATAAGTACACAATTTGAGTGTACATTTTTGGCACCCACCGTGGGGCAGAACACTCTTGTTTTGTCCTTCCTTTTATGCATTTCCATCAATTTTTTGTCATCATTTTAGCTTGCTATTTTGGCTCTCTATTTTTCTCACAAAATTATCATACAACAGTCTTCTAGTGTCATATGACAGTTTCTTGTGTATCAGTGCAATACTTTACCAGTTAAAGTATCACGCGCCCTTGCAGATTCTGTCACACTATCCTATTCTTCTATGTTGCATGCAGGTATCACAAACTATCACACAGAGAGGAAGTATCACAACAGTATACTTAGAAGTATCATATAATTATTTCTCTGATAGAATTATTGCACAGGCCTGGCAGTGAGTAATTTTGACATTTCTTTGCATGATTTGATTGATTTTCTTCGGATTTCTAATTTGATGTGGTAGAACAGAGTTTGATTTGCAGATTTTGTTTGGTTTTGATGTGCTAACCTTTGTAGGGCTAACAATTTGTGCTTGTAGGTGCCTTCATTGATTGAAATATTTTCTTAAAAGAACACATGTCAAAGCTCCAAATGCACAAGGGCTACTAATCATTTTTGCAGGGCTGCCCAAAGCATAAAAACCAATCAAGTGCTTGTTTAATTGCTTTCATTTTGAGTGCAGCATATACTAGTTGTTTCTTTTCATAGGCACTTAATATCTTGTTTTAAGAATCTTTTGGTGGTAGGAGAGTATGCTCTTCACCCTTGTGGTGAAACAAAAATCTTGACCCATCTTTGGATTTTGAAAGAAAGAGGGTAATTGAACCTTTGCTTGGTGTTTTTGGGAGAAATTTTTGAGCTAGGAGAGTATGCTCTTCACCCTTGAGGTGAACTAGAAATCTTGACACTCAAAGGTTGATCCACTCTTTGTTTAGTTTTAGAATCCTTTAGTAGGCCTGCTCTTGAGCAATCAAGAGGAATGACCCAAGTGGGGACAATCTTTTCACCGACTATTCTGAGCCACTATAAACTCAAGGCTATCAAGGACACAAAACTTTGGTAGATGTAGTACTTGTCTTCGCTTGATGTGAGTACTTGTGGAATTGTGACCATGAGGAAAATGTTGAGTAAGAATGCTTAAGGTACTCTTGTAGCCATGAGGTCCATTACTTGCCGCAAGGTAAGGAGTCCCTTTGGGGAGCAAGAGAGGTATTATGAATGGAAGCCCTTACTAAGAACCATAGATAGAAGCCACCCTATTTTTCCGTTTAGCTTCTTGGTGCAAGGATTGATCCTAGTGGACTAACCCAAATCACCCCAAGATTACTCACCATCTATGTTCCTTTGGTTGTGTCATTGGCACTTCCACAACAAAGCCAATATATATTGTGATGTACGATCCTGAAATACCATTGCACACTATTTTGAGATTTATCGTGCGATAGTTCATTTCTACAAAACTATCACACAACTTGCCTAGATTTTATTGCACAGGCTACCTAGAAACTATCGTACTACTTTGTGTGAAATATCACCTAGTTAGATTGTATCATCCCATTAGCTTGGAAACTATCGCATAGGGTAAATTTGTTGTTTGTCTGGTTTATGCTATTTCCAATCTTTCCTTAGTTGACCAGATTTTAGTAGGTCTCTTACCTTGCAGTTGGAAACTTGTTTATACATTGGGTTCCTATGTTTAGACCCCTTGGATTAGTATTCTTTGATTTTACAAAGTAATCTTTCTTGTCAATGATAAGTTAGAAGTCATCCTTGTTGAAACAGTAAACCTTTAGATTCTTTGGTAACACACTTGGAGAGTTTCAGTACTCTTTTGTCCAATTCACTTCCATAAAAATTCAATTTCAATTTCAAAAATATAATTTGGTTAAATCCATCCTCCTGATCCATATGTGTTAGGATACTCATCCTTTTATTATATAGCTCTGTGGCAGTGTTGGTTTACACCTGTTGCAATTTTCTATCTTACCATCTCTTTTTGGACAATTGAACACTTTTACTATCCTAGTTTGGTATTGACATTTCGTAAGGTCATCTTATCACCAAGGGTCTTTTTCTTTCATATCGGTTATGACAAGGTACCAAGTTAGTCAAGGAAAATGACCTCAAGTTGTCTTTGAATAGTTACCCTTAGTCCAAACTCATCAAAAGCAAAAGGGGAAAGAGCCCCTCTTTGATCAATCACCTAAGAGTGAGTCCGAAGCTTGGTTTGACCCAAAGATAAATCCGAGTGAGTTGAGTACCTCTTTAGCACCTTCTCAATCAGATATGGACATGAGCTACACCATGACTAGAAAGGAGAGAGAACCCATGGATCAAAATCTTGATGACATTTTCCAAAGACATAGGGATAACATGCTATTTGGTGATGACAATCAACCTGAATCACCCCCTATTAACTCAAGATATTTAGATGCTCATCAAAGAGTTGAGAGACATTATAGATGAGCTCACCAAGATGAATAGTCACAACATGAAGACCAAAACAATGAATCTAGTGATGCTCATGTGAATGCAATATTTACTAATGAATTGTTCAAACATTCAAGGCCCAACTCTCCACTCAAAAAAACCTCAAGGTATGCGAATGAAAGGCTTAAAAGAATTGAGCATGAAAAGAAAGCCTTTTTGGACAAACAAGCCACTAAAGAGGAAAGGTTTAGACACCTAGAGGTAGAGCAACAAGCTTTGTTAGAGTTGAAAAGAAAAGCATTCCAAGAAGAACAAGATAGGTTTTTGGCCCAGCAACTTGATGACCAATTCAACAATAGGGGTACCAACAGTGGATACAACTCTCCACCATCTACTCCCTCAAGAACCCCATGAAGCAGAAGGTGGTCAAGGACCCCTTCAAGATCTCCTAGTCCTAGAGGAAGGAGGATTTCACAACATAGGAGACAAACACCTCCTAGGAACTCAAGACAACCCTCCCAATGAGCTCATCATGGCTCTCAACATGGAGGAAGTAGTGCAAGTTTTGATGATCAAGACTTTATGAGAATGCAACAAGAGCCACTATTTCAACAATATGTGGAGAAGTATCTTGATCAAAACAAGGATAGGTTCCTAGAGAGCTTGATTAACAAGGGTGCTCGAGTCCCTTACAACTTTGATGTGGATAAGAAAATCAAGAAACAAGGACCCTCTCAAGAAGAGGAGATCAAAAAACTCAAGCGTATGATGGAAAAGGTGTTGGCATGTAAAAGTTCCTTTTCACTTGATTCTATTTGTCCCAATCCTTTCGAAAAGAGTGTGAATATGAAGGATTTTCCTAGAAAAGTTGAAATCCCCTAGTATGACAAGTATGATGGAAATGGTGACCCACATGATCATGTGCATCAGTTCTACATCATGAGTTTTGAGTTTCACCAAGATGACTCCTATCTTATGAGATTGTTTCCGAGGAGTCTCAAGGGCCAAGCCATGGAGTGGTTTACCAACATAACCCCTCCTATCAAAACTTTCAAAGAACTTGTCCATAGATTTGTTCAGCATTTTGCATACAACTTGTCAAGGTCAGTCACTATGTTAGACTTGGGCAATTTGAAGCAGAACCAAGGGGAATCTTTTGTTGCCTTCTTACAAAGGTGGAGATGATTGTGCTCTCGCTATTCTAGGACTATTCCTGAGCATGAAAGGATTGATATCATTGTTAGTAATTTGGTGCCTAAAATGTGGTATGAGGTCTAGAAGATGGTCTTTGATTCCTTCGACACCATGGTCAAAACTGCATGTCAAATTGAGGATGTCTTGAAAGAGAAAGGAATTTTGACCAAACATAATAGTAACAACAATGGTCAAAATACTAACAACTCTAATAAGGACAAAGGCAAGCACTTGCACTAGAACAAGAACAAGAAAGTAGTCAATGATAGAGTTGTGGACTCTTCCCAACCCAAGGATCAAGGAGTCCTTCATTTGTCTAGTGCAGTTCAAGCTATGAAGCTCAACACATCCTCCAACCAACAAGAGCATAAACCAAAGTATGCTTTGTAAGCTTGGTGACTCGTATGAGGATATTTTCAAGACACTTATTGCCAATAAAATTGCACAACTGCAAGACCCTATGAAGCACCATATTCCTGATGTTAAACCTCATTGGTGGGATGAGAAGGCTTTCTGTAAATTCCATAATGGTATTGGACATGACATTGAACATTGTTGGAAATTAAAGCATATTATCCAAGACCTTATTGAGAGTGGAAAGCTTAAGATTGATGGGTTGGACACCAATGCAGACCACAAGGCTTTCAAGGAGCCTTTGCCTAAATATGAGAAGGGGGAAACCTCTAAAGCTAAAAATGGCAAGGCTAAAATCAACTATACCTACATAGGTGCAAAAAATGTGGTCAATATGCTTGAGGTTGTCAAGGAAAGTGTCAACATGATGAGAGATAAAGATCCCTATGGTTATGATGTGGGCTCTCCTCCTACATCTAATGAAGAACCTATGATTGTGCTTAGAGGTCCTCACTCTCAAAGGTCATCCCAAGCCCTTAACACTATTACAAGAAGTCAAAGCCAAGGTCCTATGGTTATTAGAGGTCCTAGTTCCAACCAATCTAGCAAACCAAAACTAGCAACATCCAAGAATGTCACCTCCAAATCAGTAGTCAACCCTAAAATGAGCTATAATCTTGTTGACCAGTTATAAAAAATGCCAGCTCAAATCTCAATCTTTGAACTCTTGGAATTATCTCCAAGACATAAGTGTATCCTTGAGGATGCTTTGCATGTAGCCAATGTTCCTAACAACATAGATGTTGATCAATTCCAGAACATGGTTAACCACCTTGCTAGCCCTCATTACCTAACATTCTTAGAAGAAGATGACAAAGCTTTGAGCCATCCGCATAATCTTTCCCTTCATATCAAATTCATGATTCACAAGACCCATGTTAGGTGTGTGTTGATTGATGGGGGTGCTGGGCTCAACATTTGTTCTTTGAGTCTATTGAAGATACTGGGTTATTCTGAGAAAGTTATTGATACCTAGAAGAAAATTACCATTAAAGCCTATGATGAGGCAGAGAGAAGCTTCAAGGGCTTAGCCATCCTTCCTGTCAGGATTGGCCTTGTCGAAAAGGACATTTTGTTCCAAAATTTTTATGCTGGTCCTCTAGCATATAATATCCTACTTGGTAGACCGTGGATCCATGACATGCAAGCGGTACCATCCACCTACCACCAATGTGTTAAGTTCCCCTATAATGGAGTTGAAGTCTATATACCCAGGGATAGCACATTATCTATAAATGCAATTTTAGTAGGGACTCATGTTCCTCTCAACAAGGAAGCAAAGGATTTTGATGCATCCCTAGCACAGTGCAAGAATCGGTTCAAATCCATAGACCTTGGTATGGGGGGGTATCAACTTGACTCCTTTACTAAACTGCCAGTCTCACCTAGGTCTTATGGAAAACCTTCACAAGAGATGCGACCCTCTTCTTCGACCATGACCTTGTTTGGCACATTTGTGGAATCCTCAGTTCCTATCCAAGATGAAAAAGAAGTGGATGTTAGAGATTGGATTTACAAAGAGGAAAAATACAAGCACAATGAAAATTTCTCCCCATCTCCTAAGGCTTATGGGAGAGGATACACTTTGGTAAAAAATATGGGCTACCCAAGACATGGTTCTCTTAGTTACAGATTAGATGCTAAGGTTGAACCACTCAATCATGCTCTTTTTGGACGCAGGTCTAAGAAGACGGTTGGCCTAGGGTTTGAAAATCATGACAAGAAAACTACTCCTATCCTTTCTGCAATGGATAGTGATGATGAATCAAACTACATACCCAATTTTCAAAATCAACAAGATAGGTGTGAAGATTGGGTCCCTTCCACCAATCTCCTTTAGGGAGATTCGGACAATTCAGCTGCCCATACAATAGTTTCAAGCCTAGAACAAGAAGAATCCATTGTTGAAGATCATGTTGAGGATCCTATTCAAGAACATCAATACATGAATGGCATCTAAGAAGGTGTTACCCTTGGTGAAATTAAGGCTTCCACATCTAGACATCATAAATATGCTTGGTGTAAACATCCTAGCCAGGATTCAGATACAGACTCACATGAGTATGAATGGGAATCTCTCTCTAATTCTTCTAAAATTGACATGGACATTGATGTTGTCCATACATATGTTTCCCAACCTGAGGTAGCTAATGAGTCTAGTGTAGGATTAGAGGATTGGAATCCATGAGTCACTTTAGTGGATGATGGTTCACTTGGTAGGATAAATCCTGATTTGGGTACCTTAGAGGGATACTTGATAGACCCTAACTTTGCAATCACCAGAGATGACACCATTCATATCCACAACATTGAACCCATCATTGACCTACCCCTTGCCAATCCTCACCTAATTGATTGGCCTCAACACTATCAAGAGCCTCAGCTCTTAACTTTCCAAAATGACTATGAGATAGCATGTTACCTAAATGCCCTTGAGCATGTAGTCTCTTCCACCAATGAACTGACTACGAGAATTATAAAACTAGATATCAAGTACCTTAGTCACAAAATGAAAAGAAAATAAAAAAATAAAAAAAGTTATGATGGTGAAAACCACTATGTGAAGCTGTCAGAACCTAAAAAAGTAAAAATAAAGGACGTATCCAAGGGTGAAAACCTCTCCAAGGTGCCTAAGGATGAGGTACTTGATCATATCCCAAGTTACTTTCAGGATAGATCTTCAGTGCTTGTTGAGCTTACACAGCTAGTTAATTTGGGTACACAAGAGGCTCCACAAGTAGTGCATTTGGCTTAGTCTCTATTAACACAAGAAAAAGAAGCATATACCAAGTTCCTATAGAGTGAGAAAATTAATTTTGCTTGAATTTACTCAGACATGCTAGGGTTGGACACTAATCTCATTATGCATCACTTGTCCATAGCTCCAGGTATAAAACCAGTGAAACAAAAATTGAGGAAAATGCATCCTCACATAGCTCTTCTCATCAAAGCTAAACTAGAAAAAATCCTCAGTCCAGGATTTATAAGAGCCATTGATTATGCCGAATGGATATCTAATACAGTACCAGTTTCAAAACATGATAAGTCCATTCGTGTCTACACAGATTTTAGAGATCTTAATAAAGCATGCCCAAAGGATGATTTTCAACTTCCAAACATAGACATGATAGTGGACATGACTATGGGATATGAGATTTATTCATTGATGGACAGTTTTTCTAGGTATAATCAAATCAAGATAGCTCCTGAGGACCAAGAAAAGACTGCATTCACTTGCGCATGGGGAACCTATTGCTAGAATGTTATGCCATTTGGATTGAAAAATGCAGGAGCTACATACCAAAGAGCTATGACAACTATCTGCCATGACATGATGCACAAAAATATGGAAGATTATGTGGATGACACCTTGGGAAAGTCTAAAAAAAGGGATACACACTTAGGCGATTTTGAAGTCATTTTAGATCATATGGAACAGTTTCAACTGAGATTAAATCCTAAAAAGTGTGCATTTAGAGTCTCTTCTAGAAAACTTCTAGGGTTTATCATTTCAGCCAAAGGAATAGAGGTGGACCTAGAGAAAGTTCAAGCAATCTTGGATATGCCACCTCCCAAAAACATCAACCAAATGAGGAATCTTTAGGGACACCTTCAATCTATATGGAGGTTCATTTCACAACTAGAAGATAGAGATCAACCCTTCAATAATACATTGCACAAAGGGGTTAAATGTGTCTAGAATGAGGATTTTCAGAAAAGCATGGACTAAATCAAATAGTACTTGGCTAATCCTCCAATCTTAATGCCTCCTATCCCAGGAAAACCACTCATATTGTATGTTTCAGCAACAGAATCTTCCTTGGGGGCATTATTGGCTCAACTTGATGACACTGGAAAAGAAAGAGCTATATATTACATCATTCATACCCTAGAGTCATATGAGGTTAATTACACTAGTATTGAAAAATCTTGCATTGCAGTGGTGTTTGCTTCCCAAAAGTTGTGACATTACATGCTTGCACATACAATACACCTCATTGGAAAGATTGATCCTCTCAAATATTTTCTTGGTAAGGCTGCTCTCATAGGTAGACTTGCTAAGTGGATGATGGTCTTATTAGAATTTGACATAGAGTATGTTGAGCGTAAGGCTATAAAAGTTCAAGCCATTGCAGACCAATTGGCTGAGTTCCCAATTCAAGATAAAGCGCCAATTCAAGTTGAATTTCTAGATGAGCACATAATGTACATGACTGAAAGAACATGGAAGATGTTCTTTGATGGCTCTTTCATGAAAAATGGTTCAGGAGGAGTGTTATTTGTTTCTCCTCATGGGTACACAATTCCTAAGTCCTACAATCTAGTGTTCCCATGTACAAATAACATTTTCTGAATATGAGGCCTTGAAAAATGGACTAAAAATGGCAATAGAGTGGAGAATCATAGAGTTGCATATCTATGGGGATTCACAATTAATAATCAACCAAGTTAATGAAGAATATCAAACAAAGGATGAAAAATTGGTACCCTATAAGAAAATGGTTGATTCATTGTGACGATATTTCACCTTTGTTACATTTCAACAAATCCCTAGAGCAGAGAATAAAGCAACTGATGCTATGGCTACATTGGCTTCACTTCTTCAGCTAGAACAACATGAGTCCAGATTCAAATTCCTGGTGGAAGAGCTACACTATCCTATCTATGACTCTCAAGAAATCCAAGTTGTTTGTACCCTTGTTGGCCATGAGTCATTCCGCTATGGTGCCATTTACTCATACCTCCATGATGGCATTATTCTTGAAACCTTCAACCATTCTGAATGAAGAAAATTAACTCAAAATTCCTCTCACCACGCCCTTATCTCTGGTGATCTATATAGGAGGGGTTTAGATGGGACACTTCTTAGGTGCTTGGAAAAGGATGAGTCTGATCAAGTGTTAGCTAACATTCATGAGGGCATTTATGGAGGACATTCCAATGGTCTTGCCATGGCCCAAAGGTTGCTTAGGGCTGGGTTCTATTGGCCTACCATGTAGACAGATGCAATAGTTTTTGCTAAATCATGCGAAAAGTATCAGAAACATGGTAACTTGATACATGCTCCAAGTAGGGAGCTTATTCTATCTATTTCTCATTGGCCATTTCAGTGTTGGGCCTTTGACCTTGTTGGGAAGATTCATCCCAAATCATCAGGTGGACACAAATTCATCATCACTTCCACTGACTACTTTACCAAATGGGTAGAAGCTATCCCACTTTCTGTTGCCTCGGGCAAGATAGTTTCTCTATTCATTTTAAACCATATCATTTTTTGGTATGGAGTGCCTTCTGAAATAATCACTAATAATGGAGGTTAGTTTAAAAACAAGGACCTTAAACATCTCTGCAAGAAATTCAACATAAAACAACATTGGTCCTACATTTACTTCCCGTAAGGAAATGGATAAGAAGAGGCTTAAAATAAAACCATTCTCAAAATTCTCCATAGAATAGTTCACAAGAATGGTAGAGATTTGCATCTACAGATAAATCTAGCCTTGTGGGCTTATAGAATGAATATTTGTACTCCAACTAGGGCTACTCCTTTTTCCCTCACTTATGGTGCTGAAGTAGTGTTACATTTAGAGGTGGAGATTCCTTCACTTAGAGTCTCTCTCAAAGGTCTAGTGATAGATGAAGACTACCGCACCATGAGACTTCAAGAATTAGAACTTCTAGATGAGAAGCGTAAAGCATCATTTGATCACATGAGGGTCTACCAAAAGTGTATGTCCAAGAGAATTTCAAGTGGGAGATCTTGTCTTATGAGAAAACCCTAAGAACCAACAACATAGAGAGTAAAAGGGTAAATTCAAACCTAATTGGCTTGGATCATACATCATTACTGCTGCTTTTGGGATAGGTGCTTATTTACTATCTGATCCAAAGGGAGAGCTGGTCCCTGATCCTATCAATGTCTTGCACCTCAAGAAGTTCTATCCATGATGCTTGTTTTGTCTGGGGGCATCCTTTTTACATATTTATTGATCCTGAAAAAATCCCCAAAAAAATTCATATATGATACTGAAAAAATCCTAAAAAGCATAGATAGTCTTGAAAAAAGAGCATCCTAGTGAAAACCTAGCAATAGGAACTTTGATGTATCTCAAAAAAATTATATATTCCAAAAATACAAAAAAAAAATCAAAAAATTGCAAAAAATTAAAAAGAAATAGAAAAAGTACCTTGGTGAAAACTTGGAAACAGGCGCCTTGGTAGCAAAAATACAAAAAAATTGTAAAATTGAAAAATCTCCAAGTGGTGAAAACCTGGAAATAGGTGCTACTTGAGGCCTTTGCACCCTTTTTTCTTAGCATGCATCCTCGACACTTAAACCTTTCTCCATCATGCATTGACCTTGTTGCCTTGGTTTGGAATTGGTCTTTGTCTTTGTCTAGGGGGCATAATTGTGTTAGCTTTGGTCTCTAGGATGCGTTGGTCTTTAGGACATCTTGCAAATAGTGTTTTTCAACACCACCCCAACTGTGTTTTTCAACACTACCCTAGTGTCAAGTGTTTCTCAACACTTATCAAATATCTTACCCGCAGTCTAGCATGATATGATATCTCTCACTGGTAGATGCGATACTCAAAGTTTGACTCTATGACCTACACACACGCACTTAAACACTCAACTCATTGAGAATTGTTTGACTTTATTTTCTTTGTGTGCTATCTATGATGATTTATTTGATGAGTGTTCTCTCCCTAATAGTTTTTGATGATGCTGAGCTAGAAGACTGGGGGCATTAGGACATGCTTTATTGCTTTTTTTGCTTGTGGGTATATTTTGTAGATCCTAACTGTCATTAGCATTTATGCTTGTTCCACTTGACATTGGGGTCTACAAGGTATTATCCTTGACTATTTTTTGTAAGTGCATACTTATAGCCATCTTGACTTTCCTTGTGTCTCGATGCGAGTATAATCTTGCCATATTAAACTTAGGAAATCTCACTGCACTAGTCATTTTGACCTATATGTCTTTGATGCTTAGGTGGAATTCCCACATATCTATCTGATATAGATCATATTTAGATTCACATAGTTATACTAGTGTGTATTGTATGATCTTGTGATGCTACCAATAATGCTCGATGATGAATATTAGAGTCTAGTAGCTTTGTGACCTTGCCAGTAAACCACTTTTCATAGTAGCTTGCATTTTTAGGTTCATGTTAGATTAGTTTTGCATCTTGCATATGGAGAGAGTTCTCCTTTCATCTTTGATGGACTTGAATCATCAATTGCACTCACCTTTCACTTTTTCTCGATCATGTCTTTTGCTCCTTTTCCTATCACATCTAATCTTATCATCATATATATATCCCAAAGAGACCATTTTCAGAAACATGATTCTATATCATAAACATGAGAACTAAACATACATCTATGAGAGAGATTATACATGAGCATATATATATATCATACATTTTGAGCAATATCACAAGACAATATAAAACTGAAACATCCATCACAAGTGGGACAAATACACAAGCTATATCGCAAATCTAGTAATCTCATATATATAAATGTCATGATACAAAATACAATGTGGGATCCAAAATCTAGATAATGTCCCAGGATATGTCTCTATACATCTATCACCCTAGACCTAAGTCTGACTCTCCCCATCATGTGGTGGTGGTGGAGGTGGTGTTGCTGCCCTATCTAGTACCATGTCAGACCTCCCAACTCTCTTAGAGTAGAGTGGCACTCTCTGTCCCTTAGGTACAACCTATTGTAGAGACCATGATAATAAGTAGCTCATGCTACCTCTCACTAGATCTCTATTGTGTCAACCTATGCTACCCTCTCCCGCCACTCTATCTTAGCTCGCAGACCCATCAACTACTGATCTTGTACGGCAATGGTAATCCTAAGCTGCTGCATCTCAGTCTCCAAATCTTGGATCCTAGCTAATTTCAACATCCTGGACCCATTTTCGGGATTGAAATCAAAATCTAAGTTCATTTTGATAGTCAAAATTGCATTTCAAAATTTCTCTTTCTTTTGTGTAGTTGGCTGACCATTTGAGGCCTGATCTTTCGATCTTCACTGGGGCATCTTCATTTCTTCATCCTCATCTCTTTCAACCTTCTAGTCTTTCATTCATTTTCATTCTCTTCATCTCTCTGACGTTTGACTTCATTTTTATCCTATATCTTTCTTAGTCAAACCTAGTCAAACTAGGGCATATCTTCACTACTTGATGGTTATCCTATCATCTCTCATCTTCGATTATGATTTCTAGTGACTTGATCAAGTTTATCAATTTGTTGTTCTCCTCTACCTGATTTGGATTTTGATTCTGAGGGGGTAGTACCTATTAGCTTCAATCCTTGATTCAGCTTATCAATTGAACCTTGAGATTCTTATCTCTTATCTTAGACTTGACAATCTCCTATTCACAGGTGTTGGCCTTGTCTTTTTCAATCAACTTACCATTGTCCTGATATGTTCTCATCCGTCAAACACATGTCTGGATTTTTTTGTGATCCCAAATCAATCTCACATTTCAATTCCATTCTTTGACCACATGTGATCCAAAATTGATTTCACATTAGTCAAAGAGGGGAAAATTTATGTACCCTAAAATGGTCACCTAGACTTTGGGCCCCCATTTAGCAATTTATCAAATCCCTGAATCAATATTTTTTAATTTATATTAATTTCCTTGATCAAATCCTATTCTATCATTTATTCGATTATTTTCCATGGGCTAACCATTTTATCCTAAGTCTTTATTTATTTAAAAGGAATTTTCTCTCCTTTTATTAAATAAAAAGTCCCCACTTTTCCTCTTATCCTAAGTTGCACAAATAAAGCATTATTCTTATTTTATAAAAAGAAGAAAAAACACTTTTTTTCTCACATGGACACAAAATTCAACTCTTATTTTCTCATTGGAGGATTTTGGTGCACATGGATTTCTCCTCTTTCAAGCTCCACCCTTGATCAAATCTTTTTCCTCTTAATCTCCATGGTCCATTCCTTTTCAATTCCTTTAAAAGGAGAGCTCTCTTCTCATTTTGGGATCCCAACCCTAAATACTAATCTTATGCCACAGGATTTCTTGGAGACTTTGGAGCTTTTGGAGATCTTCATACATTTAGCTTCATTCTTGCATTCTTAGCTTAAGCTTTCATGGCATCTAGCTTAGTTTCCTTTATGCTCTAGATTAGCTCACATAGATTAATTAGCAAGGCTTGTAATACTTTCATTTCATAGCTTAGCTTTCATCTTCATTCCTAGCATAGTTGCATTGCATTTCCATTGTTGATTCTTGAGGATATTGACATTCTTGCCCTTGTCTCTTTGAATCTCCCATTGTGTGGTTTACTAGCAAGGTTTCATGCTTCAATAGCTCTATCTGAGAGCACCATCAACATCCTTGTGACTCCATACCTAGGGAGCTCTAGGTCACTTTCTCAAGGTTTCCCATTCATGGATTCTCTTGGAAGTAATGACTTAGAGAAGTGCAGAATTTGAGTGTACAATAATTAAGGTAAGGTCTAGGGAGGATGTATACATGGATTGGAGAGTGATCATAAAGACTAGTAGGGGTCACTTCTATAGGGTTTAGCCTAGGTTGTTGAATCAGCCCAAACCACACCTTATTAAAGTAGATTATGTCTAATCTATAATATACCCTATTTTTACTAGCCTGATTATTGCACCAAGTAAACTAGATGTCATTGTATTCTTGTTTCATGTTCTCCAAGGAATCACTATTTTGAAACCTCCTTTTGAATTTAGACCAAAAGAAAAATTCATTCCCTTTCCATTCATGCTTATTGTACCTCCACATTTATCCTATTTGCTTTCAATCATATTGAAGTCTCCTATAAATATCCATTTAGCATCAGGTAGACTATTTGCCAACTAATCCCATAGAGTATCTCTTTCTCTATAGTAATTTGAGGCATATATGTTGAAAATTTCTACTTCTTGATCCTTATCATTGAATTTCCCCCATATAACCCTTTGGCAAGGAGAGGTGCCTTTAGAGATCATCTTGTTAGTCCAATTACTTCTTATCAACATAGAAACCCTTCCTTTGCCCCTACTATGATCTGAATATATACAAGTGGCTTTGTTCCAGATGAATTTAAGAGTATTATATGTATTATAACCAGTTACCTTGATTTCTTGAAGGCATAAAATATCCTTTTTATGTATCTTATTACAACAATTTCTAAAAATGTACTTTCTATCTGGAATTGCCAATTTCCTAACATTCTAGCTATGTATGTTTATCATCATAAGGATTTGGGGGTGTTTTGATTCTTGCATAATCTATTAAAGCATTATGGAAGCTCATTGCTTTTAATTTTGTTATTTTTCCCACTATTCCTTATACCGTTTCTTCTTTCATAGATTTTCCTTTTTTTCTTTTTTTTAGAAATTACTTCTATGAACCAATCTTCATCCTCTCCTTCTTCACTATGAATTGACAGAGAAGGACTTTCATCCATGCATCTAGGGACTTTTTCAAGGGATATCTGGTATGAATTCTCAACTCCACATCCTTCTTATATAGTTTTGGGAGGCATGGTGTTTGGGCATGTCATATCCTATTCAACCAAATGTTGTTTGACCCCTTTTAAAATATTATTATTCTTTATTTTGGAGAGGGCTATTTGTTGGGCATTTTAAAAGGGAGCATTATCTTCATTAACTTTCTCTCTAGGTATAGGTATGTATTGGGGGTGACAAACAAAAGGTTTTTGTGGCTCCTTATTCTTCACAGCAGTGTGGACTTCAAATTCATCCTCAAAGAGAGGGTTAGACAAGGATAAAAACTTATCCAAAGGAGTGTCAAGGGTTTCCCTTATACTAGCATTATTACCTTTTTTTTATTTAACATCTTGAGCTTTGCTAAAATAACTATCTTCATTTATTTATTTATTTTTGGGGGGGGATACTATCCGAGTTATTGCTCGTGTTAACCAAACTATCCTTATCTTTATCCATGGGAGGGGGGTCTTTCTCATTTCAAGGGACTTCATTAAATTGTTTTGAAAAGTTCTTCAACGGAGGGAAATCCTTCCTATTATGACCATTTGTGAGGTCCTCCCTTGACCCATCTTAGCTCAGCTAACATTTTCACACATGGACTATCTTGATGATGTACTATTTCAAGATATTAGACTTATTTTGATAGTGACTTCATATCAATGGACATTATGCAAGGATTTTTACATGATTATGTGGATGATGATGTTAGATGTATCTTTATATGCTTATGTTAGATTCATCATGATTTTATGATATAGAAGGATAATTGAATTTTCAATTCTACATTTTGATTTACACTATCTTATGTAATAGGAATTGAGATGGATAAGATGTTGATTTCCTAATGAATTGATTCTGCATTTGATTTAGGGTTACTTATGAAAGTTGAAACTGAACTTACATGTGATGCATATAGAAATAGATTACAATATTATTTATGTATATGATAAAATCATGAAATGTAGTTTATTAGTGTATACGTGATTGAATGATAGCATAGATCCTATTTTTCTTTATATATGATTGTATATGTGGTGATTTCATGAGATACTGAGAATCTAATCGAGTGTGCAGGGTTATGACCATAGTTTTAAATGTGGGGAAACAAGGATGGATCAATGTGGAAACTATAAAATCCCAAGGTTAACTCTATGAAGTGAATGACCTTGTTGTTATGTGTTTTATTTTTTAAATGTGATGTATGATTGTATGTTAATTTGTAATTATATATTTATGGATAATTGGATGTAATATTATGTGTTAAATGTAATTGTGATTATCCATTTGGCATGCCATGTGTAAATTTGAGTGGAGTGATGTGTTTTTATGTTGTGTCACTTAACACTTGTTCATGTGTGTTGGCATGCCTAAGTGGAATGGTGAGATTTAACACCAACCTTAAGTCACCTTGTGAGTCCTTAGGTGTGGTTACTTGTTTAGGAAAGAAAGACTTGAGTACCATCATGTCCATTTTCGTGAGTTAACTTCACATGAGTTTTAGGGAGGTTAAAATGAGACCTAGGGAGTGGTTAAGGTTAAATTTAGCTATCCCAATGTATGTACTTAGGTTTTTGGGTCAAGGTTTACCTATTTCAACAACCAAAGCTTCCAAATGACCTATTAAAGAGTGCCTTCTATGAGAGTGACGAATTGGGTAGGGATTCAATACTATTCCTTCTCCCCATTCTTGATTTTCCTCTCATTCCCTAGTTAGGGACAAGTGGTAAGGAAACACTATCCAAGGAAACTACTCTTTGTTGGGATGGGGGTAGAGTTGGGAAGAATATTTTCCCTATAAGAAAAATTAGGGAAAAAGGGAGGGGACTTTGTTTTGGGGGGCACTTGTTTTGGAGAATTCATATTTGGTAGAGACTTCTATCTTAGAGAGGGAATAGGAGAGAGGATTTAGAAGGGAAGAAGAAAAGCTTAGGAAGGATTAGAGCTCTTCTACAAAATTTAATTTCCATTCTTGCTTGGGAAGAGGTTAGTGCACCTATCATGTCTAAATTTATTTGTTTATGTAAATTTTGTCGATATGTAAATTATGTTGCATATGTGTAGTGATGTATCAAGTTTGAATCCTGGTTGATGTCTTGAATTTCTTTGTTTGATTTCATGTATTCATTTTGGGAGTGCAAGGCATTTCTCACCCTTCGGAGGGAAGAGATCCTTGAGGGTGAAGGGGTTAGTTGGGAATAGCCTTTAGTGATGAGCCCTTTCTCTTGGAGGAAGGTGATGTAGCATGGGAGTATGGGCTCCATGCAACCACATGATGTTCTTTTCTTTGGGGGTCATAAGGTAAGATGTTTGTAAAATGTGTAGTGAGAAATATGAAAGTTTGAGCCTTGTGAAGGCATTGTTGAGTATTTGAGAAATCTGAATTTGTTTTGGTGGCTTTCTCCTTTTGGTTACACTTCCCACCTTCACCCATTTTGGATCAAAGGAGATCCTTTGTGCTTGCCTTAGGAATTTGGGATTTTATGTTGTGTCTTCATGTTGTTTGATGTTTGTGTGAGCTGAATGTTTTTTATCCATCCATACTTGTTTCCCCTAGCTCGGGGGTGCCTTGTAAAGGCCTTGGTTGGAAGGTGAGCCTCCATGGTCATGTTATAAATATTTTTTTTGTTTGCAAGTTTGCATGAATATTATGTTGAAGAAATATCATGGTTTTGGAGATAATATTGTCCATGAGGGAGCTTGTATAGTTTGATAAAAAAAGGATTTTTGTGTAATACTTTATCTTTGTATAATTTCTTATGTAAAGTGGAGAAATTTTTTGTATAGAGTTGCATTGACATGTTTGAGATATGTATATACTTCAGTTACTTTAAAGTCCTCTTGAACATGGAGTGACCATTGTAAGAATTTTTATAGTGCTCATTTTCAATGAAAGTATTGTAACACTTAGTTTTATGTAATAAGTTGTATTGGAATTTTGAATAATAATAAAATTTATGTGCTTGAAAAGAAATGTTGTTGTTTACTTGTGTTAAATGTAAGAAAAGAAGAACAAGGAATTCATTTCTCTAAGTATGTCAACCTCACTATAGTGTTCATTTCATTTTAAAAAGAAAAAAAATTAGTATGTTTAATCTTGCAAAATAGTGAATTCTATCTTGTATAAAAAGTTTAGAGAAATGTCTTTATTTTCTACTTAGAAATAGATAAGATTTTCTATATTCCTATGTAAAAAAAAAGTGACCTTGCTTTAAGCAAGTATAAGTATATATATATATACACACACACACACACACACACACACACACACACACACACACACACACACATATATATGTATATATTTATATATATATATTGTATATATACATATATGTATATATAGTATATATATATATATGTATATATGTATATATATTATATATGTATATATATGTATATATAGGTATATATATATATATATCTATATACATATATGTATATATATACATATATATATATACATATATATGTATATATATATCTGTATATATATATGTATATATATACATATATATATATATACACATATATATGTATATATATATACATATATATGTATATATATATACATATATATATACATATATACATATATATGTATACATATATATATGTAGATGTATATATATACATATATATATACATATATATATATGTATATATATATATATGTATATATGTGTATATATATATATATACATATATATGTATATATGTATATACATATATATATACATATATATATATATGTATAGATATATATATATACATATATATATATATATATATATATATGTATATATACTATATA